>BDMV01000001.1:29942337-30130418 GCA_008326285.1 Oryza officinalis | reverse complement strand
TTTTGTCTTTATAGAGCACACAGATATTACGTAGACCACGGTGGACCAATCAATAATCCACAAAAGAAGAAGCTTCTCGTGAAGACAAGATGGCCAGTAATTACATGTCTCATGTTCCGACATTTCTTACATATACTTGTTTCACTCAAAATATTGATGTATACAATTTTTTTCAACATAGTGTTTTAAGCAACCACCACAGACTAATTTATGCGGATACTACGTATGCGAGATGCTTAGACTCAACGGGAGATACACTACAAAGTTTGAAGAAGTAAGTCGAGAGAAAATATCTTTTTACACATTATAAGATCTTGTATAACTTTCCTAACTATAACAATGTGTATTCCTTCTGAAACAGATCCCGTCCGTTCCAGTTGTAGCGAACTGGTTCGACGATCGAACCATACTAAACTTGTGTGCAGATATTTGCCGCTTCATCCGCCGCGATGTCTGCAACCATTTGGGCGATTTCTACGATCCGGAGAGCCAGCTTGCGACGGAGGATACCTTCAAACGACTTAGAGAGTGGGAAAAAGAACATATGTATAGTAGCTAGCTAGTACAAATATTTCTAATTAAGGATATATTTTATGTGGTTTTTTAAACTTCTGTAAATTGCGAGACGCGATGATACGTATATTATATACATATGTGATGCATGCGTACAAATTTAATATCTTAATTCCATGAAAAAATAATTAATTACGTTCAATATTCTTAATACGAGCCATGTGTATGTATACTATTACTGAGAGTGAGAGAGACGGAGAGAGAGAGGGGAGAGATAAGGTAATATATTCACATAAAATAATAAACCAACATATAAAATACTATTTTATATGCACATAAAAAAATGGACAGATCGCTTATCCCGTGCGGTCGCGTTAAGTGGACCGCACGGAATAAGCGAATGCCGTGCGGTCCACTTAACGCGACCGCACGGGAAGATCGCTTATCCCGTGCGGTCTGCTTAAGCGGCCCGCACGGGATAATGGATCTTTCCGTGCGGTTGGGCCGACCGCACGCGAAAATGGTCTTTTCCCAGACCTTTTCGCGCGTGCGGGCAGGCCTTCCGCACGGAAAGGTGCCTTTCGGCCCGCACGGAAAGGCTGTTTCTGTACTAGTGTCAAAGGGCCCTTAATAATAAGTATTTTTTATGGTTTTTAATTATTTTTTGTTTTTAATTATTTTTTCGAAGCATCACATCTATTTGCTAGAGTCTAGAGTTTGTTATTCACGATGGTCATGGAGTTATCCTTGTTTACGGTTTGTTTCTTTTTTATCTCTTTGCTAACTAATTATTATCTCTATTTTTTAATATATGACGACGTCATAGACTTTTGACAAACATTTGATCATTCATGTTATTGAAAAATTTTATACAGATATAAAAAGATTTAAGTCATGCTTTAAGACATTTGAAGATAAATCAAGTCAAAAAAATGATAATTACATAAATTTTTGAATAAGACGAATAATCAAACGTTTGTTAAAAAATCAATGGCGTCATATATTAAAAAACAGAGAGAGTACTTTTTACCACCCTGCAAAGGTTGTAACCATATCAACTATGCCATGCGATATGAAAAGTACCTGTTTAATACCTGACCAAGTCAATACACTGTTAAAGCCTAACCACAATAGGCCATAACTTTTGGCATGTGAGAGTTGTTCGAATTTCGTGGTCACGTTACTTATGGTTAAGGAGAATTTTCTCTTTTTGCTGTATATAACAGGTTTCTACGCTGAAATTATTAGGGCGCCATGCGAGGAAATGTCAAGGCAGAATGGTTGGACGGAATGTTTCTTCAGAAGTTGTGATCATCTATCAAAGTATTGTTCGCTGGTTTACAACGTTCCGTTTTTAGCTAGGGACCAATTACCAATGTTACTAATCCATAAGTGAAAAGATAAAATTAGAACGAAAACGCAAAAAAGTTGTGATTTCCTCATCATGTGTACTTATTGTTTCAAAATAAAGATCACAGATTTCTTGACATATCCTTCTTATTAGTTATTTACACATCGGTTACGGCGAGAGGGAGGGAGGGAGGGGCAATGTCCTTGGTGCAGTTGGTGTTCTTCCAGTCTTTGCAGCAATCTCTTATACACTGTGCTCTGTCCGGGTAGCAACCATTTCCAGGGAAGCAGCAGTACTGCCCTCCACTTGACTCTGAGCACAGATTCACCGTGGACCTGTTGCCATCCATGTCACTGGTGCTTTCAGCTGCCCAGGAAGAAAATAAAGGATGCAGTGATGAGATTTTCTGTTACTCTCCGTTCATGGTGCAAAACAATCAACAGGATTCAAACTAAAATAACTTTTGATATAATACACTTGCAGATAAATTGACTTACATTGTGACAGAATAGCGAAAGATCCGAGGAGAGCCAGGAAAAGAAGAAACACCTGGTGTCCTGCCATAACAGATGATGCAATCTACCTATGACCTCACCTCTGTTAAGTTTCAAAGGGAATCTGTACTGTGGACTCTACGCATGGTACATATCCTCTCAGATCCTTGTGCTTCCTAAGATATATAAAGCAAGCATGGTTTGTCTATGTTTATCATCTATTAATGGCGTCCAGGAGGTAGTTATATTCTTCCAAACACTGATCGTTCCTGATCATAATGTTTAATTTTATAGCTAAGCTCTCCCTGGTACGTTACTGAAGAGTCTAAATTTGGTTATTCTGTTTTTACCACACAGGCATTCATTAGAGCTGCCTAGGGACGTTGGTCTTCTAACACCTGCTGTTGTTAGGGTGTCCACATGCATAAAGGATCATGGGAGGACATGCATGGTTAGAGCAATGGCTGCAAAAAGAGATAAATAAAAAGAGAAAAAAAAAGGCAAAAAGAAGGGTATGAGACAGCCAAGTAGGAAATCCTCCCATGCTCGAGAATAAAGGACAGACCCAAGCGAGCAGAAGACCATCTTATCCATTAGTGTGGCCAATCGATTCTGGGGACATCACCTGTGCCCCGGGACACTTTTCTGTCGCGTAAGTTCCATCTTCTGTCGTGACTTGATTTCTTTTTTATTCAACATTCGACATCACAAAATACATGTGGGTGGGTTGGTCATTTTTATCTACCTTGAGCCCCACATAAGTAGGTGTGACGATTTTCCCATCAGGGCCAGAGTCAGTGCCAAATATCCACCCACAGGTGATGCCGGACGGGTCCCCGACTCTTTGCGGGTGCTAAGGTGGGGCGACATCTCCACCCGTGAGTGACCCTACGAGGCCCCGAAATTACATATCACAATGAATAACCTATTCCAAAAATGCACAGGAAGCTTGGTCTGATCATGGCCACATAGCTAGCTAGTGCAAGTTCTCAGTTTCGGAGGGCCAAAAGCCCATCGTCTCTACTCTATCCCACATGGACACATCACACGTACCTAGAAAACCTAAATCTTCTCCTCTCTTGTAACCACTCATCCAGCTGCCACCACTCCCGATTCCCGTCTTGTCTGTATGTCGCACCCCATCGTGCGCCCATGCCACCATCGAAAATAGGCGCCATTGGCCACTTTCTCTTGCACCATGCCATCGACGCCAGCCTTCATTAGGTGGTTCCGCCCCACGATGTGGGTCTTCGTCCCATCCATCACCGTTGTAACAGCCCGCCCTCCAGAAACACGCAACCCAACCCATCTGATGGAAAGGCCCACTTACACATAGCACCGTCACTTACACTTTCGTCCTCACTTCATGTAAAAGGGTTAACATGAAAGTGATATGGTTCGAGGGACAAGCTCTAATAAATTGGTTTCACTCTTACTCAACAAGTAAGGTGGTACTAATCAAGTCGCATAGCACTTATGGGCCATACATGCCACATTTTAATTGGGTCAGGATGTCACAACTGCCGACCTTCTGTCCTTTTCGGACCACACCGATGGATGTTAGCCTCCCTTCCACACCTGGTCGCAGCTTCTTACCCTCCCATGCCATGTCGTTAGGAGCTGACCTACCTCCATGTGGGGCTGTTGACAGTCCTTAAATGTTGAATCTGATCGTCAATTCTTGCATAAAAGCAAATAAAATGAAAAACCTGACATAGTGGTAGGGTTTATTACTAACCATTTTCAAGAGAATGGTGAATTATTTGTATGCAGGTAATTATATATGAAAACACACCCGCCATGTGAAGAAACGCACCTCCGACCAATCAAGCACGAGAACACGGATTGAAGGGCCCAAAAGTCAGAGCAAACTAACATAATTGAAGCCAATTCACCGTGCATCGTCATGAGGGCCCACATGTTATACTTAGGGAGAAAGTCGGTGACCTGAGGCAGTTACCCTGGTTCGGTTGAACCAGGGGTCGGCCAAACCAGGTCTGGCTCCTCTTGTCCCTGGCCGCCACGTGGAGCTTCCTCATTGGTCCCCTATGATGGTTATGGGTGAAACCGACTTAACCACCATCATTAAGCACTATGAAAGGAGGAATGAGTTTCATTCTCAAAAAATAGCTCAAGTGGAGATCTCTCACTTTCATTCAAGGCAACTCTCCACCATCATTAGTTGCCTTGAATGAAATTGAGAGATCTCCACTTGAGTTGTGTGTTTTGAGAGTGAAGCTCTGACGGTTGTTTAAGTTGGTTATCACCTGTAACCGGCATTGGGAGCCAATGAGGGGTTTCCACGTGGAAGGTAGAGATGAGGGGCTGATGGGCTGGGTCGGTCGACTTGGCCTAAACCCATCTGCCACCGACTTTCTCCAAGGGCATGCTTTGTGGGCCCCTTGTTAGCATACACGGTGAATTGACCCAAGTTGAGATGATTTTGTCAACTTGTGCACCCTTCGATCCATATAAGCTCTCTTGATGTGTGATTTTTCGTATGATGGGTGTATTTTTTCATCCATAGTCACCTACATACAAATATTTCATCACACTTGTGTAAATGGTTAGTAATAAACTCTATCACTATGTCCGGTGTTTCATTTTATTTTCTTTATGCAGAAATTATGATCAGATTTAACATTTAAGAACCATCAATAGCCACCAGAACCATCAATAGCCACCACACCAGCACCCTACCGACGGTTGGCCCTACACTTCGCTACTCTGCACCTGTGTCCTAGCCTTTCGCCATGTAGGAGAGCTGCCACCGCAACACCACACTTGAGCACCACCACTACTCCCTCCCAACTGCACAGATTACGTCACTGTCGCCATCACCTGCGTAGTAGCCCGTTGTCGCAGAGGAGAGCTACTGCCACAACACCACACTGGTGAGCACCACGACCTCTCCCTCCCAACCGTACAGACCACGACACTTCTGCTGTCAGCATCGTCCCGTCGCCATCGCCGCTGTCAGCAAGATATGGAAGGGGTGGGGGTGGGGGGACGCTACCACCTCACCACCATACCTGGCCAGCATCGTAGCCGCAACTCACCCCTCCTCCACCACTGTTGCCCATCGTTGCCAAGAGCCACCTCGCTGGGGGACAAGGGATCTGAGCGGCCACCGCTTGTAGGTTGCCACACCATCTGCCTTGACAGCACGATGTCACCCCTTGGTCGCCTTGTCGTTGGACATTGCGACGCCCCGACGTAGTCCACCCCGCTGCTTCTCCACCTCACGCAGGCTCTCCACCACCCCGTCGTTGCCGCTCGCTATAGCCAAGCCCATCTCAGGGGATCCAGGCTCTCAAGCTTGGGGGCACGCAGGATCTAGACATTGGGGTGCCAGATCTGACCGACCCCCTCGCTGCCCGTTGGCTCGTCGCTAACCTCCCCCGCCACCTGCACACCAATGAGCTTCGGCACACCTTCGCCTTCCCCGCCGCTCGTAAGCCTCACCGCCGGATCGCCCGGCACTCCCCCTACTACCTCAGTGCCCTACTCGTGGCCACATCGTTGAGGGATAAAGGAAGAAAGGGGCCCCGCCGTCGCCTTCGTTGCAGCCTATCGACTTGCCCACAGCCTGCTCAGGCGACGGCGGTGGGTTCTTGGGTGCTGTCCACATCGCCCTTAGGACTGGAGCGACATGGATGGAAAAAAACCCGCTCCATTTTTTGGCAGTGGGTGACTGCCTCCTGACAGATGGCCAATTCTTTTGTTGCTAAACAACCTAAAAATATTTATATTTTTAGTTGGGGATAGTACCTAGTTAATTGTGAACTTCATGAAGCATGCCCATCCTGCCATCATGCAGTACCTTTATTTATGAGCCAAGGCCAGGGATCAGACATGCATATCTCCATGCAAGGTAAATTTTAAGACCATATGTGCCGGAGTATGATACCCCTGCGACGGGAAAGTGAGCACTCCCCCTTTTGAAGATTTGGCCAGGGGGCGAGTCGAGCCTGGGCTCCTCTTGACAAGTAGATGAATACGATGGTTTATACAGGTCCAAGCCGTACAGATGCGTAAAATCCTACTCCTGTGTTTGGGACTATGTGGTTTGTATGCGTTACAGAGTGATTTCTTGCTTACAACGATGTGAACTAGGTTCTACTTCAGCTTTCTTCCAAACCCTTTCTAAGTGGCACGGATCCTCCTTTTATATCTGAAGGGAAGTCCACAGCACCCGCTCTTGCCTAAGGAAGGGACTATGCTTAGTCTTGTCATTGTCCCCTTGTCACATCAGCTAGAATGTAATGATTACTGTCACTCGGACATTTATCTGTGCCCCGAGGATGCTGAGCAAAGGGCCTAGGACAACTGGAGAGGGCTTCTTGCGCCACATGTCCCGAAACTGGGTCTGGTAGGCCCAGATAGGGCATTTGCAGATTGGTCGCCCACCATTTTACTTCACGGCGAAGTCATACACCCCTCACTAGTGCGCGGCATGTCGCTTCGTCCCTGTTCCTTCGGATGACGTGGCTCGCTGAGAACCTCACGCCTCGCCACCTCCTTCTTGCATGTAATCGAGTTGTGATTTTGAGCTGTAATCGTTGTATGCCGCCTGATAATCGGTTTAATAACATCGACCGCAGTCAAATCCCTAAACCCACCACCCTACATATATCACCGGGCAGAGTTCCCAAAGCGAGCCCAGGGTAATGAGTGCTGCCGGCCGGAGTTCCTAGACTGAGCTCGGGGCAGTAAGAGTGCTCTCGGTTCGCTGTACTCATAGGGCACTCGCTGCCCTCGGGGCAGGTCCCACGCCCAGGGTCCTTAGGTGCCCGAGGACCCACGTACTCCCATGGCTTCCTAACAGAACATCTTGTTGATTTGGACAAGCTTCTCAAAGATGTTGTTGATGAAGGAGTTTACGATGGACATGACCTTAGAAGATATGTCGATGTCCAGATGTATCTACTTCAGTACGTTGAATATGTAGTTCTTGTACGTCTCCACACTCTTTTTGAGACATTATAGATATAAATTTTGTATGTCTTGATACTCTTCTTGAGACCTTGAAGATGTAAACCTTGTAGGGCGTCGGTGCCCCAAGGCCTTTGTTAGATGGGGGGCCCCAATTCCTGTCCCATGCCAGCTGTCATCTTCCATTTATGTGGTTTATGACCTGGCAATGAATTATGTATGTGAGAGATAGAGTGATCTTGTGGGCCAACGGCATCCCAAGGCCCCGGAGGAATGGGGACCCAGGTTCCTGTTTCTCCAACAATATGAACTTAACAATTACTATTGCAACGATGGACAATACTTCGCGACAGACTAATTAAGTCCAACAGACTAATTAAGCTTGGATTTGAGATTTGAGATTTAGAGGGAATGTATTTCATACCTATACATATATCTATTAATTTTTCAATAAATTTATTAGGTCCAGTTTTCACAAGTTTTTAATTATCTGATAGTTTAGATATATCTTTACATACTTAAAAGATTCATAGTGTTTTTATCGTCCCACCTGACATACCGATTCTAAAAATAGAAATAGAAAATAAATATATAATCTAATTTGCCGCCAATTTTTTCTTAGATCACTTCATCACCAGATCACTCTCTCCCCATATCGTGTCTGAATCCCTCTCCCTCCCCAGATTTGACCTTGAAAATGGGAATAGAAAATAAAAAATATAATCTAACTTGCAATTTTTTCTCAGATCGCTCCCTCCCCATATCGCGTCTGAATCCCTCTCCCTCCCCAAATTCGACCCTGAAAATAGGAAATAGGAAATCAGAAATTAATCGCTCCCTCCCTAGACCTAGTGACCAATTTTTCGATTCATATAAAAAAATAAAAGCACAAAAACAGACATTGGTGAACGTATAAAATTAGGATGACGACCTCCTAATCACTGATGCGCACCGATGCATGGCTACTACTTTCGTGAGACGCTCCTGGCGTTGAAGCAGCTCCTCACTACAGATGCCCACAGCCCACGCTACGACCCAACTCACCTGGCTGCCGCGCTACACACGTGGCACCGATCAGACCGCAATATCTCTTGCCTGGCCCTCCACATTGCATGACCTCCTAATGTTCTTCCGCCGCATGCAACATTGTTCGTCTCCAGCAAAGCCGTGTTAATCGAGGCCACGGGCCCACGACCATGCATGTAGTGGTGGCCGCATCCACCTCATTCTTCTGCGGGATTACATCCACACATCATCTCCCTCCCTCTCGTGGTAAAAGTCATTGACATATCCCCCAACCATGGCATCTATCACAAAGGTCATGGTCGTGTTAGTTTGATGGGTGGCACACCGCAGACCTCTTGCGGTGGAGACTGCGGGATTGCTGCCTACAAGTCTGGAGCAGGTATAAAGGAGACTTCTTTGGAAAAATGCATCAACGATGAAGAGGAGCAAAGGAAGGCAGCCATGGAGCTCCTCGGCAAGGAGTTGCAAGTATCAGGCTAGCTTTAAAGAGTGCGTTGTGGTGGCGGATAGGCGAAGGCAGCGGGGGATGCCTGCGCGGGACTGCGAGCAAGTGTATTGGACGCTCGTGAACGAGAGGGTGTTTCTGTTCACACCTCAACATATTGACTTCTGACACTTTCCTTTTGATCCTGCTGTGATGACCTTTTTGGAGGGTAATTAATTCATGAAAGATCAATGACAAGGACAATGCATATTTGTTCATGATGTATAGACATCGTTTCACAATGAAATGAAATTGTATGTAAGCGAGATATATAGTACGTGCGGTACTCAGTAAAATTTAATATTTAGTTTTCAAATCAAATGTTTATATCATATATATCCATAAAAATATATTTTTATAATAGTTGGTAGCTATTATAAAAATTGAAAATCATGGGATTTGTGCCCATCGTTTGACGCGCTTTCATCCTTGGCGCATATCGTTCCCTTTTTCTAGATTGGATTGGGCTTAGCCTGTAGCGACTCGGGCACCACGTTTCTTCGCGAAAGGGCATCGTGTCATCATCCATCCCGGCCTCCGTGGCCCTCACCCGAGGAAAGACGGAGCGAGATACAGAGATGCTCACCTGCGCCCATGAGTGGAGCACGGTGTGCAAGCCACCCTAGCCCTGCCTTTCTTCCTGTCGCATAGCTCTGGCAATGTAGTGTCACACCCTGAAGTTTTCCTAAATCGTAAAAATCAAGTTTAATAATTTATCTGAGAAATTGTTTAATTAATCTGGAGAAAAATCCAATTAATTAATACATTAAAGAAGTATAAACGGCAGGGTGGAATTTTTCTTGAGTTCCCCATGTCAAAATACATTAACAGGATTTTTAGTGGAATTTTCAGAGCCCTGGAAATAATTTTAAACCAATTAAAATCAAATTCGGAATTTAAATTAATCCTAGGAAATTTCCTTTCTTTTAGTTTTTCTTTTTCCTCTTCTTCTTCCTTCTTGGGCAGTCGGCCCAGCCCGGCCGCGCGCCGCGCGCCTCTTTCCCCTCCCTCTGGGCCGGTCCAGCCGCCCGGCCCCCTTCCTCATCGCGCCCCTCCCTCTCTTGGGCCGGCCGCAGGCCGAGGCCCGCTAGCGCCTCCTCCGTTCGGCCTCCCCCAGCCCGGGCCACCGACAGGTGGGCCCCACCTGTCGGGGTCGTCCCCTACCTCCGGCCGCCCGCGCCAGCAACGGCCGCGCCGCCTCTCCCGCTCGCGCCCGCACTCACCACTCCCCCACTTTCCCCGCATCCGCCGCCCTCGCCCCGCTTTTCGCCCTACTCCCGCACGCTCCCATCGCGCACGCGCTCCCGAGACGGCCGGGATTCAATTTTTGAATCCCGCCTCTCTCTCCTTCCCCGCTCTCCCCACTCCGGCGAGGAATTCGCGCCCACTCGGCCACGATCTCTCCTCCCCGCGTCCTCCTCTCCCTTTTTCCCCATTTCCGCCGCCGCTCCCGTGCCTCCTAGCGCCCGCGCCACCACCGACCCCGTGCGCCGCCGCCTCCGCCATCTCCGGCTGCCGCTCCCCACCGGTTGCGCCGTCCCCGAGCCGCGCCGACCCCGCCGCCGCGCTCGCCATCCGCCTCTGCTCCTCGGCCGTGCCTTGGCGCTGCGGTTTCACACCGGAACACCGCCGCCCCCCTTCTTCTCCGCCTTCGGCCCGAGCCCGGTGAGAACCCCCCTCTTCCTTCTCCCCTCCCCCTCTCCGGCCGCGCCGTCCTTTCGCCGCGTGCGCGCCGTCGCACGGCGCCGGCGCCCTTGCGCCGCCGGCCGCTGCGCTGGCCGGTCGCCCGCCGGTCTCCGCCACGCGCCATGGCCGCCCTCGGCCTAGCTGAGCTCCATCGCCTGCCGCCCGCGCGCTCCTGGCCGTCGGATCGGCCGCTCGGCCGATCGGGACCGCCCGCGCCGTCTCCCCCTCCGTGCCCGCGTGGCCGCCCACGTGGCCGCCGCGTGGCTGCCGCGTCGGCGCCACGCTTGCGCCACGTGGTGCAAGGCCGCCGCCACGGTCCCGTGGACCGATTCCACGGTGGACCGGCCGCCGCCCCTTGATGACGCCAGCCCTGGGATTAATTGCGCAATAAATCATTTAGGTTTTTTTTTCTGTTTTAGTAAAAACACAGATAACTTCAAAAATTCATAACTAATTCATCCGAGCTCCGTTTAAGTCCATTCAAATTTCATTAAATTCATAAAAATACAGAGAATCCATTAAAAATACTTTTGTGCTTTGTTTCAGTAGACTTATAGCATGTATTGTTGTTTGCTTTGTTACCTCCGACGCGCCCGTTTATTTCGAGATCGTCGCAGAGGTAGCTTCAGCTCAGGAGCAAGGCAAGTCATGCTTCACATTGATCATATTGTACCTATATTTACAAATGTCTTATTTTTTCGTAAACACTGCATTATTTCGCAATGTCATTTCATGTGGGTTATCACCTATTGTACTCAGCCTATTATATTGATTATCATGTACCTTTGATAGCTTGGGTAATTAATTCATTGTTCGCTGATTTTAGGAGTGCTTAGCCATGCTTAGCTAACTTAGCTCACTAAAGGGGATCACCTTAAATAATTAATTAATGTAGTCCCTATGGTGACACTTTGGTTTAGGAGCCACCATGGTAATAATATTTAATTAAAATATGCTAATGGTGGGCTGTGGGTGCATGGTTTTGATGGTAGCACCCATGACAATTAAGGACCGGTTCGCGGGAAACCCTGAAAGAATTACCGTGCGTACCACAAGCCAACATGGGCAACGGCTGGGCTTGTAGTGTAGCCTGTCTCTAGCTGACGTACCCAGGTTAGGGTGGGCGTGATGGAGTTGGGTCGGCGGGGGATTTACCCGTTGATCGGCTGCCGGATTCACCGTGGCACGAGAGGGGGCTGCCCGCTGCTGGATATAGGGAGCGGGGGCGAAACCTGTGGTGTGGTACGATTGGTTAGAGGGGGTTATGCGAAGGGTCCTGTCACAGTCTCTATTCGGGTACTTTCCAGTATCGCGACGCATGGTTGACATGATGTTGAGGCTGTGTCTTGTGGGTACAGATGTACACCTCTGATCAGAGTAGAACTATTCGAATAGCCGTGCCCGCGGTTATGGGCGATCGACCAGATTCACCGTGATTAGTCTCACTTTCTTAATAACTGGAATTACTGGAACTAGTTTAGTTCAGGTGGATGGTTTAGGCCTGTCGCAACGTGGTGTAGCGTTGGACAGTGATGGTTTAATATTGATCAATTAATTCAACGTTTTACTACAGCTTTCAACTACTGTTTTTAAATGCTTACTTTATGCAAATAAACCCCTGCCTTTCTTTGGAATATCTTGCATCATGTCTCCTTTTCCGGTATGACTTGTTGAGTACAGTGGGTAGTACTCAGTCTTGCTTAATTTTTCCCCACACCAGAAGAGGAGTATGCGTCCGATGGAGGTTTTTCCGAGGAGTAGGCTTCGTCCGCCGTCGAGGATGCCTGTGGAATGGTGCCAGCCCGCTGCAAGAGTCCCGTTCTAGTTTAGTTTGTCTTTTTCGTTCTTCCGCTACATTCCTGTAAGACTATTACTGTGTTTGTAAGACGTGGATCTGTATGTCAACATTGTCGTCTGTGTACCCTGGCTGGTCCTGGACAGGGGTTTTAATACACATTCAGTTTCGAAAATTCTGGTAGTGAATTTCCGGGCGTCACATGTAGCCAGCGGTGGTGTCATCGGCGAGTACAATAATCCAAAATCACCTTAGGGGTAATATGGATGATATGGCAAAGTTCTAAGGGGTTGGATGTCCGGTTTTAAAGTTTATGGTACTAAATGGATTTCTATCTAAAGTTTAGGGGGTATTTGGATTTTTTCATTTCTCACGGCTAGCTCGAGGTCGTGTCTAAGTGCGATGCACGATGGAGCTCATCACCATGCCAACCTGCTCTACATAGCACAACACTAACTTGTCACTGTAGTAGATGCTTTACAATCTTAATTGAGTGCTTGAATAACTTGTCAAAGTTATCGTCCGTCTCATCTTCACCCGTTACAATACATGGACATTTTTTAGTCTCCTAACAAAATACTACTCTTCTTTTGTTTTGTTTTGCAAAAGACCAATTGTACGTATCTGGATATATGGATATGGATAGAAAATTGAATTTTGTTACTCCTTCCGTTCTAAATTATAGGGCGTCCTCTTTTAAGAAAAATTAAACTCGATAACTTTTGACTAATAATTATATTAACCATATCATACTAAGTATTATGCATGTTATATCACTATATTTATATTTTAAAGTATTTTCATGTGATGCTAATTTTAAATTCGTTAAAAATATAATATAAAATAAATTAATAATTAAAATATGTCATTGAAAATTGTATAAAAAATATAAGACCATATAATTTGAAACGGAGGGAGTAGTATGAGTGAAGTACCGTACATGGACAATAGCAACTCCCTTCGATTTTGAGAAAAACCCTTTTTTCCCCTTCCCTACAGAATAGTACAGATGTTCGGTTCCCCTTCTTTCCTTGTCTGCCCATGGCCACACATGACCACCCGTTCCGTACTTCTCCGGCACGAACACGATTCTTCCCCATTTTCTCCCCTTCCCTCCGCCGCAACAGGAAACCAACCGGCGATCCATCCATTCCATCCATGGCCGCCGCCTGCGCGTGGGACGCCCTCCCGGAGCACCTCCACGAGCGGATCCTCTCGCTCCTCCCGCTCACCGCGCTGCTCCCCGTCGCCGCCGCCTCCCGCGCGCTCCGCCGCCTCCTCCGCTCCCGGGCCTTCCACGCCCTCCTCTCCCCGCACCGCCTCGACGCCTTCTTCCTCCTCTCCTCGCGCCTCGCCTTCCACCCGCTCTCCCGCCGCGTCCTCCCCGCGCCGCCCGTCGCCTCCCCTCCCGTCGTCTCCTCCGCCTCCCCCTCCCCTCCCACCTCGTCACCGCCGACTCGCTCCTCCGCCTCCCGCCCCTCCCCGCCAGCTCCTACCTCCTCGCCGTCGTCGTCCCGATCCCGACCTCCTCCTCCTTCTGCCGCGAGTTTACCCTCGTCGCAGTCACCGCGGGCGCCCGTGTCCGCTCCTACACCCTCGACTCCGCCGATCCCTCTCCGCGGTGGGCTACTCGAGGGGATCTCCCTCTCCCGTTCGCGCTTCTCGGCAACGCCGTGGTGGCTGGCGACCGCCGCCAGCTCTTCGTTCTCGGCCGCGGCCCCGACGCGTTTCTCGAATTTGATCTCGCGACGGGGCACTGGAGAGTGCTGCCCGTTGCGATGCCACGCGGCCTCACGACGGCACACCTGTTCGTTTTCGGTGGGCGGCTGTTCTTGGTAGGCGGGGTGGAGAGGTTTGGGGTGGTGGAACGTGTGTTGGTGTGGCGGCTGGAGGACTCCGAGGCGGTCGCGGAGTGGACGGAGGTGGGAGCAATGCCGGAGGAGGTGTTCGATGAGCTTGTGGCTGGTCGGCATGGCAGCTTCTGGCACTTTCAGGCTGCGGACAGAATGGGGATCGTTTGCCTGTACAATGCTGTAGATGGGAGGCTGGTGATGTTTGATGCGGCGGATGGTGAGTGGGCTAGGCTGTCACGAGTGTCTGGTTTGGACGCGGAGGAGAGCCGCCAGTGGTTTGGGCATGTCATGGAGCCGCGCGTGGAACTCCTGCTGGGATACTGCTGCTGAGGTTGACGAGGTTGTTTTCTTGACTTGTATGTTTCCGCGAGATACCAAACGACTTCTCTGTCTTTGCTTAATCTTGACCCAAATGTCTGTGTAAATAGACATAACTAGATCCTCTAGTTGTTTGTCATATAAAAGAAAGCAATCTTTATGTAGTATGGCTGCATAATGCTTCAGTTCAAGTCATCCCAGGTTGTAACATTTATAACATCTATCAATGATTAAAATAAATACAAATTCTGGTGCGGGCTCATGATTGTGCATGGTATCATTAATTCTCAAGACACACTGACAGTTTTCTGATCATCTTCTATCCCACGATTATGTGATCTAGTACACTTCAGCAAATTGCAAACATCTTTCATGTTTGTCAGGGTGTTTTTTTAGTCCAGGTTGTTAAATGGTTTACTAAAACACTGCTACATGGATCTAATCAGTTCTATTACTGTCATCTCTTGGTATTTGTTTCTAGAAGACAAGAGAGCCTTTGCACCCATGATTCAAACATATGACCACAGCATGTCATTTAGCCAGTATCACCTTCTTTCACAACAAACAGTCCACAAGGTTAGGTTTCAACTTTTGGTGCCCAGTGACTCATGTTTATTTTCTCTTTTACATTATCTGTTACAAATTTCTCCCTTGGTTAAATTTGATGTGATTACTAGCGGAGAAACTAAAATATTGTTAGAAATTTTAATAGATGTATGGTTGATGCAAGTGATGGACAAATTCCACTATAGCAAAGTATCTGTTAAGATACCCTATATGTTGTTGTATTTAAAACAAATAAGGCCCTGCTTGGAAACACCAAAAAGTTTTACACTTGTAAACAAAAACCACCCGTAATTTCTAGTGCCCTAAGTATACCAGTGACATAAAAAACACTGCAGGGCAGTCCATTTGGGAGAAGATAGGCACCGAATTGGAGCTAAATAGGAGAAATGGAAAGAAAATTCAGGTTCATCCCAATTAGCAACAAAGATGTTTTCAGTTCATCCCAGGCATCCAGGATTTAGATCAAAACATGAAATTGGAGCTAAACTAGGAGAAATGAAAAGAAAATTTAGGCTGAATCAATGTATAAACTCTGCACATTAATGACAATAAACCATTACATTAATCATTCAAAATTCGTACAAGAACACAGCTGCATACTTCGTAGAAGAACACAGATGCATGGCAACTACAGATCTATACAAATCAACAAAGATTCACAGCAAATCATCAATGAGTATGCATCACCAACATCAGGATGCACCAGAATGAATCAACATGGAGATGACTCGAGCGACGGTGCAGAAACGAGGTCACAACACAACAACATTGTGGATGGAGGCTGCGGCGGCGGATTCGACAGTTCTGGTGTGGATCAAGGCCGAGGAGACGATGACGTTGTCGCGGATTGACACTGGCCGCCGGCCAAGCGGTAGCAGCAGCGCAAATCAGCGGGGAAGGCATGGAGCTGGAAGCAGAACTAGGCAGCGGAGCAAGAAGCGGAGGTGGGAAAAGTGATTCGATGGAGCAGAGAACTCGGCGGAGGAGGTGGGGAGCGGAGATGACAAGGGCGACGAGCAAAGCTGGCGGCGGCGCTCGATGCGAAGAGCACGTGAGGGGCATGATGAGGCATTGGGGCTAGACGTTGAGCAAGCCGGGCCAGATTTTTCTCGGAAAAGAAGTGTGGGCTGAGGAGGCCACACTTATTTTCCGCCGGATTGGGCTGAAAACGGGCAGAAATTTACTATGTTACGGCCCATCCAAGCAGGAATTTTCGTTTACCAGTGAAATATGATACAGGCCCATAATTTACACTGGTTTTGGGCTGAATACAGGCCTTCCAAGCAGGCCCTAAGTGTGGGAAGAATACACCTTTTGAATTATTTAGATCAAATATTACACATAAGTGCTTAAACACTTCTTTTTGTTAACATTTTTGAGATTTGTTATTTCTTATTATGTATTTTATCATCTACTTTTAGCAGTAATCTCACACATAATACCATATAATTTAATAGATAATTTATATACTACCTCTTTTACTTAATGTTTTGGACATTGACATCATACTTTTTCTAACTATATATTTGTAAAAAATATTCAAAATATAATTATATGAAAGCATTTTTTATGATAAATTTATTAATATTGTTTTCATGTATTAAATTCTAGTATTCTTTTGCATATATGAATGATTTAAGATTTTGAAGTTTGATTGCACGCATTGTAGGACGCCATCTATTTGAGAACTGAGGTATTAGCTATTTGCAAACTAAGATATATTGCTTTTGTGAACTTTAAATGCAGAGATGTGTGTTAGTCTGTTACTAGTGCAAATTTCCAGTAAACAACACTCATCATGATTGAGACATAGTCCAACTTCAGCCAAAGAGAGGTATCCTTTTACTCACCGCCACACATGTTAGAAACTGCTGGCCTGAGATTTAGAAGCTGGCTTCAAAGATATGCTGACTATGTTCTGGTTCAATTCAACAGTCAGTCATCATGGAAGTGATCTTGGAGTAATTGCTTTTCCTTAATGTTGGTTCTAAATTTCAACTATATATTACTATTGATGATGTTTTGTATGAGTTAGCTCTTTGTTTTTGGCAGAATAGGAGCAGGTATTAACAAAATCATGATGAAGCTCACTTTCTTATATTTCCAGGCTAGTTATTTCAACTAAATACTGTTATGTATTTGTTGTGTATGCAAAGCTTCTATTTGTCAGAATAGGAGTCATTCTTTACAAAAACCTCCATCTGCTTATTGGATGTAATGCAACAAGTACATGGATTTTCATTTGCAACTATATAGTACATATAGCTATGCATATGACTGGGAGTATGTCATGTGATTTGTTTCCACTGAACTGACTATTCACAAATAGTGAGCACTGAAGAAAATATTAACAATGTTGATAATACGGTAAGATTTCCTTTGTTTTCTAGTTGAGCTTTCAATGGCTAAGAACTAAAATAAATAAAAGTAGAAGAATTCATGCTTTCTATCTTAATGATGTACATATGACGTTTTCTTGGAGTGCACTTGTTCTTTTATGTATTAAAGATCATGTTTGTTCAGCCATGCAGATTCGTGGTATGGGGGGTCAAGAAATGCTTTGATACTTGCCTTCATGTTCTCAATTCCCTACTTAATTTTCAATGTAACTCTTAGACAAGTATTTTTGTGGCATCTTACATAGTAATAGTATGCATATATAGTTCCTGGCTGATTGTAGAGTGGAGACTTGTCTGTACTTGCACACACTGTGGATACTCGTTTGGGCAATGTATCTTGGGCCTGATGTGGAGATTTTGGAAATGTTGCATTGGTGATACATTCATGTTTCAAGTTTCCCCCTATTCAGGTCATATTTTGTACTTCTGTTTCATTTTTTGATCAAATCATTTCATATTTTATTTCTTAAACAAACCACATCTATTCTGTTTAGTCATTAGTGTTATAACTTGTTTCCAATACACCGGAACACATTCAGACTAATTTCACGTGTGAAGTTGCTAAAAGTCAAACTGATAATAGGAATTCTTTAATTAACAGTCTACCTTGGGATACTGGAATATTTCAGTACTGAGAAAAAGATGTGTGTCGTAACATTTCTTAATAATAAGTTGGAATGGTTGAAATCAAGATTTCAAATTTTCACTGGTGTTGTTGATGCTCTTATCAGATGGATCAGTTGATGGAGGGTGGGAGTAGATTTAATGATTTCCATAGCTTACAAGTTATATCCAATTGGTTTGCTTGTTGAAAACTTTGTGAGTTATACTGAAGTCCTGCCTGGTTACCATCTTATCTTTTGTTTTTAGGATGTACCTTCCATTAAACCCTTTTACTTTCTGCATTAAATCCTAAACTCTAAATTGTGCTATTCTTATCGCTGTGACGTCATCTCACCCTGGATGTCTTTTGTTCTTTGAATTGGTCAATTCACTCTGGGTAGTCCAGATTTTTTAGATCTTGTGAATCTTTGTTTATATGACCAGTTTAGGATATTTTGGGATGGTTGATATTGTTGTGCATTGCATTTGACACATCAAGCATAGTGAGTGGCCCATCCTAATCTTTGCAGTCCAGCTGTTATTCAGTCCAGCTGTTATTTTAGATCATTATCTGTACTACTTTAAGAAGGGAGTTTCGTTAACCCTACACTTCTTCCTTCGCCTGCCTCCTCAACCACACTGTTCTGTGAGCCTGAATTGAACCAAGCACAAACTTACCGCCCAAACTGCTCCTCTCTGGCCTCCGCTTCCCTTGGTCACAAGGCCACGCCTACATGCTGCCACCAGACTACCTCTTTGTAAACGCCAACTGCAACCATGCCATCTCTCTTCCTCCTATTATGGATCCCTGTCGACTCCAGCACCACGCCGCAGCACTTGCCCTCGCACCAACACTTCCTCATGGTACTCTTAGGGCTTGTCTGCAACTACCCAGGCCTCATTGAGTTACAGAGATGTACCCACCATGTTCCTCAAGGCCAAGCAGACAACACAAGGGCTTCCAGTGTGCCATTGCTGTCTTCATCCTTCCAGGATAAAGTCTGTTTTGCTGGGCTTAATGGATCCTGCATGAGAAGATGGTGGTGTCTTACCCGGCCAGATTCAGACACACACAATGGAATTGACCAGATATAGGCCCCTTCTCCCTTCTCGGCAACTAGCTTCTGTTCACCAGCAACAAAGGTTAGGCTTTCAGGATATTGAACTTGGCTCAATGTTGTAATTTTTTTGGCAACTGAGTTCTTGTACACTTCATTCTAGGACTCATATCATGATTACTCCTCTCTGTTCTTTAAATTGTGTTTAGCAGTTAATTGAGGGCTGATTCACGTATAGATATTTAACCATCAGATACTAGCTATGTCCTTGTATGCGTCTGCAGTTTGAGCATCAGTTGCTTCACATGGCAAAACGACCAGGAAATTTTCCCTGCTCCTAATACATGTTTAAAATCGTGTTTTTCGTTGAATCCTTCTAGGGTAGGTGGTGGTGGTGGTAGTGGTAATAGCATAGTGTACTGCTGATCGGCTTAGTTGTGTTGTACTTCTATATGCTTGTACAGTTTATTTGAATTGATATATATATTCCTCCAGCTGAAAAACTCGGTCATTTGTTGCCCCTAGAGTTGCTTCCATTTGCGTTTGTTAATTGCGAATTTGGTCATGACCATTTGCCTGAATTATTAGGCTCATTAAAGTGAAAAAGGATTTTCAAATAGGAATGATCACAGTAAGGCTGTAGTCTGAGTGAAGGAATGTCAAACTCAATCTTGATTTGTTCCCAGTGTCTATTTCTTAGTTTGTTGATAATGTCAAGGAGTCGATGGAGGGTTTCGCTGAAACAAAACTCAGATAAGTTCTGCATGGTTTTTTGGCTCAGCGGACCTCATTAATTTACGCTACCAGTATTTGCCGCTTCCCATAGAACAATTTTATTGTATGGTATTCAAGTATGGATTGCTAGTTTTGAGATAAATTTCAATTTGTGTATGTGGCTACTCTCATATTTCCTATGCTTGCTTGTCGTTTTTTAGATTTACAGATCACCGATGTTGCTGACAGCGCTGTTGCATTGACATCATAATTGATGATTCTTGGTCCTGAGAACTCTGCTCCATAGTATCTAACTTTCTGGAGTCCTAGAACATGATCTTCCAGATGATAAAGTTGTGATACAGTTCGCTTTGATATTTTTCTAAGTCGAATTTCTTTAAATTTATCAAGTTTATAGAAAACATAGCAATATTTTTAACCCAAAACAAACATGCAATCAAAATATATTTCAATTTTATATTTAATTAAACTAATTTGATATTATAAATGTTGTTATATTTTTTTATAAACTTGACCAAACTTAAAAAGTTGACTAAAAAAATATTAAAACGACTTATAATATGAGGCGGAGAGAGTACGTGTTGCTGAGGTAAGGTATCATGTTCATAATCGTTTGGAACACGCAGGCACATTACTACTAAGGTTAATTTTGGACTTAAAAGTTTTAATTCTGCCACATATCCCACAAGAAGTATCTAAAACTAGTTATCATGTCACAGGCTCTTACTCACGTGCATGCTCTCAAAAAATGCTTTCAGTAGATAATGAAACTGATATTCACTATTAAACAGTTCAAATTTCTACTATTTGCTTTCTTATGCTTATGAAGTTAACACCAACAGTAGATACCTTTAAATTTATGTGCTATATATAGCCTACAGAATGATAGTGCGTCAAGTGCGGTGAGCATGTTACGTTCTCTTGTTTGATCTTTCTGTTCATTCATTTATGCGGATCAAATACTAAGATTATTCCATTTTCAATTTCATCTGTTTTGTTGGATATCAAATGTATTATCATATTTGTCCTAAAATATTAAAGATTTTGTTCAACTAGTACACAGATAAAATCTCTTATATTTTAGAAAAAGGTAGTAAGTTTCATGAGAAATTTTACAGTGATTGAAAAAGTATCTCGAGGTATCATAATTTTGCATTGAAAATTATAGTACCTTGAGATATACTTGGAGGTATTAAGTTTTATATTAAAAAAATATAATATCTTTCGACATCTTTTCAACGATGGTAAAGTTACTCAAGTTTCATACGTGCAATGGCAATTAGGTTGTCAGAAATGGAGTTTGGCATCTAGTAGCAACGTAGGTGGGCAGATGGCATAAGCTAGGATTTAATATCTTCGTAAAAAGAGCAGGATCTGATATTTTTTCTGTGGCAACATATTATTCTGTCTATAATGTCAATTAATTATATTTGGTATTGGAATGCTGTAGAAGTCTGGTGTAGCGAAATTAAAGTTCATTGCTTTGTGGAAATTACTCCATGTATCCCATATAAAGCTGTTGCTAAAGAAGGCTACTCTACTTCCTTTTTCTTTTCCTGCAGCGCAGATACATCCTCATGTCTTTTGCAATTCGCCCCTTCATTACGATTCAACTAACATATCTTTTTATCTCGGAAATGGGTCAAGAATATGTCAGTCGAACCGACCAATTGCTAATACTTCCTCTTTATATTGTACTACGTGCCTATGACTCCACGGACAAGCAAAGAATATGAACATGATTATGTTCGCTTTAGGAAAAGGAGTATAACATGGCCAAGCAAATGCCCAAGGCATTCACATGCAAAGGGATCAAGTTCATTTGGAGGCACATCATATTGTTGGCTTAGCGCTCTGCATCAACTGTCATCTGAAATTCTCCCTGCATCTGTGCTGCTAATACGAAGGTATGACAAACATTTGATTTTCTTTGATCCACGATATTGGAGGACTAACATCCATGTTATGGTGCCCAGGAGTTGTACTGAACTGCTTGTCATGGGTTAATCTTGCTGTTTGTTTCTGCTGTTATCTGGTTTTGTATAAAGACAAGGTACTATGCATGTGTTCTGCGTCCTAGCTGCCATTATATATCTTCTAGTTCAGCATGAAGAATTAATAGTCAAGTTTCTTTAGTCCATTGTTAGAATGCTAGCCAATCTTTGGAAATATTTCTTTCATATAATGTTGCGTTGGTGTGGACTACTAACATTTATATCGTGCTGTCTTAGGGATTGGAATCTTCGGCTAGTATATATCATGGGTTAGACCTCTTGGCATGAATCGTCCCTGCTCTGCGATCTTCTCTGAAAGTATACACCATGGAATTTGAGGTACCATTCTGTATGTTAGCAGTATCTTTAGAGAGAAGTAAATTTACTTAACAAGTAGTGGGTTTTTGTCGAATTACTTTTAGTTGTCAATTGAATGGCGGTTCGAAGATTGAATTATCTCAACGTAGATTCCAATGCTATCCCAAGCATAGTGTTATGTACAAACAACACTATTAAATATACATTCTTGCTTTACAGATTTTATTGTGATACTAGTGCCACATAATCTACTATTTACACAAACTCAAAAACTTTGTAAGTCGTTTGCTGATTAATTCACACACTCACACTGGCTTCATGGATATCCAGGAAAAGGTAGACATACAAAATAAAAATCTTGAAAATGTTGATGTGGCACGGTTGAATCTTGATTTCTAACAGTCCAAACCAATTAAATATTAATTTGAGATTTTTTTTTAGAAAAATCATGTAAGAAATTTTTAGTATGGATGGCACTTGTCATGAGCTCCAGGTAACGAACGTATGGGATATGTGTGGTATGTGGGAGGACGAAGTTTCAGCAGCTTGGCCACCCGGCGACCCGTGACAGCGAGGTGCCATCGGCAGCAGGGGATGGGAAACAGAGAAAGAAGATGAGATAATTAGATTGAATAATCTTGATTTTATTGATTGGAATGATGCCAATATAAAGGCCTACAATCTAAACAGAACGAATAAATAAAACGGATAGCAAACTAGCAACAAACTGAATAACAAATCCCGAATTCTATCTCCAAGCTGTTCACTGTAGCACGTCTGGCACGCGCTGATCATGCCACGTTCATGCACCCCGCGCTCTCGCCGTTGCCTTGCACTTCTGTTCCCATGCGTTGCACATCATGTCCCCTCCTCTGATAAGCGATTCCGACCTTAACATCTCTCCCATCCTTCGGAAATAGCTCGTCCTCAAGCTGGAATGCCGAGTAGCGACGACAGAACTCCCTTTCATCCTCCCATGTTGCATCCGCTGGGGGTTGGCCTTCCCACTGAATGAGCAATTCCCGAACACCTCTAGCAAGGCGACCGCTGATTGCTTTGGCCAGCACGGGCAGAACACGACTGTTGGTGATCGTAGGTAGTGCCAGGGTCGACACCAGTGGATCGCCATGGAATGGCCTGAGCACATCGACATGGAACACGTCATGAATCTGTGTGTCGGCCAGTAGCTGTAGATGATAGAAGATGTTGCCCACGCGAGCCAACACCTTGTAAGGCCTGTAGAAGTGCGAGGACAACTTGTCGTGGCTGAATCCTGGCAGCGACGTCGCCTGGCGATGCAGGAGGGGAACCCACACCCAGTCACTGATGCAAAAAGCCACATCGCGGTGCTTGTCATCGTAGTAGAGCTTGGCATAGTCTTGTGCTTGAAGGAGATGTTCTTGTATGTCGGTAATGAAGTCGTCCCTCTCCGCCAGGGTTGATCGACGCCCGATATCCGAGCGGTTCCCTGATCGTAGCTCCGGAGCACTAGTGGTGGCCGACCATACACAACCTGAAATGGCGTGGTGTGAAGGAACAACTGGTACGTCGAATTGAAACAAAACTCCACCCAGGGTAACCACCGGAGCCAGTGTCGTGGGCGGTTGTCTGTGAGGCATCGGAGATACATTCCAATCACGCAGTTGGCCACCTCCGATTGCCCGTCATTCTACGGGTGAAAGGCCGAGCTAAGGTTAAGTTTAATGCCGGCCAGCCAAAAGAGCTCTTGCAACAAAGAGCTGGTGAACACCAGGTTACGATCGCTGACGATAGAGCTCAGAATGCCATGGAGATGGACCACCTCGTTGAAGAAAGCCCATGTCACCGATGTTGCCTTGTATGGGTGTCCCAGCGGGATGAAGTGAGCATATTTGGACAGCCAAACGATGACGGTGAGGATGATTGATTTCCCATGGACGCATGGCAATCCCTCGACGAAGACCATTGCGATATCCTCCCAAACTTGAGTTGGAATCGGCAGGGGCTGGAGGAGACCGGCGGGGTGAAGGTGCTCTATTTTGTTGTGCTGGCACACCGTGCATGTCCGGATGTGCTCCTGTACCACCTTCTTAGCCCCTGGAATAGCGATGTCCGTGCGGAGGCGGTGGAGAGTGCGCTCGACCCTTCATGTCCTGTGTGGGCGGCTACCAACAGCACTGGCAGAGATGGTGAAGATGCCACCATGAAGACCCACTTCTTCTTAATGATGATGCCATCTTCAAAAGTCTACGACAACCCTTGATCGCCGGCAACCAACTTGTCATGGAGCTGAAGAGAGTTGGGTCCACGGTGATCTTGCGGCGCAAGTCGTCAAACACCGCGAAAGATGGACCCGTCACGGCATTGAGGGAGGCTGTTGCGTCTTCTTCGCAGTGAGAGAGAGCATCCGCCACCACATTGGTGCGCTTTGGCGGAATTTAGTGGTGAAGTCAAATCCCATGAGCTTGCTAACCCATCGGTGCTGAGGAATCGTGGATAGGCGTTTATCCAAAAGGAATTTGAGGCTGTAGTGGTCCGTCGTCACGATGAACGTCCGGCCCTAGAGGTACGCGTGCTAGTGTCGCACCGCCTGAACCAGGCCAATGAGCTCGCGCTCATACACCATGAAGCTAGCATGGCAAGGAGCGAGCGGCCGGCTGAAGAAGGCTAGTGGTTTGGTGCCCTAGTGAAGAACCGCACTGATGCCCAAACTGAAAGTGTCGCACTCCACGATGAATGTCTTGGCAAAATCGGGAAGCTGGAGAATGGGTGCTGATGAGAGCGCCATCTTGAGTGTGGCGAACGCTGCTTCGACGTCTGGGGACCACTGGAAGGCCTCGCATTTGAGCAGCGCCATGAGGGTAGTGGGGATGTCGTTCTAATTTCGGATAAACTTGCGGTAGTAGCCCACAAGATTTAGGAATCCGCGAACGGCATGAACTGAGCATGACGTTGACCAGTCACCCACTGTGCGCACCTTCTGTTTGTGCATGGCCATGTCATTGGTAGACACAATGTGTCCCAAGTAGTGAACTTGCCTTTCACCAAAACGACACTTAGAGTGCTTGAGCACCAAATTGTTGTCGCGAAAGTGTGGAGGATGGCGCGGACGTGCTGAAGGCGCTCCGACCATGTGCTGTAGATCAAAATGTCGTCAAAAAACACAAGCACAAAGCGACGAAGAAATGGAGCGAGCATCGTATTCATTAGGGCTTGGAAGGTGGCCGGCAAGTTGGTGAGGCCAAATGGCATGACCAACAACTCGAAGTGGCCTTAATGGGTTTGGAATGCCGTCTTGTGTATGTCGGCGTCATGCATCCGGGCTTGGTGGTAGCCCGAACGAAAGTCTAGATTGGAGAAGAACCAGGCACCGCAGAGTTCGTGTAGTAGTTTGTCGACGGTGGGGAATAATCTCGGGCTAACGAGCCTGTCGCCGTTGGCGACCAATACATGCAAGCCCTGACACACCGGCTCAAGGGGAAGATGAAGATGGCATGCCAATTGGGTGTGGACAAAGTTGTGAGTCGAGCCAGAGTTGACCAAGGCAACGACGCGCTGGCTTGGGCGATGGTCACCAGGAGGCGCATGGTGCTTGCGCTGCGAGAGTGTTCAATGAGATGCATGGATCCTTTGGTGTCTCATCTTCTTCAGTACAGTCTTCGTTCGTGGTGGAGTTGTCATATTCAATGTAGAACAAGCGCGCACACTTGTGATCGTGGACAAACTTCTCATTGCAATTGTAGCAGAGCCCTTGGTGACACCATTTTGCCAGCTCGGCCGGCCAAAGGCGCCGCAATTGCCGTGGCATCATGTCAGTGGTTGTGTCAGTCGCTAGTATGCCAGATGCTATCATCAATGGCGCAGCCGCCACTCCCCCGCGGAAGTACGTCCTTGATGGCGCACGACCGCTGCCACAGTGCTTGGACGTCTTGCACTCGTATGCCCGAATGAGGCTCATGGCCTCTTGTAGATCATCTGAATTGTGGAGTTCAACGTCGATGGTGAGATCGTCGCACAACCCAGTCGTGAAGAGCTAGACCTGCTGGCAGTCTGTCAGCCAAGAATTTGGCTTGGTACGCCACCACCGTCGAAGATTGCGAGAGACGCTTAATTTCTCCTAGAGGGTTGTTGTAGATCGGTGGCCCGAATTGGACATGGCAGAGTTCCTTGAACGTGTTCCAATCCGGTGGCGCTTTGTTCTACTCGTAGTCGAAATACCACTCCTGAGCTTCGCTGGTGAGGTGATAGGTGGCCAGCCAGATGCGATCACCATTGTCCATCTTCTGCCTACAAAAAAACTTGCTCGTAGTGATTGATCCAATTCAACGGGTCATCCTTGCCATCGAATTTTGGGAATTCGAGTTTGTAGAAGCGAGGAACGCCGGTGCCGATGCTGGTTTCCGACGTCGCGCCCGTCCTGAATGATTGCTAGCAAGGTGGTGGAAACGGGTTCGTGAGGATGCCACTGCCGTCGAGCCATGGTATGGCGGGTAGATTGGATGTCAAGGTTGCGCCTTGCAGTTGCTCCAACATGGTGATGCGGGACATTGTGACCGCCATCGAGCGACTGAGATCGGTGAGATCTCTTTTGGATGCGAGCAGTGAGATGTCATTGAGGATGTTGGCCATGGTGTCCTAGAGTTTCGCCATGGCATCACTGGCCAGTTCAAGCAGAGGTTGCTTGTTGGTGGATGTTTCTTCGAGAGCCGTGGTCTCTAATACCAATTTGTCGCGAGCTCTAGGTAACAAACATATGGGATATGTGTGGTATGTGGGAGGACGAGGTTTCGGGAGCTTGGCTGCCTGGCGACCATGACGGCGAGATGCCATAGGCAACAGGGGATGGGAGAACAGAGAAAGAAGATGAGATAATTATATTGAATCGGCTTGATTTTATTGATTGGAATGATGCCTATATAAAGGCTTACAATCTAAACTGAATGACTAAATAAAAAGGGATAGCGAACTAGCAACAAACTGAATAACAAATCCTGAATTCTATCTCCAAGCCGTTCACTATAGCACATCCGGCACGCAATGGTGAATTCAGGATGTAAATTGAGGTGGTGCTGTGTAAAAACTTAGGCTGTGTTCGGTAATGAGAATTGGGAACTCTCTCCCAAGCACACAAAACAGAGCGATGGATTAGCACGTGACTAATTAAGTATTAGCTAAAAACTTGAAAAATAAATTAATATAATTTTTGAAGTAACTTTCGTATAGGAATTTTTTGCAGAAAACACATAGTTTAATAGTTAGGGAAGTGTGCATGTGAAAAACGAGGGAGTGAAAGTTTTGGTTGGCAACTAAATTTGTCACACCTAATCTTAGGCGAGTCATAATTTTAGTAGACATTGTTTGGTTCCTGTC
This sequence comes from Oryza officinalis, assembly GCA_008326285.1. NCBI lineage: Eukaryota > Viridiplantae > Streptophyta > Magnoliopsida > Poales > Poaceae > Oryza > Oryza officinalis. Next base: position 30,102,940 of record BDMV01000001.1, on the reverse strand, counting down.
ACATCTCTACTTTGCTTAACTCTTAGCCATCTGGTCTATATGTCATACACTCTGTATCCTTGCCTAACTTTGCCTAAACTTAGTTTGTCATTTTGTTTGCCACCAAAATTTGGCAAGACTAAGCTTAGCCACCTTAGTAAAAAATGTGTGGCAACATTATTCCCTAATCAAATAGGCCCGTAGTGCAGAACACAACCTTACTATGATTGAAACAAACTAAAAATATATCAACAATAGTATTTTCCAATGAAATCCAAATACGCATATGATCAAAAGAGAACATATTTATTCCTCCATTTCAATTTTCCACTATAAAAATATCAAAAAAATCTATAAATAAATAGGTATGGTCTAGCTTGACTTGCCGCCGGCTCGTTTTTCGTTAATTAATGGTTATTTATATTTGGTAACGACTAATTAGCTGCGGGAATTATAGGTGGGACTAGCATCCCAACCAGCCCCAACAGTAGATTCGTCACTGTCGACATGTGCCGATCATGCCACGTTCATATATATATATATATATATATATATATAAAATAAACAAACACACACTATATTAGGCGTTATGTGTGGAACCCATGTCCCTGCAAGGTCAATGCTTCCTGAATGCTCTGCAATGTTCGGAATTAAGTATATTTTATTTCCCAATTTGAAGAAAAAAATCTGAATCACCATGATGTGATCTTCATTGCAAAGCATTCAGGAAGCGTTCAATTTCAAACTATACTGAACATGGTACTCCATTCTAATTAAAATATTTTTGGTTTATTAGGTATTATCTTCGTCTCAAAATATAAGAGATTTTGGATGGATGTAATATATTTTAGTACTACGAATCTGAACATGCTTCTAATCTTAAATTTATAGTATTAGAATGTGTCACATCCACTCAATACGAAGGGAGTAAGTCAGAATAATGGATTCATTAACTGAACTATGAAAAAAATATATGAAAATAATGCAAATAAGCCCTGATCTCCTGAAGATGAAGATAAAGATAAAGATAAAGTGTTTCACGTAAAACGAGGTGACATTAACGTGCGATTAAGTGAGTTTTAATTATTACAAACTTTAAAATGGATTAATCTGACATTTTAGAGCAACTTTCATATTAAAAATTTTCGCACAAAACGTACCGTTTGGAAGTTTGAAAAGCGTGCCACGATAATCTTTATCTTTTATTCAAAGTTTTATGAGTTTAAAACATGGCATAGATTGATCTATGAATAAAAGCTATATGCCTATATTTGCCAGTTTGGCCTTGCCTGCAAGAAGCAGTGAGGTAGCTTGACTTGCCGCCGGTTCGTTTTTCATTAATTAATGGTTATTTATATTTGGTAACGACTAATTAGCTGCGGAAATTATAGGTGGGACTAGCATCCCAACCAGCCCCAACAGTAGAGTCGTCACCGTCGACATGTGTCGATCATGCCACGTTCATATAATATACATATATATATATATATGTGTATATATATATATATAACAAACAGACACTATATTAGGTGTTATGTGTGGAACCATGTCACTTCAAGGTCAATGCTTCCTGAATTCTCTGCAATGTTTGAAATTAAGTATATTTTATTTCTCAAATTGAAAAATAAAATATACTTAATTCCGAACATTGCAGAGCATTCAGGAAGCATTCAATTTTAAGCTATACTGAACATGGTACTCCATTCTAATTAAAATATTTTTGGCTTATTAGGTATTACTTTCGTCTCAAAATATAAGAGATTTTAGGTGGATGTAACATATTTTAGTATTACGAATCTGAACAGGTTTCTGGTCTTAAATGTATAGTATTAGGATGTGTCATATCCACTCAAAATTTCTTATATTTTGGAACAAAGGGAGTAAGTCAGAACAATAAGAAAAATATATGAAAATAATGCAGATAGTCAACTTATTTTTTTATATAAAGGAGATACAGTATTTTATTGAAGCACAAGACGTGCCGAATGCGCGGCCTCTGCCCTAGGGGCATGCAACCATTCAAGTACAAGTGAATAAGGGGTAGGAGTAGGTGACGGTACAAACCCTCACCTCCCTCAAACTCTGAACAACATCTTACAAAAATAGAGCGTAAAAACCCTCAAACTCAGAATATCTTAATAGTTTGCCCTTCACCTTCTACTGTGTTGCTAGGTAAAAAATTATCTAAGAGTTAATTCATTTTATACCATTGACCAGTAAAGCATGGATATATGATATGCCACTGATAAAACTATCCATAATATACCATCGAACAACTCGTTTTCTTCTTTATATGCTATCGCCGCTAGTCAATCGTTAGTAAAATTCCTTTAAATCGGTAAAAATGCCTATTTTACCCCTAGGGTATTATGCATACTCATGAATTTCATCGGCCATGATTCATTTTTTTTCTCAAGCAACTTGTTTCTATTTTCTATCAATGAGAAATATAGTGGATCATGATCAATGAAATCCATGAGTACACATGGATATTTTCTCTCTTTCTTTAATAATTGACTAGCGATGATAGTACATAAGGAAAATACGAGTTGTTCGATGATATATTATAGAAACAAGTTAATCCATGACAACACCGTATAACAAGTGAAGTGCTTGTGTTGTTTCCATTTTCTTGCAAGCATTATTCTACCAACCCGCACTGAACTGAACTGCGTTAGTTTATTTTCTGCTGCTGGTTAATTTTGAGAGCATTACGGAAGCTGTGGATCAGATAGTTATTCGGGAGAAGGGGGGAGTACTATTGTTTCAATGGCTAAAAACGAAAAGGAAAGGATGAATTAGTATTAAATAGGTCTAATGGACAACTCTAAAAACTACACTTATTTAGAGACAAATTTTTAGACCAAGACTATGCTTATCTACGGATGGATGAAGTATATAGCATGTGTCTATGTCCGTTAGCTGGAGCAATAATGAAAAGAAAAACAAATGTTTTATTTCTTTAAATATGTAGGGCCAGTTTCCGCCGTAGGCAATTACACAAACGTGTGTGGTCCTTTTGATTTAGTTTGGTGGTGCAGTGATATATAGGAAGTAAAGTGCTTAAGTTTTATCATTCTCCTGCGTATATATTCTAGTACCGTGCAAGATATTGAATGTTTGAAGTCATACAAGCGATCGACCTGCACTGAACCGTGTTAATTAATTTTCTGCAGCGCATCTGGTTCAATGGCGTTACGGAAACCGCATATCAGATACTCAGGAAATATCTGCGTAACACCGACAGACCCTATTATCAGGGCGGGCAAAACATTTACTTTGATGGCTTGGATGGGATTGGCACATCCACTATCCTTACAGCCGTAGCAGAGTTAGCCAGACGTAAGAAATCCATGTACTACGACATAGTTGTCCATGTAGACTGCTCCGTGTGGGAAAGCAGGAGAACATTGCAGAGGAGGATCGCAGAGGTGCTAAACCTCGACGGTTCCACAATGGCCCTGTTTGACAAGCAGGACGAGGATGACGATTTCCGTGGAATAGAAAAGAGCTCCCGAGCTGAGATAGATGACGTTGCAAAGCTCATCTCTGAAACGTTTAAGGGCCGTAGATGTTTGCTGATTTTTAACAACGGAAGTGATGATGAGATTGATTTATTTAGACTTGGTGTTCCTGTATATGACTGGAGAAACACGGTGCTGTGGACATTCCGGGGGAGGTTTCGGCTTGATCCTGCAATCAACGACAAAGTGAAAAATGCTCATCTTTTCCTTTGGATGCTTATTACAGATTCGTCCCAAATGACTGAATTAATGCACTGTGAGGCTGCACAAGTTAGCCGTGAGATCAGCCCAGCTCTAATTACCGAATGTTGGTTGTACCAGTCACTTCTGTATTATAACCACTGCAACTTCATTTCCCATGATATCGATGCCCATGCTTGTAACTGTTGGGTGTGCGACGGGATCATAGCAGGAGATAGTGCATGGGAGATTGCCGACAGACTTTATCACGGGATGCGACTGGAATATCTTCCTGCAAGACACAACAAATATCTTGAGAGCCAACAAGGAGCAGAGCATTCTCGATGGGTTTCAGTTATGCCCGAGACTTCAGATGAGGTAAAAAATATACAGGCGGTACCACTGGAAGCGACATCCTATTTTTTGACGATTCAAAGATCTGATCCTCCAACCATATTGCCAAATCACCTGTTTAGTCAAGGCAACAAACTTCATGTACTAAGACTCTCTTGGTGTACATTTAGTTTTGCATCCCCTCCTTTTAACTGCTGCAAGAACCTCAAATTTATTCTGATAGATGGCTGCATAAACAAGGATGCTGATTTAACTGGTGAAAGGTATCACGAGAAGAAAGGAGAACAATGGGAATTTCTCCAAAGTTTATGGGTGTTGGACATACGTGATACAAACTGGGACTGGATATTATCCCCATCAAAGATGGTGCTAATGGTTGAACTGCGGGAGCTGTATCTCAAGGCCGCAGGAATAAGATGGCATGATCAGATCTTGCTTGATATGAGTTATCTCTCTAAGCTTCGAATGTTCAGAGTGATTGATTCATCTACATACATGAAAGCGGCAGTACATGACTCATTCCAGCACATGATGAACCTTGAGCTCCTTGACTTATCAGGCTCCACCACCCTACATGTTTTACCAAATTTATCAGGGGCAAGTAAACTAAAGGTGCTCATCCTTGATGGTTGTGTTGGCTTGGAAGTGGTGGAGCCTAATACCCTTCCTAAGTCGTTGGAGTCATTCAGCTTTGATGGATTTGGACCAGCATCCAGGTGGACGCACTCTCCAAGGCTGCCAAAAGAAGAAGCGCGACCAAACACAGATACCAATCAAGACGATGCCTGTGTAGTTTCCAAAATATCTCTGGAGGGATGTGGGCAACTGAAGAGTGTATTCTTACGTGGATTGCCAAACCTCAAGGAGCTGAACCTGTCGGAGACAAGAATCGAAGCACTCGACCTCGAAGCTATGCAGGTCCAACAACTTGAAAGGCTCTTTCTACTGGGCTGTGAGAACCTTACCAGAGTGAAATGGAGTGATCCAAGCAACCCACTGAAGTTGCTATGCATAGACACCAGAGGAAAAGCAGCAAGAGCGATGGATGGTGGCTGTCAGAGATCTAATTTTTACTCCCAACAAGAGCATGAAGCCTATCCGTCTGCACATGTTGTAGCTACGGATTCTAGGTTCCTTCGTGGCATCAATACTGGAAATCCATCTGGCATTGCGTTTGGTAGAAATGTTCAAGATCAGCATTTCCATTTGCATATCTCTACTACTGTCAATGACAAACCAGTTCTTCCAAAAGCCAAGGAGAAAGATGTCAGTTCTAGAGATGGATTAATTCTTGGATTCCCATATCTTGATGTCATTGACAAGGATGTCATTGACAAGGTTTTCAACAGCGATGGCAAAGATGGATGTTCAGCGCCATATTGCAAGCATCTTGTGCCTCTCGATTGCCATATAGAAATTGCCGAAGGAGGAAGCAATTTGGAAATCATACAGGACCTTTATGGTATATGTTCCTTAATCTATAACACTCAATCCTTGCATATACATGACAACTCCTCCATCAGTATTGGTAACCTTGGTGATGTGCCAATGGAACAATTCATAAATCTCAGATGGTGTCATGTCACAAGGTGCCTTAAGATGCACATCGTCTTTTCCTGTAATAATTATAGGATGTCTGGTGACTCCTTCGGGAGGCTGGAGACACTCTGGGTATCTCACCTTCTAGAAGCCCGCTGCATTTGGAGTAGAGAGTTACGTTTTTACTTCCCAAACGAAAGGACCACACCTGTGGCCTTTTCAAAGCTACGGTGCATACACCTGCACTCCTGCCCCAGGCTAAGACATGTCCTCCCCTGGTCCTTCCCCACAATGGAAAGCTTGGAAACCATCCACATCACCTATTGTGGTGAGCTCAGACAGATCTTCCCAAAGGGGAAAATTTTCCGGGGAGAACGTGCTACCAAAATAGAATTCCCAAGCCTGAGACGAATCCATCTCCACGATCTTCCCATGCTGAAGGACATATGTGAAACATACATGTCAGCACCCATGTTGGAGACCATCAAGCTCAGAGGTTGCCGGAGTCTCAAACGGCTGCCAGCCATCCACGTCGGCCGTCCACGAGATAAGTCTCCAGCTCCAGCGGTGGTAGTAGACTGCGAGAAGGACGTATGGGACAAGCTGGAGTGGAACGGCGACGGCATGGAAGCGAGCCGCCGTCTCTTCAGGCTACGACACTACTCACGCTACTATAGGAAGAACCTGCCCCGGGGATCAGTCCTCCGGTATGTGTTATTTCTTCCATACGTGTTTGAATTAACCACAATTATAACAGTCTAGTAGGCTAGTGGCCTCATAAGTAAAATAGTACTAGCTCTCTCCTAATCGAATATTTATGAATAATATGTTGTTTGGCCCTTAAATCAAATACTAGCTAGTATGGGTGTCTGATTTTTTTGTACCATATATTCAGGTGATTTTCCACGAATGTTGAAGCCTATACCTAGTGTTGCTGAGGAGAAGTGAGCACTATCCAAGGTTTGCAGAGATGTGTTTGGTGTCATTAACTACTCTTCTGTCCTATTTGTGTGGTTTGCATGTTTTTCGTCAGACAAAATAAAGACATCGGACACAAGTATTGCTTGTGTGTCCATGGTAGTGCACCTTGATTGCACGACCCTTGTGCCGCTTCGTTTCGTGCATTGATGTGTCTGCGTGATCAGTTTGCCAGCTTTTATTTATGATATGGTATTGGTTTCGTTTCGTGTGTATTTGAAATAAGAAAGGTCAGCCTGTGTGCAACAGAATGACCTGGTTTGTGTGTGATTTGCAAAGAACATAAGCTTGTACTGTTGTGATTTAATTAATTGACTACTATGAGTCATTAATTATGTGTGATGTGTTATATATACTGGCTCCGTCTCAGAAAAAATTTGGACAAGTATTCGTTCAGATTCATTACTAAAAGTTGTTTTTTTATAGAGGGAGTATATATGGTGTATATGTGTTTGACTTTGATGGCAAATTAAATGAAAGATCAAGCTTCTGCATTGTTTTTGAAAAAAACCTTCACTTATTAATTCAAAGGATATGGTAAAGAACTGCGTGCATTTGAGATTGATAGCGAGGTGCATATTCTCACTCTTCTAAGAACATCATATTTGCTCTCTTTTTCTTTTACGTACATCTGCAAAGTTTCATATTGATATAGTAAGAAAAAATTATAAGATTATAACCCTGGGAGGCTGTAATGAGAAAAAAGAAAACAAAACACTCCACCACGTACTAGCAACTCTTGCACACACTCAAAGACGGACTAGCACCAATCCAATGGACACTATGCGTGGCCGGACGCCACTAGCCCTACGGAGGGATTACACACCACCAACCTCCACCACCTCCTAGCAAAAGGTCACTCACAGACTCTTATCTGTCCTCTAGAGAAAGGATGCTGAGGAAGAGGGCGAGAGAGAAGAAGATCCGCTCTCCCTCACACAACCCTGATGGTGACAACCGAGAGCACCGTCAGAGACAAGATGCTCAAAGGTCAGAATGGCGAGGAACAGAACCGCCTCGACGACGTCTTCAAGGAGGTCACGATGTCGAGGGCACTGCCATCACTCGTCCAAGGATCCCTGGACATGGTTTTCACCCGGGCTCTGATAGGAAGAAGAGGGAGACACCTCGGCAATGCCCCCAATGGAGACCGTGGCGCTCAATGCGTCGCTGTTGTCGGCCCGAAAAGCCAAGCTAGGCTTTCGCCTATAGCCCCCTCCCTCCTGATGTCCAACCCCAACGCCTTACCCCTGCCACCAACCATTTGGCAGCACAATTTCTCCACATCATCGGCGCAATTCCACCTGCTAGCTTCCCTGCCATTGTAGCCACTGCTGCCACCATCCTTGACATGCGGTTGCTCTCTGCCCTGTTGTCCAAGCCACTAGCCACACCCCTCCATGGAGTTCCCCACGAGGAGGAGCTCGATGGTAGGGGAATGAATTGTCAACCAGCCATATTCTCTCCTCCGGGTGCCACGCACCAACCACCCCTCACTTCTACCTGCAACAAAGCAGCTAGGCCACTGCTACCACATTGCCACCCTTGCCTGCACCGCCGGCCAGCCTCAGGCGCGTCGCCCTACCAACAAACATATCCGCTAACCACCACTCTCACGCACGTCATCACCATCACCAAGTGCCATCGCTGGGGAGATGGATCTAAACAGGAGACGGCTCACCTCGCTGCCACCACCTGCCACTCCACTTCCTCTGCCCCAACGAACACCGGCCACCTCACCACACACCGACCTAGCCTTCCTTCGCCCCGCTGTCCTGCCATTCACTTGGCATGGATCTGGGCTTCCCCGACCTAGGGGATGCTGCATTGAGCCGTGGAGCAACCGGCTGCCTCACGCCGTGTCGACCAGGCCTTCTTGCATCGCCTGACTCGTGCCATCGACGCCCTCTCGAATCTGGTCGCTGAGCTCGATGAGGAAGCCACCTGCCACCATGGCGCTCTTTGCCATCACCACCAGCACTGCATCGTCTTCGTCACCGTCCTATGTCGTCCTCTCTTTGCACTAGAGTCGTAGGTGAAACCTAGCCCCGCCATAGACGTACTTGCTCGCCGCGCGGTTTCCGGCGGCTCGCTCTAGCGGTGGTGAGGCGGAGGAGGGGGGAAGGTGGCGACGCTTGCTAGGGTTTGAACGTCCCCCGCGTCGCATGCGCGAGGGCAACGTGAGAGGCCAAAAGACGTTGATTTGCTCATCTTTAATATAAAATGTAAAAGAGATTTTTTTTTACTTGTATGACCTGTTCTTTTTTCCGTCCGTATACATATGTACTAGCTATTGTGATATAGTCCTTCTCTACTGTTGACTAAGGCTGTATTTTTTTTCCTACTTTCCCAACTTCTACTTCTTCGTTTTTCACGCACACGTTTTCTAAACTGCTAAACGATGCGTTTTTTTAAAAGTTTTCTATAAGAAAGTTACTTTAAAAAATCATATTAATCCATTTTTTCAGTTTTGTTAGGCTAATATTTAATTAATCACGTGTTAATGGATAACATTGTTTTTCTGTGCGGGGAGGTGGAGTTCAGTTCCACCTCCCAAATAGGGATGGCAAAAAAAGTCCGAACCAAAAAGACCGATACTAAGACTGAAAAAACCGAGACCGAGAAATTTGGTCGCTAGTTCAATCTCAGGTGTTGAAAGATTGAATTTTATTCAGTCAATTTGGCTAGTACCTTATGCTTTGATCTATGGTCCATGATAGTGAAGAGAGTCGATTTGTAATTTTTTTATGTGTATAATATTTTATCTAAAACTTATTAGGGACTTGGCTTGATTATTTTGAACCTTCTGAAATTTCGCGGTCATGATTGAGACGAAGACCGAGACCAAGATGATCAAAACTGGAGACCGATCTGTCTTCAGTTTTAGATGACCAAAATTTCTAAAAGACCCAAAACCGAGACCAAATTTTTTGGTCTGACCGAATGCCCACTCCTATTCCCGAACATGACCTAATGTAGCCAACCCTCTCACATCACATGTAAAGATTGTCGTGAACTTTTCTGCTAATTTGCTAATTTCCGGCACCACTGTAAAATAAAATCATGTATAGCATTAAACTTTCCTCATACTAGTTGTTCATCATGCATTCACGTAGACAATTTATATATAAACTTTGTTATTAATTATTTAAATTTAATATTGTTAATCATTCAACACTTCAAACATGTTAATTAAAAAAATTATATACATAATGCACTTTAATGCCAAAGCCGGTTTACCACCCCAAGCTGCGGACCCTCGTGTGCAAAATCAAATTATCAAACACACAACTGCCCAAGCATCACACGCTAATGACGCTATCTATAAGGCACGCAACGCGAGGACGCGACACGACATCCCCCACGACACCCCTCTCTCTCTCTCTTCCTCGCTCCCATCGATCATGGTCAGTTGAGCCTCAGCTCGCGCACTCACGAGCCGCGGCTTCACTCGCCTGCCTCGGCCGGACGGGATGGGAAGGGGAGCTCCAGCCTGCCCTCCGCCGCCATGGCGCCGCCTCCTCTGCTACGCCCTCCTCTGCGCCCTTCTCCCCTGGTCAGTGCCGGCTCTCCCCTCGCCCGCTCATCTCGAATCTCCACGGATGAGACGGGCGCCTTACTGTTCGCTGTTTAGGGGATTACTTTTGGTGAAATTTGAGATACCTTTGCCCGTATTTTGGTTCAAGGTTCGGAGTGGATTCGGCGCGTTTAGTTTCAGCTGGTTCCCCCGGCCGTTAGCATTGATTAGTTCGGTTTGCCATGTTCTCGCGTGTGGCCATCGAGAGGATCGAGCTGTTGTGACAGTAATAAATGCTTTTGCCAATTCTTTCTGTGAGGATATGAGTTCATTTGGCAGAGGAGTCATTGTTTCGGATAAATAAATCTGGAAGAAAATTTCTCAACCACTGCGCCTCCAGATTTTTTACATGCTTCTCGAACCCCAATTAAAACTTTGTGGATCAACAGCACAAATGCCATCATTGTTTGTTTATTAAATACTCTTTGCAGTGGAGTACCTATCAAGGGATTGTAATTGGAGATTTGGACATACTTCTCCTGTTTCCATTTATTTATCAATGTCTGTTTTTTTTCTGGAACATGTATATTGTACCCACTGCTTCCTTGTCCTTGATGATTAATTTTGGTTATTTGTTCATTATAAAGTATAATTGCACCTACATACATAAAATATGCAATGTGTGCTCTGACAAGGGAACAACTCCAGCTTGACTACCGCTATTCTGTCCTTTGACAACCGAGCTCATTCGAAGCAAAAGGAGGAATGGCTTACGTTTACTCATGCTTTTACATGTCAGGGGGACTTCCGAGGCTAATGAACAACTTACTGAGTTTCCACCAAGAGGCTGGAATTCCTATGATTCCTTTTCATGGATAGTTGATGAAAGTATATACATGCAAAATGCGGAGATCTTGGCAGAAAAATTGCTCCCACATGGATATGAGGTAACCATTCAAATTGCTGGTTGGTTTCTTATTTGATAGCAAAATGAATATGAAAAATATAAACTTTGTCATCATTTTAACTATTTTTTGTCTCATATTGGTGGGTAGTATGCAGTCATTGATTACCTTTGGTACCGAAAGTATGTTGATGGGGCATATACAGATTCATATGGATTTGATAACATTGATGAGTGGGGTCGGCCATTTCCTGATCTTCAAAGATTTCCATCATCTAGAAATGATAAAGGGTTCAGTCAAATTGCGAACAAGGTGCATGGAATGGGCTTGAAATTCGGAATCCATTTAATGAAAGGGATAAGTTTACAGGCTGTGAATGCAAACACACCCATATTGGACATTAAAACGGTAAGATAATGCTTTCCTTCTTTCAAATAGAGTTGGATAACAACTACAGCTACTTTGGCTGTTGTGCTTTTCTTCCGCCTTTTGGGACTGCCTCAATTTTTTTTATTTTGATCCTTGTTGAAGTTACTACTGTACCTCTGTTCCAAAATATAAGGGATTTTGGCTATGCAATTGTATTACCAAAATCTTTTATATTTTGGGATGGAGATAATACGTTATATAATTTACATACAACAACCAATTTTTAACCTCCAATTCAATTTTAAGATCAAATTATAAAATAGCATAAACATATGGGTTCTGGTAGTTACTGATATAACCATTTTGGATTTCAATGTCCTGTTGTAGCCATCCAGACAAACATTTATCTTTTTTCTTTCTCGAGAGTGCAGGAGAACTGTGCTTCATTTCAATAAGACAAACATTTTATCATTGGAGGAAATTACTATTCTTTTCCATTACGCGTTATGGGCGTAAACAATGCTATGCTATTATTGATCCATGTTAATATTATGTTGTATAATGTATATTCAGCAGCCAATCTTTATCCTCCAATGCATTTTTAAGATCATACTGTAAAGTAGCATAAACATGTGTGTTCTGGTAGTTATTGGGATAACCATTTTGGATTTCAATGTCCTGTTGTAGTCTTCCAGACAAACATTTTATCATTGGAGAAAATTACTAATTTGCTCCATTATGCATTATGGGCGCAAACAATACTATGCTATTATTTGATGATTCAAATAATATAGCTGTTTATTTTCCCTGCAAAATGGAACTTCTCTTCGCTGCGGAAAAAAGGAACTTCTCTAAAATTCTTCAAATTAATTGCAAGTAAGGGGGTTGAAATACTACAGCAAGAAAAGGACTGGAAACATAACTCATTGAACTTCTGTTTGTTGTTCTAAATGTGTTCTGTTGGCCCTTTTCAGGGAAAACCCTATTTAGAGGATGGCCGGCAATGGACAGCTCGTGATATAGGTCTTACACATAGAACATGTGCATGGATGCCACATGGATTTATGAGTGTAAATACTGATATTGGAGCTGGAAAGGCCTTCCTAAGATCTCTTTATCAACAGTACGCTGATTGGGGTGTTGATTTTGGTATTCTTATAGCATAATTCTTCAGTTTAGTTATTATAATTGTGAGGACAGTGTAGAAAGCTCATATATTAGGCAGTAGATGATCCTTTTCATGTCATACCAAAACTGAAATTTTATCTGATGGTTTCATTTGTACCATCCGTTCTGTTCACAGTGAAGGTTGATTGTATCTTTGGTACGGATTACAGCCCAAAAGAAATCACAACTATTTCAGAGGTTAGTAGCCCCATATCCTGTTGATGTCCTTTCAAATTATTGCACTATTTGAATAAGCTAATTTCTACATTGCAGCTCCTGCAAGAGCTTGACCGCCCCATCATCCTGTCCATCTCACCAGGAACCGAAGTGACTCCAGCATTAGCCAAAAACATCAGTCAACATGTTAACATGTACAGGATAACAGGGGATGATTGGGACAACTGGAAGGATGTTAGTTCACATTTTGATGTGTCTAGGTAAATTGAGCCAATATGCTTTGTCTGCAGTTTCTGACTGCATGACTTTAATCCATAAATTAGCCTTTAACTTGAATTTTTTTTCTCATTATCTAAAAAAGCTTGATTATTTTTCTAGTAAATAAATCATTTCTTCTTACCCATTACATATTGTACACAGTTCCTTTGCTGCTGCAAATAAAATTGGGTCCATAGGATTACGAGGAAGATCTTGGCCAGATTTAGACATGCTCCCATTTGGCTGGCTTACAAATGCAGGTAATGATTTGCAGTTTTTCTTTAGCAAGTGTTTGTCTTGACATGCCCCACTAACTGTTCAACATAGAGAAATCACTTCTATGAAGAAAAATATCAGAATCATAAATCCCTATTGAATCTGCATTTTAGTACTATGGAACGTGGAACCTAGGTGTGCACATCAATATCTTGCAGAACGCTGAGTATCATCTAGTTTATATTTATGCATGGGCTATTTTACTTTTATCTGTACCAAATAAATTGATGCCATTACTTTTTTTTGCGAGGATTTATGCCATTAGATTTGTTCAGCAGAATATAATTAATTTACACTCAAGACATAAATCATATCCCTAACTTCATAATACTGCAACTGGATGACATATATCGATTAAAGACAGATCACCGAAGATTAAAATACTTGCTTGAGCAAAGATTAACTCAACCACTCCAATTCAAAACCCTTCACTACGTACCACAATTTCTCCTTAGACGCATGTCTCGGCAACACAAAACGAGAGTTTCGCTCATTATAGGACTTGACCGATTATATATAATATTGAAATATCTTAACCAATATCTTCTTGGTTTATTGAACCATTTACATGTAATTGAGCCATATCAAGATTTTACTTCAAATGTTAGGAAAGTGCTGCATATTTATATGTATTACTAAGCATCTGCTTTGTAAAGGGAAGAGTCTTAGATTCCTTGAAGCATATATAATTATAACAGGAATAAACATTTTTGCTCTAATATAGGTGTCAATCAAGGTCCACATAGGCAATGTGAACTTACATCTGATGAACAGAGAACACAGGTTTGCACTTGTGGAAATCCATATATGATATTCAATATTCTCTATCCACTAAACTCTTCTTGTTCACATGGCCTTGCAGATGGCACTTTGGTCAATGGCTAAGTCGCCTCTAATGTATGGAGGAGATTTGAGGCATCTTGACAATGACACGTTAAGCATAATAACAAATCCTACATTACTGAAAATAAATCACTACAGCATAAATAATATGGAGGTACCCTGCATTTTATTCATACTGCTAGAACATTTTGTAGGCATAAATACAACACTAAGCTTTTGCAAATTTCCAGTTCCATCATGTGTACAGTGAAAGAACTTCCAAAGAAGACAAGCATTCTAGTCGTTTCATATCCAAAGATCCTGTACACCTACCAAAGATTGATGGTGTAGCTCTTGGTCTCACTGCCTGCAGTGATGACAAAGCAAATGGATGGTATATGTTTTCACAACATGGTAAATCAGATCATATATGCAAGAACTATGGGATGCAGGATGACAAAAATATCTCATTTTGCCTGGGCAAAACAAAGCCTCTCCTGACATTGTAAGCACCACCCAATTTATAAATTTGGAGTAACTTAAACAGTTTGTGATTATATTTTCTCCATTTCAGGGATGATACAATCGTACATAATGAAGAATACCAAACAAAGTTTCACCTAGCAAATATGGACAGTGACGATGCTTGTCTGGATGCATCTGGCGGTCAACGGAGGACATCCTCAGATATCAAGTTTCCCATGTTTTCAAGGTGCATGTGGCATGCTATGCAGGTAAATGACGAAAAATATTCCTCATAAAGAATATTAGAGTTACTGCAACCTGAGTTTGGATTTGAATTTGAAAATTTCTGCTGTGTATTTTTATTATAAAATATTTATATTTATACTGTCCTCTGTTTAATTGCTTAATTTCCTCTTGGATTCTAAGAAGCTCCTTTTACAGAATCAGAGTGACCTATCAAACAAAATACATTTTTTTGTTGCCAGGTCAAATTTGTAATGTTCCCTTCTATTTTTGATAAAATAGCTAGGCCCATGTTTGCTTAATCTCTTTGAACAACCTATCGCACATTTCTTCTACTGAGTTGTACTGTAGCAAGTTCTAGCAAAATGGTTACTTTTGCTAGTTGGAGATTGAATTAATGCTTTCATCATTACTCATGAACAATTACTTTAGATGTGGGAGCTGAATGAGAAAGGAAACCTCATTAGCAGTTATTCAAGATTATGTGCCATGGTGAAATCCAACAATAAAGGAGGTACACACTACAACATTTTATGTAGAAAATTATGGTGACTTAGTTTCAACATTATTAGATAAGCAACACAATTTTGTATGCAGTTGTAACTACAGGAGCAATAGCACGTGCATGGGTAGCAACTGGGAGTAAAGGTGACTGATCTTTCATCTCTTACATATGATCCCATTATTAATTTTGTTTTAACATTGCGAGAACTAAAAAACTGAATAGTAATGATAAACTTGACTGTTCCTGAAATTCTTTTACTTCCTTTAACAAGGTCTATTTGGAAAATCTATAAAATCGTTTTTTATAATCTATTATGTGGCCCCCAAACCCTTTTTTAATATTTGAATGGTTTCTGCTTCTGTACTTTGTGAGAAAAGTTCACTACTAGTATCTAAACAGAAGTTCTCAGTGATGTAATGAGGAATTATTGCAGTAGAACCTGTATTTTTGCCAGCAACAGCTGTGGCAGTGTATTGACGTGGTATTGTTTGTGCATAACCTTTCATCCATGCTGTTAACATGAGATTATGTTGCTCTCTTTTCATCAAAGAAATGTTTTATACAACAAGAGTTCCCCTAATGAAAAAGATGGCATTGATCCACACATGCTAAACAGCAACAAACAGATGAATAGGTCGCCCCAGTTATTTGTTTGATTAGCAGTCAGTTGCTCCAGTTATCTTGATTAGACAGTACAAATATTCCCTTAGATAACTAACCATGACTTGCTTTCTGAGCTGTAATAAACTCTTTGAATACAGTAGTCAAGCAAGATGCAATTTCAATAAATATTTCTGTTGTATCATTAGTGTTACACTGTTACCCCATTCCTATCCATTTCTCATAAATGCAGATACATATACGTTCTAGCGGCTCAAAAGTCAAAAACATAAAGAGTACTAGATACTAAGCATGAATCTGCCAACTGAGGGCTTGACTTCCAAACACAAACTACTCCACTAAGTCCACAATTCTGTTTTAAGATCTATTCGATTCACTGAGCACAATTCAATAAATTTAGGGAAGAGGCAGAACAGAGTTTTAATATTATATGCCCAGGAAAATTAAGTAATCACGCATGCGCTCGAGAACCTATTTATTCTATATATCTCCCTTTATTTCCTGAAGCTGTTTCATGATTGATTGCATTGCTGCTATGTGAATATACATAATTTAGAATCATCGAAACTATGAAAGAAGAATTTAAGCATTTAGCAGTTGTAGAGATTTTATAAATTGCTACTACTTTTCTGAATATGTCACCGGACTTCAAATGTTAATCTGGACAGAAATGTTTGCAGTGAGACATTTTTTTAGTCCTATTTGTCATGCACATTAGCTTCAGCTTCTAAGAGGTGGCTGTGGCATTTTCATTCTTCCTTTGGCAATATATGTGACGGAATTGTTGTCTGTGGTCCATGATATAGGAGAAATATACCTGGCGTTCTTCAACCTTGACTCCATGAGCAGGAAGATAACCGCGAGAATATCAGACCTGAAAAAGGTTCTCGGGAGAACATTCATAAGAAAAGACATGTGCAGCTGCACTGAAGTTTGGAGCGGGAGGAATTTCGGTCGTGTGAAGGAAGAGATTTCAGCGGTTGTTAAATCACATGGTTCCATGGTGTTTGAAATTACATGTAGAGGTATCCCATAATTCTCCTGTTGCGCTTACAGAAGTAGCATGACAGGATGGAACGGATATGTAGGGAAACATCCTTGAACACAATGTGATCAGGTTTCTCTGGAGGTACCAAATGATCATCCTTTTGAAAAGGCTGGGGTTTCAGTTTAAAATCTGGGGATTGTGGGCTTTAAATGAGGCCTAAAAGAACAAAATATTTCCGGTGCTATGCAACACCAAAAATGAACCAAATTGCGAAGTTATCTGACTCTGACGGCCTTTCACAAAGAAATTTCCATTGCGCAACTCTACCTAATCAAAATTGGCACACAATACCAGCTCTTAGTTAGGAAGCCAGATAACATCTAGCAAGACAAGACAGAACATACCAACATGTTTAATTCCGTAAGCGTAAATAATGTTTTGCCATCTGCACATGGGAGTATCAACCTCCGTTGACACTACTATCACATTACGGATTTCATGGCGAATACTGGAGCCAGTCTTTGGCGCAGAGAAGAGCCTCCACGAGTTCAGGGCGCAGCGAGCTCCGGTGGTCATCAAGACTCCTGCTTCCATTCTCAGATAAGAAAACCGAGCTGCCGACGCCGGCCGTGGACATCGGGATGGCCAACACGTCTCGTGCCATCCTCGACAACGTCGGGTACTTGAGCGTGTTATCCTGCCACCATTTCAGGACGTCGAACTCCGGGGTGCGCTGGGTGAGGGCCTCTTCCAAATAGAGTTCCAGCTCGTGCTTGAACGGTTGGCCCATGGTGGTCACCTCCGACAGGTACATGTCAAAATCCACAAGTCCGGCGCCAGCCGCCGTCGACGGTGAAGTCGTCGCCGGAGGACCGCCGGTCTCAGTGAAAGGAAGACCGTCAGCTGGCACTTGATCGATGTAGATTGGTGACAATGGAAGTGGCTGTGCAACGTATTCCTTGTAGAGGTCAAGGACAGCATCGTCTACCACCTTGACATACTTCGCTGCATCAGTTGGACCATAGATTTTGGAGTAGGCGAACTCGACCATCTTCATCTTGAAGCGGGGATCCATGACAACGGCAATGGCCAAGACGACGTTGCAGTCCTTCCAATATTTATCGAACCTCTCATGGATGCCGATGGCAATGCCACGGATAACGTCATCTTCATGAGCCATGCTGTTTTGAAGCTCTAGCTGAAGAATCCACGCATCATGGAAGAAGATGTTTGCAGTTGGGTGGTTTCCTTCTGCCGACATGATGTTAAGCACGAACGTATACAGTAGCTTCAAGAAACCACAAGCAGCCTCAACTTTCTTCCAGTCCTCCGTCGAAGGCGTTGTACCATAGTTGTCGTAGCAGGACTCTAGTAGAGTGAACACTTGTCTGTAGTCCAAGGCAGCCAACAGCATCAGATAAGTAGTGTTCCACTCGGTTGTAACATCCAAGCACAGTGTATTGGTACTACAGATCTCTAGGTTCTCAGCAATTTGTGAAAACTTCTTCTCATTGGCAATATCAGCTTTTATGAACTTTATGCTCTCACGGATGAGGTAGATGACATTGTGAACTGAAGCAAGGACATCATGTGCAACTTCATTCAAAATGTTGGCATAGCACCTCATAACAAACAACTGGCCCTTCAGCGGGAGAATGTTGTCACTTGAGAGATGGTTTCTCAGGTTTGCGCTATAAATATCATGCGACAAGCAATCATGCTCTAAGGTGATGGTGAACAGCTTGTCCTGCATGTTCCACCCAAATAGGCACTTGTTGATTACTCTGCTAACTACATTCTCTGACTGAGGCCAAGGAGCCATCATAAAGTTGAGCATTCTTCTGTGCAGCCTCCACTCTGAGTCAATGAATTGTGCAGCAAGTGAGATGTACCCAATACTTTGGTTTGTGGTCAATGACCCTACAGTGAGGCTGATCCTTCCAGGAATATTTTCAAGTGCCTGCTGCAGGTGATCCCTTTCCTTGAGATAAATAGCATGCACCTCAGTCTCAATTGTACCAATGTCAACCATCTTGAAATTGGACTGCATACTATCAACAAAAGATAGAAAGGCTGGTTGCTGAACAATGTGAAGTGGATAGTCATTCAGAATGATCATCTTCGCCAGTCGTGAGCAACTACGTTCTTGATCAAATGAAGCATTTGCATTATTACTACTACCATATCTGTAGCTACTGCTCTTTTGTTGATTCTTTAATGCATGACACCATTCAGCGATGTGCCTGGTGAGATGGCTAGTGCCTGAATTTTTTGAGCCTGAACTGTATGCTAAGGATTGGTTGCAATGAATGCAGCTTGCTCGTTTGCACCCCTCAGAGACATCCACAAGAGTAAAGTGCTCCCAGATTGCTGACTTTCTCTTCTGGCCTCTTGAGCTAGTTGGTGGAATCGCCTCAGCATGAACGACAAGCTCGTTACCATGGGCTATCTCGTTACCGTGAACCATAGTGGTATAGCGATTGTCATGCATCATCTCATTGTCATTGCTGATCGGAGGCTTGGGTATCATCTCATCCATATGAGGAGGCTTTTGTTGCTAACACCTTAAAGCCTGTCATTTACAAAGTTGGTGCAAAGAAAACACGTCAGATATCAATGTAGTCAAATCAGAGCAATAGTAAGTTCGTAAAAAAAGTTTAAATACGATTGATGCCGCAATATGTCAGCGTGTCACTGTTTCAAAAAAGCATAACAGAAAGGGTGACAAAATTTAACTGATGTTTATAATCAAGATCATCATACAATTCATTTTTAAAAAATGTGATTCAGACAACGCTAATTTGGATTTGTATGTTTAATTTTGCAAAGTCATAAGTGGTTGTCAGAAAGATCACAGCACAATGTCTCGCAATGAACAAGCATCTTCTTCATTGGGGTCACAGTGAACAAGCATTTGACTACAGTTAGATTACAAATTCAAAACCTCAGTGATCTGTTGCAACTTGCAACAGATAAAGCACACAAAACTAGAAGAGCAGAAAATTCAACCCACAAATAATGGCTGGCACATGTAAATCAATACTACGCACGTAGCGTTACATATGCATCGGCGCCGGCAGGATCTAACAAATACGCTACGAACTATTCATGATCTGATCAAGTGAACAGCACAGCTTTTTAATAAGTTTATGCAAATTCCCTGACGCGTGGTAGATAATTAAATCAGAGCTTGCAACAACTTCAACTTGTTTATTGGATACGCGTAACCAATAACCAATATCAGTAAGGAAAGTATTCATATGAAGTTAGCCAAGATATTTCCAAAAATAAAAAAAGAAATCAATGAATCCTGTAATTTTGATATAGCAAAAAGGCAGAGATATGGAAAAGTCCATCTCATCTCTCAGAAAACAAAACACATATGATGATCACCAAATAGCATAAACAAGTCGAGTCTATCAGCCGTGGGATACAGCAAATTTAAATATCAAAACTAAAAGATTTTCAGCAATTTCAGCCAAAGAAATATACTAAAGCATCCAACCAAGACAACCCGCAGCGCTGAAGACAATATTGCCGTGACAAGCGCGGATGGTTTTCTCACCAGAATCATATTCTACAGGTTCTACAGGAGAGAAGCATAAGCATGATAATAAACCCTATCAAATCCACAAAAACAGCACCACACAAGCAGCTACCCGCACCCACGATTTAGGAAAGAAACGAAGCCCCCCTGCCCCTCCGCCTCCCCCACATCACGCGTTCTCACGACCGTCCACTCGAACGAAATCCCCAAATCAACACACACGATCGACCAACACAAAAACCCAAACCCCCCAACAAAACAAAACCCCTCGAATAGTAAAACCACCGGAATTCGTCGACCATGGGAAGAGCAGAAGAGAGCGCACGCAGGAGGCAGGGAGAGAGAGAGAGAGAGAGAGAGAGAGGCAGAGGGGGGCGGGGCGGATCACCTCACCACCTTGGGCGGAGGGAGTCGAGGTCGTGTGGCGGGCTCGGCCCAACAAGGAAGAGGCAGGCCCCGAGACAAACCCTAGCGAGATCGATCTGCAGTTGGTGTCGAGGAGAGAGGAGACACCTTCGATCGGATTGGTGTTCGGTGCGGGGGCGGTGGCGGCTGCGCGCGGGCTTTAATGGGCTCTCGACACGGCCTGCTCCTCCGAGGATGTGTGTCGCTGCAGGTGGGTCACACCCCGTGTCTATCTGGAGTTTGATGTGTTTCCATTGGAAGGACGAGGCGAAATCCTACTGGTTTTTTTGTTTCCGTGTTTTTCTTGGTAAGGCGTACGTATTACGGACGGTATATAAGGAAAGTAACAACTGGAGTGCCCTTTGCCATGTACTAGTAGTAATCCAATACTCGTGTTTGATTATTTGGGAAGGGGATACGATTTCTGAACTTTTGCTTCAGGGTTAATTTAGTCTACGATGTTTTATATTATCTAAACAAGTCATTGATGTTTACCATATGGTTTAATAAAGTCCTCGGACCAATTAAAAAAATACCACGCTGCCATACTAGGCATCTACGCATGCATAGTCAAAATTAAAATAATATCCATTCTATCCTCACCTATACCATGTAGAAATAAAAAAAAAGAAACAAGAAAGGAAAAGGAACATAAGGATTATCATATTGTGTGTTTTTACTATAATATTTCTTTTCCGTTTCATGTCACCCTTTTCTTTTTTTTTCCTTTTTAACATATATATACATGGTTAGAATGGACATTTCGATTTTAGTCATGTATGCGAGAATGATATGGCATTGCGATGTGGTGTTTTATGGGTCTTGGATTATATTAAGCCGCATGATAAACTTTGAAGACCTATATAAATAATATAAAACGCCATGGACTAAATTGGCACTGCTACGGAAGTTTTAGTATATTATTATTATACTATTAGCTATTCAACCGTCTGTGAAAGATTAGAGATTAAACTTTATGTCTTTATCTCTATCTCCACTCGATTTTCATCCAAACACATTGCTTTGGAGGACTATTTTGTTTAGGAGACTCGTCAGTTAGTCTCAAAATCAACGAGAGAATGTTGGTTGATTTATCGGTCCACTACCGATATGAATTGGGAGGATAAAACCATTGGTTTTCTTTCCTATCAAGAAAGAAACTTAGAGATAAAATTTTGCTTTGTATAATCAGTACAAAATAGAATTCGAATCAAATTAAGAGATAACCTCCGAGCCCACTAGCATCACTATAAAATGAAGAGGAAGGAGGGGCAGAGGGGACACCCAAAGTCTTGATTCTAATACCCTAACTTAAACCAATCGCCTGATCGATTTGATATTAGAAGGGGTCGGTGTCGTTATCTTCGGCTAGTGTTGCTAGCCTAAGCTACGTCAAAAGAGAACACCAGTGACCTAAGCAGATCAAGTTGGTGTCTCTGCTTCCCTTGCGGCAGAATCAAAAGAAGAAGAAAAGAAGACGACGAGGAAGAACATGAAGAAAAAGAAATAAATTAACTGGCTTTAATGGCTTCACAATAAAGTTAGTAGATTAAATCAATAATTTTCGTATTAAACAGGGATGATGATGTTTAGGCTAAGTAAATTAAACTTCAAAACAGTGACGGTGCCGTGACCTGGATGCCAAGGTCACCACCGTTGGTCGAGGTTTAGGACTCACGTGCTGCTAGGCCTAATGGCATAATGCTCATTTCCTATGCTTGAAAAATGAGGAAAAATGGTCTCATATAGAAATAGAGATAAATGGTAGAAAATGACAAATGAGCAAGAATATACTAAACTATTTTGCAAAAGCAAAGGCAATAAAGTTTGTAGCAAAAGAGAGGAAACCGTTCATCTTCATGACAAACGAGCAATTTTATTGCCTTATTTATTTATTAAAGTATTAACAAAGAGATCACTGATTCACATAGAACTATAGCTGTGTTACCAAGACATATACTTTCTCTGCCCCATAAAAAAATAGTGGTATATGATATGTCATATCGTTAGATTTATTTTTTATGAGACAGAATGAGTAAGTTTTACATTAGAAAAACTAGTAAGTGATGTTTTTTTATCGCATAGTTGCTAGACCCTCTTTGACATCACTTTGACCCTTATCAATTTTTCTTAACTAACCACACAAGATAGTGCGAGGTATCATATTGATATAATAGAAAAAAAAACTAGACTACATCGCTAGAGGCTATAATCAGAAAAAAGAAAAAAAACAACACACCATGCCACACGCCTATGACACATAATCCACCGCTGAGAGATAGACGGAACCCGACATTCCATTGCACTCAAACCCATCCACGCTTTTAGGTAGGAGAGGGAGAGGGTGAGAGAGAAGGATGGATCTGCTCTCCCGGCATAGACCCATCAACATGGCCATCATGTGGTGAATAGAAGCGCCACTGCAAGAGGACAACCTGTCTAGGGTAGAGATTTGTGGGAAAGTACTTTCAAACGACGCCTCTAACAAGGTTACGATGCCAAGGACACTGCCATCTCCTGTCCCAGGAATTAGGACAAAGTTTTCACGTGAAGGATGTCACGCACTGATTTTTGTTCAGGATTAAAAATCGCTTAATAAATCATTTCTAGAATTTATATTAAAAGTTAAAGCAAATTAACAAGTGATTTTAATGTGGGAAATAAAATTTCCTTTAAAAATCTTGGCTGGAAATATTTTGTAATATTCTCCATGCCCTAAAAATACTCTCTGAAATTTCCCATGAATTTTTGGAGCTCAAAAAGTAATTATGAAAATACAAAGTTCATTTAATCAATTAATTAAATTAAAAAAATAAATTAAAATCCTTCCCTTCTCCTTGGTTGTTTTCGGCCCATTCCCTTTGCCAAAAGTCGATTTTCGCTCCTCGTGCCGGCCTTTCCCTCTCCTTCCCCCTCCCCGGCCTAGCTCGCTAGGCAGCCCGCTTGCCCCTTTCTCCCTCACGAGAAGTCCACTTCACGTCCTTCCTCTCTCCTTTCTCCCACAGGTGGAGCCGGTGGCCCTACCCGTCAGCTCCTTCCCCTACCTCCGGCCACCTCGCATGGCCACGACGTGGTCCATGTCGCCGCCGAATCTGGTGTAGTCGCCCTCTCTCTCGCGCCCTAACTTCACGGACGCGGTCGCCATACAGTCCACCCCTTCCTCCATTTTCTCTGCGCAAATCGACGCCATTCGAAGCCGCCCGCACCCGTACCGCCCCTCTCCTGCCGGCTTTTGCCGCCCCGTCGGCCACGATCTCTGCCCCGAGCCCCTATAAAAAGAGACCCCATGCTCCCCTCTTCCTTTTTCCCCTTCTCCCCGAGCTCGCCGTACTCCCTAACTACCTTCTCGCCACAAGCACCAAGCTCCTCCGCCGCCGTCGATCTTCAGCCACGTCGTGCTGCCACTTGAGGCCATACCCGGTCGCACCGCCGCCACCATTAGCTTTTTTGCTCCGCACTGCATCCCGCCCTCCACTTCGTGCCTTCAATCTGCCACCAAAACGCCGTTTTCCCCACGCACCCAAGCCATTGCCGTCGATTCCTGTTCCCAGCCGCTCGCCGCCGGCGAAAGGAGCGCCGCCTGGCCGCTCTGCCTCCTTCCCTGCCTCCGCTGTGTCAAGCTGCACCACGGTCGCCCCTCCACCATCGCCAGACACCGCCGTGTCGCCGTCCACGTCGCCTTCCCGGGGAGCCTGTCGCCGGCTGCATTCCCGACGTCGCCATGCCCCCTTTGCGCTCAGTGATCCTCCACTCCTTCTCCCCACCTCCTCCACCGCATCCCAGCGTGTGCTGCCGCGACGGTGGTCGCCGTCGGCGACCATCGGGTTGGGCGCCGCTGCTCCCCTGCCGGTCGGCCGGCGAGCCCCGCTCTCGCTTGCCCCGACCGTCCAATTCGCCCTGGGGAGAATCCGGGACGTTCGCGTGGCCGCCTTGGTGCTGTCCCGCGTCAGTGCCACCTCCGCTCGCCTGTCCGCCATGGCCGTCACGTGGCTGCCACGTGGTGCGCCCGCGGACGGTGCGCGTGTGAACCCGGTCTACGGTGCACCCGTCCTCCTTTGAGTCACTGACAGGTGGGGCCCGTTTTCCGGCGTCACCTTCCCTCTCGGATGACGTCATAAATCAAGTTAATTGTGCAATAAATTGATTTTAATTTCCAGAAATTAATCTAAATGGCTCAAAACTTCTAAAATTCATAATTAATTCATGTGAAGTTCAAATTGGGAATTCAACTTGCAAAATTAATCTAAAATTGAGATCTACATGTGTGTTTACTTTTCATATACTGTTTGTTTGGTTTTATTGGGGTTTTTCCTCGTTTTGCATTGCAGCGTGTAGATTCCACCGTTTTGAAAGATCGTGGCCGTGCGGAAAAGAATTTGGAAGATTGTTTGAATAAGCAAGGCAAGTCACATATTCCCCCTTGAGCATATTGAACCTACTTTACGAAATGTTCTACTGTTTGCAAATAAATTGCATGTTTTGCTAATCACATAGGATTATGAAACTACCTATTTGCTTGCTTGTGCCATGTTTACTTGTATCCATTCCTTTGTCAAACTTGGGTGATAATTTGACTAGCTTGTGTCTCTTATGTAATCTAGCTAGAATTATATATGCTTAGCCATGCTTAATTACCACTAGCTTACTTAATGAGATAATTACACTATCTAGATTTAGCATCTTGGTGAGCTGCGAGCTCAAGACACCTGGCCATGCTTTAATGGTCGTAATTATCCAAATAAAATATGGCTTAATGGTGAGCCGTGGATGCATAGTTTTGCTTGTCACACCAATAGCAATTAAGGACCGGTTCGCGAGAAATCCTGGAAGACATATCGTGCTTACCACAAGCAAATGTGGGCAACTGCTGGACTTGTAGTATAACTTTTTTCCTTTCTGACGTTCCCAGGAAAGGGTGGGCGTGATGGAGTTTGGATGGACCCTGCGACGGTCTATGCGGCTTCCAAATTCGCTTAGGCACAAGAGGGGGCTTCCTACCTTGGATTTAAGGGTAGAGGCGAAACCTGCAGTGTGGTGCGGTTGGTCAGGGGGAGTTATGCAAAGAGTCTTGTCACAATCACTCGCCATGATGACGTGCCTAGCCAGGCATGGTAACATGACGGTGGATTGTGTCTTGTGGGTATAGTTGTACACCTCTGGCCAGAGTAAAACTATTCGAATAGACGTTCCCGCGGTTATGGGCGATCGACCAGCTTCACCGTGATTAGTCCCACTTTATCAATTAACTTGACTTAATGAACTGGTATAGTTTAGGTTTACTGTTCTTTAGTGAAGATTTAATCTTGCCTTAATTAAATCAACTGTTTTACTGCTTTTCAACTATAAACGTTTACAACCGCCTTTATGCAAATAGCCACAAACCTTCCTTTGTCTCCCCTTGCACGTCTACATCATTGGTGTGGCTTGCCGAGTATGCTGGTTGTACTCAGCCTTGCTATTTTTCCCTTTTCAGAAGTGTAGTGCTTCTGAGTTGAAGACGGAGTTAGAGTATTAAGGCTTATATCCCAGTTGAGTTTTGCGTGTGGAGTGGAGCTGAAGCCATGCTAGGATTGCTTTTTTTTCGTTGATGCTGCTTGCTTTTCGATGTGAGGACTGCTTCTTCTGTAAGTATTTATGCTTTATTTACGTTTGAGACTGTTTATTAATTTGTCGTTTTGTGTACCCTGGCTTGATTTCTAGACAAAGATTTTTACACAAAATAGTCTAACAATTTGGTTAAATTTTTGAACGTGACAAAGGATCAACTGGCAAGAAAGAAGACTCCATACCAACGCCTCTAAGAAGGTTGCAGCTCTAGAAAAGCACCATTGTTGTGGGCCCTAAAACATGTTGGGTTTTCACCTGAAGAATCTCTTGCACTCCCATGCCACGTCCCCATCACTCCCAACAACCACCACCATAGAAGACCCCTTCAACGGGCGACCATTGCACTAGCGTCCCATCGTCTGGTGGACACCATGCAGGAGGTCCCTTCTCGAGGAAGGGGCCAGTCCACTCCCCACCCATCCCCAACAGCCAATTGTTTGTCGTCGTCGAGGCCACCTTGCCAAGGGAGCCAAATCCAGGCCACCATGTCGCTTCCTGGCTGCATGCTATCGCCGGTCGTCTCGCCCTCATGACGTCGTCCACCGCTGCCTCTTAGGACCTGGTTGATGCCTTCAGCACCACCGCCACTGCTGCCCTTGGCGACATCTAGGCACGGGTGTGCCCAACCATGCCGTCATTGTAGCCTTACCCGTCCCCGCCACCACCAGTCATCCACTGAGCGGATTTGGAGGGATCCATCTAGGCATTACTTCTACAACTCCTATTGCCTCGTGGCAGCTGACGCGATGCCCCCGACATCCCCTCGCTGGATCAGCCCGTGGTGGCTCGGATCTGGGTCGTCTCTACCTTGGGCATCTAGGCGTCCTAACCACAGTGCCATTTAGGGGGATAAGAAGTCCCTGCTGTGACCTTCCTTTCAGCCAACTGGCTTTCGGCAGGCTGCTTGGGTGGTAGCGAGGCGAAGGGAAGGAGGAGGGGGTGGTGGCCAGTGGCGCATGGGGGACGCCCACGTCTCCCTTAGGCTGAAGCGATGTGAGCACGTTCATTACCCTTTTCAATTTCGAATCTGTGTGCAATGGACACGAGGAACTGTCGTCCAGGCCTTGAGCGGTCTCAAGTTGGGCATGCACATTTTTCAGGTCCTATATTTTTTTCCTGATTTTCTTATAACCCTTTTCCTCGATTTTAATTTTTTTCTTCCAATTTCTTTAGCAGTTTTTCTTTTCCTTTTTTAACTGGAACGGTGCTCTGCCACGAACCACTGCCCAGTGCCCACAAGTCCACAACAGAAAGGCTGACAGCCTGACACCATCGCGCCGTCCGTACTCCAACCAGCACAAGGAGCAGAACTTTGTCCCCTCTCGCGAGGACAAAATCACGGCACCGAGCGGGACGAACGAGATAGTAGACTTGGCGTTCGGTGCTCTGTTCCTAGGACTAGGAGAGCGAGGGCGCGTCCCCATGACCGAGGAGGACAACCTGGCGCTCTCTGTCGTCTGCGAGCGCTCGCCGGGGACGGCCGTGGAGGCGGCGTCCGAGCGGCCACCGAAGGCGGGCAGCGAGCGCACGCGCCGGCGGACCATGTCCAGGCTCTACGCCGAGCTGGGCGCGCTGCTCCCCAACCTCCCGCCGCGGGTGAGTTCGCCCTGCTGGTTGGCTAGGTTCTTGCCGATTATTTTGCCCGATCGGGCTCACTACGCCACGTGACCTGGCCGGCCGGGGAAATCTGATGTGTGGTGTGCAGGCGTCGGCGACGCGGATCGTGGAGGAGGCCATCGCGTGCGTGAAGGAGCTGCGGGCGAAGACGGCGGAGCTCGAGGCGTACAGCGCGGTGGCGGCCGGGCGGACCTCGCGCGACGGATCAGCCGAGGTGGTCGCGTCCGGGCAGACGTCCTGCTTCGCCGTCCAGCTGCGGGCGGCCCGGCCGGGGGCGCTGACGCGCGTGCTCGATGTGTTCCAGCGGCACGGCGTGGTGGTCCTCGCGGCCACCGTGGCGCGCAACGGCGAGGAGACGGCGGTCACGGTCACCACGGCGGCGGTGGCTCCCGGGGTCCTAGAGACGATCAAGGCGGAGATCATCTGCACCGCATGATGTGTTTGATTTGCACATGGATATCATATATCTTCGTTTAGGTCACTCTTTATAACTTTTTGGTAGACAATTTTGGGTACATGAAAAGAATAAAAGATGAACAGAAAAAGAGCTTTGGTTATCTTAGTTGCACTTTCTGGTTCAAAGAACATTTACGGATTTACATGGAGAAAACATCTTAAAAATTATGTTACGCAATAACCGTGCATATGCCAAATTAGTAGACTGGAGGAAATATACAATTGTTTCAACTAAATAAATATTAGTCCATTGCAAGGCTATCTATGAGTTCATATACACATCTGATCTAATTCATAAATCAATATTTCCTTGGAAAATGGTGAAAGCATATATACTCGTAGTGTAGCTTCGGGAGATAGAGAGCACGTGCTATGGAGGCTAAAGCTACCTCAAGGATATCCTATTCTCAATCTCAAGTGCATGGTGGTTTGAATGGCTCCAAAAGATTTTTTGCCTTCCAGCCCTTACCTTTTTCATCTATGCTCATACAACTAATTGATATTTACTTCCAACCTACTTAAAGAATACGTGAGGTTTCTGATCATTCGGAGAAAATTTTCCTATGTCGTCCATCGCTCACGTTATCATGCGTCAATCCGCTCCAGTGTTGCTCTCACGCTTCTAATCACATGATGCTCTTCTACACGTGTCATACATACAGGGGAATAGTAAGAAATAAGAATAAGAAATAGAAGGGGATTTGATTTGGACTGCGTGAATCAGATGCAATAACCTCAATAAAATCAGATCGATGAAACCAAGGGATTACAATCCAACACAATCGAGCAAATCACCACATCATGAAGCAATATGTGAGGATCTGACCTTCATTACTAGAGAACTCATCTTTTATCCAATGCCCCAAACACACAAATATCTCGGATAGATTAAGAACCAGTACTAAAGCTCTTTAGTGCCGGTTCTAAAAACCCAAGTCCCTAGAAATATATTTAGTCTCGCTTGGTGTTATCAACTGGTATTACAAATGTATCTTTAGTACTGGTTAGTAGCATCAACCGAGACTAATGCTGGTGGATCTAAAGATGCATTTTTAGTACTAAAGATGCATTTTTAGTACCATTTGGTAACACCAACCCATACTAAAGATACTAAAGATTTCTCAAGAGTTAGTTCAAAACGAAAGCATCTCCATTTAAGTTAGATGTGTAGAGTAGGTGAGATGGTAACATGTGTGAGGGCTGAGGTGAGAGATCTTGAGTTTGAATCCCACATCCCACATATTTTTTTTTGATTGAGATCTTTATTCTTAATTTGCTGGTCACGTTGCTATAACTGAGATTAATGGGGGTTTTCAACCAGTATTAAAGATGATTTCTCTACTGGTGCTTGATTTCCTGAGGACGACGACACGGTGCAAGCGGGTGCTTGAGGCAGGCCTGGAGAGGGCGGCGGTGTCGAGTGTACTTGGGGAGGCCACCGTTGTCACGACCAGATCCGTCGGCTGTAGCTTCATTCGTTGTCACGACTGTTGACCTCACCAGACCTAGGATCTGCTTACCAACCGCCGCCTGGATCAGCGTGTGGGTGAAAGGGTAGAGCCAACGGTGATGCGGCAGCCAGACGGTTAGGGAAGGGAGAGTCGACGGCGTGGAGGAAGTTAAAGAAGAGGATAAGCTAGCGGCAACGGGCCAGCTGGACCGCGAGGGAGGGTGTGGTGGTGACGTGATTTTGGATTGGCTGCCGCCGTCCCTGATCCGCGCACGGGTGAAGGGGAAGAGCCAAGAGCATGGAGGAAGGGGATAATTCTGCGGTGGCGAGGTCGCTCGATGGTGAGGGAGGAAGGGTGTGGTGGCGATGGCAAGCTCGCCCTCAATTTTCTTGAGGAGGAAGGAAGAAAATTTAGGGGAGAGGTGAAGAGAGAAAGGGGATATGAAGAAAAATAGGTATTAAGAGGCTGACATGTGGGTCCGTTAGGGTTTAATGGCATGTTTGTAGGGATTGTTTCCATTACATGGTCTAAAATACAATTTTTCAATTGAATTGGCTAATCTTGTACCTACTTAAAAAATAAGCACTTTTCCAATAGTCGCACTTAAATCTTTCCTCCATCGCGTGCTCTCCGTTTATGTTTCCAATTAGATAGCATCCCCCTATCAAGTTTCTATGCAGAAACACACGCACGAGTTCGATTTTGTTTCCAAACACTGCACAATGCCTTCATTATTCTACAACTGAAGCGGGTTGCCGATTCACAAGGGTGGCACTGTTAGTGACATGGATTTCGTATAGTAGATTAAGGGATTTTCCGTTGTAACGCAAGAACACATTTTCTAGTCTATGATAAAATTTGCAGTCCAAACCCTCCGAACAAAAAACAAAAGATTACTACTATGCCCCTGCCCCACATGGCAGCTACGCTACCTCACCACCACCACCACTCCAGTGCCTCCCCTGAGCTCAACAACAATGATCGAATTCCTGATCGATACACTGGATACTCCCTTCTCTGTCCCATGAGCAGCGTGGTGTGGTTGGCGAGGACAAACCTGACGTTCTTGTTCTAGTCATTCACCTACGACGTGGTGTCGTTGTTATTTCTCTTAGTGTTGCTACTAGTGGTCGTAGCGAGGTTGGTGGTACAAGGGGTGTGCCAGTTGGCTAGCATGAGCAAAGGGAGAGTGCATGGTGGCAGATCTTGGGTGCATCTTCTCTTCCATCCCTTGGGTGCACCGCCACTTGCTTGATCCACGAGAGCACCAACGGTGGTTGGATCCACGGGAGCTCTTCGGCCTCTTCATGCCCATGTGCAAGCAATTGCCGAGAATGGAGGTTGTCGTTCTATAGTGTCACCATCATCTAGATCTAGCTGTTGGATGTCGTCAGCATTCAACACTCCGTTTGCAGTTTTTGAGCGTTGTGATGGACATCATTATGCAAACTCCCCCACCTTCGACGGCTATCATTGTTGACACTTCCCACAAACCCCACCAATACTTGGCAGGGGTATCACGACAACACATGGTGTGGCTACTGCTTCTCACACAACACATCTCCCCAAGCCGCATGGTTTTGTATATGAGTGTGCTTTTTAAGCTACGGATCCTATGCCTTCCATAGGGCATGGGAGGTCGCAGTGTTGGAGTTCGATGCAAATTGGAGTGGGGAGCAAAAAATGAGACACTAACTACAAATAATTGTGTTTCAAGCATGCATACAAATGGTGTTAGAGAGGAAAGCACAAATGATTTTTTGATTAAATATATAATATATGAATTTTCAAAGAAACCAATGTCAATGATATAAAATTCTCTAATACATATGTCGAAAAGTGAAAGTGAATGATTTTCACAGTATATGTAGCATATGGAGACTTTGAGAAAAAAAATCATCTTATGTGTATTCTTCTTTTAAGAAAAGTAATATGTATTCAAATTGTAACACTGCTATTGGTTTAAAAAAATTGAAGAGCTTGAACATGGATATAAACTATTCTCTTCACACTTGAGACAAGTAATAGGTTTAAGAGAGCTGCTTTTCTCATGGAGAATTATTATATGGCATATCTTATATTAGTACAAGCCACCAACCTAAGTAAAAGATCAGAACATATGTTGACAAAAAATAAGAAAACTAATGGGGGCTCTGCAGAAATCAAATCCCCAACCTATAAAATGCAACAAAAACTTGCTAATCAACTGAATAGAGGAACCCTTTGGAAATTTGGATGGTGTAGGAGTATATTTTATTAGATGCAAAACTTTTTGCCAAATTTTGCTATAGAACACCCAAAATTTGTGTTATGTGCCGGTACACATCACAAAAATGTGTCATGATAGAAAGACACCCTAAAAAACTGATAATTTACTAGAAGACATCTTAGAGTGTCTTTCAGTCGTGACACGTTTTTGTGTTTACTAGCAAATTACACAAATTTTGAGTGTCCTACCACAAAAAATTGCCAAACTTTTAGGAGGAGGGAGGGGGGGGGGCGGGGGATAGGGGACAGCTAAGCACCGGCCATAGTAGGACACCGCATGGAGCCACTCTTAAAGTTAAGCAGGTGGCTCATCTATGACGAAACTATGGCATATGGCGGCAGACTAATCTAAGCAAAACCTGACTCTAAATAATGACAACTACTGAATAAATATGATTATGGACATCATAGGGTTAGCCCTAAGATGCATACTCCCTTGGTCTTAGCCCATGACACAAGGCCCAAGGCCCAAATCAAACTCGGATTGAAAGAGGTATGTGACTTGTTTTGCAAATTCCCAACAGATTAGGAGGAATTTTGACGTGGGACTAGGACTATCTGAAAGTAGACTCCATAAGCTTTACAACAATTACTCATGGGCCCCGAGTGTCCTTCTGGATCAGCGGTTAGGTCCGTTTAAAGTTGATGCTGTCAACAGGCCCGAATCCGAATCCAAAATGTGCAGAACTTCATCTCTTGCCTTCTATGAACTAAAGGTGATGTGGTGATGTAGGAGTAGACTTGGAGAAGGACTTGATTTGGTCCCTAATCAACTTTTTTAATTATCCATGCATTCCTTTCAGTCGATCTCTTTTCCTTCACCCATGCAAGTACCTTTGCAAACAAGAGCACACAAAACTCATGGTGAAGTGACGTTTGTTCAAATATATAACACGTAAATCTTATATAGAAAGCATGCATCTTTGGTTGATGAATATATAAGGTAGCCATGGTCATATCCGAGTTGGTGACGTCCTTATCAGCACAAGTCTTTCGAGGTGATCGATCAGGGGGCCAAGAAAAAAAGAATAAAACAACCAGATTTCTCATGCGAGTCCCATCCTTTGTCATTTCATACCGTATTCCTTGAAAACTCCACTAAATTTGTGGTATTCGTGCTGACGCTCTCCATG
Source organism: Oryza officinalis (assembly GCA_008326285.1). Classification (NCBI taxonomy): domain Eukaryota; kingdom Viridiplantae; phylum Streptophyta; class Magnoliopsida; order Poales; family Poaceae; genus Oryza; species Oryza officinalis. The sequence goes on along the minus strand of BDMV01000001.1, from coordinate 30,069,589 downwards.
CATGTATAGGGGAAAAAGTATGTTAGCATTGCTTCCGATGTGGAATCATATGTACTAATGAGTTGTGAAATAAAATCATTTTATTGAAAATCATGATGGTGTCGAGTCATATCATGTGTGTACTTGGCTATGAATTCTCTATAAGGATCGATTATTCGAGGAATTGTGTCTGTGCATACATACAGACCAGATAGGTGGTATGGGATGTCCTTAGTAAAGTAATTGGACAGTTCAGAAGCCTCTGTTGCTGATAGTTATGGAATCGTAGGTATTGTGGCATGAGGAAATTGCAAACGATTCTTTGCACGGAAGACCCTTTTGGTTGGCTTGCCTATGGCTCGGTAAAGGACCCTTCTGGATGGCTTGTTTTGGAAAGGCCCATGAGAAGTTGCATCCTAAGTCAAGGTATGTTATATTATACATTAACAGTAGGACGATGTTGATGCATCTGTATTTTGGTGGGAATCGCTACTATGACCTGGTATGAACGTTTGTAACATGGTTTTTCGAGGGAGGTTCACCAACCTCTCACTAGAGAGGATCTCTAGTGTTGCCACACAGAGGTGTTAGAGTGGACATGAGAAAATTTATCTACAGTAAAAGTTACTACCTCCGTTCTCAAATTGCACTACCTCCGTTCTCAAATTGCAAAAACTTTAGTATTTGACATAAGAAAATGATATTGGTAGACTTTTCATAAAAACAGCTTTCATATAATTATATTTTTAATAGCTTTGATAAACATATAATTATAATAAGTAGTGATGAAACACACATATATATTGGAGAATGTTTCAGTATACAAAATAACAAGTTAAAAAGAGCAGAAGGTAGTATATCAAAACTTATACACAACTAAAAAAGGTGTGGACCTACACGATAACCATTGCATAAACATGAAGAACATAATACTTACACTTCATCGGTCCCAAAATATAAGAGATTTTGGTTGGATATGACACATCCTAGTACTATGAATCTGGACACAAATTTATAATATTAAGATGTGTCACATCCGACCAAAAATTCTTATATTTTGGGACGGAGGGAATAGAAACTATGTATCGGTTGTGGCATGCCATGACGTATAAGGACGGAGAGCCATCCATTTGAATAGGTAATTCAAATTTGTTGTTACTAAAGCTTCTTGGTTTCATGCTACACACTACATTTCAAAAACTAGGTAATTTCCTCAAATGTTAGTTTGCAAAGATACAACATGCAACTCACATGAGACATGGTATTGCTGTAAGGCACACACGACGTGCTACGATGACCTGTCAAGAGCTCTGCACCATCTGCCAAGAATTTACAGTTTCCATTCGAATGGAGAATGCCAAATATGTGCTTGCTCCAGCTTTTCGAATGTAATGATACGTGGTCCCAACCTTTTCATACTTACGTGTCAGCTCTCAACACCGCAAATTATGCAAACCACCTTTCTACGCCAGTGGTTTTATGTGAAACAAAAAACACACTGCTCACTGATTTTTTTGCTATAAATACAGCCCATCCTTTCACTTGCTAAAGACACTAGAACTTAGCCTAAGATCAAAGCTTCCTATTGTAATTTGCAATGAAAGGAGGAGAGTCGGTGCCTCCATGGGTAGAGCTACTACTGTCGACGCAGTTTTTTACTACTTGCAGTAGCCATCTTATCTCCCCTCGCAATGAATGCAACTTCTTTTGCATCGATTGTCAGACACCGCAAGCTGCCTTTTGCTATTACTGTCGTTTAAGTCATCATTCCTCTCATCATGTAATCCAGGTATGAAGTATATCAAGTTATTATTTCGTAATATGGAGTACAAAAATTATTTAGTTGTCATCGTTTTGCAAATGATGCACAAAATAGCTTACTTGAAGATGTTACAACAAATAAATCCACTTTTAGTTTTTGCACAATGCTTTTATATACCTCCTCATATTTGAAATATATCTTCATAAACGGAGTTACCAAAACTAATGCTAAAGTTTGGAATAAGGCTGAAAACTAATCTTTGCAAATATTCTTGAATTTTTGTTTTGGTTTTAAGGCATAAGTACGTGTGTTAGTCGGGAGGTATATACCTCCAGGGTGGAGGTATATACCTCATAACGAACAATATGTGGTATATATACCTTTACATACTTCCCAAGAATTAGAAAAACTTTGTCATTATGAATCATAAAATTATTTTCTAATCAGTTTATTCAATTTACTTTTTTATCACTAAAATAATAGGGAGGTATATTCTCCAAGGATGAGATAATATTTCATACTTCAAATAGGACTTCACCATAGAATGTAGTTGGTCTACGCATCATTGTTTTGTGTGAGTGTTATCAGAATTGTGATTATGGACATATACAAATAATATCTCATCAAAGATGGATGGTTCTACTATTAAATGATATCTGCACTAATTATTCAATTAATATTTCAGATCAGACGGTCGTCATACCATGATGTGGTGAAAGTTTCTGAGTTGGAGGATATCCTTGACATAAGTGATGTACAAACTTATGTGATCAACAGCTCAAGGGTTGTGTATTTGACTGAGCGTCCTCAACTACGAAGTTGTGGTGTTTCAAATATAAAGTTATCATCATCACAAACTTATAAATGTGAGATTTGCAGCCGTACTCTTCTTGATGATTTCCGGTTCTGCTCTCTTGGTTGCAATGTAAGTTATGAAACTCTTACATAGGTGCTTTAAAAGTCTAAATCTGTGTATTATGTTACAAGTTGTCAAGTGTTTGCAAGATTAAACTGTTCCTCTATAATTTTGCATCCTATGCACACATCTTAAGTTTCCAATTAAACAATACAGAAATATGATTTCACATAGTTGGAATTCTTGTTGTAGTATATGGTTAGTTTTCTTTTAGTGCATATGTTATACTTATATCATTTGGCCTTGTATTCCGCTCCAGATGTACTGATATGAATCTTTTCCCATAGTTCACAGCCATAAAAAGCGACAATGAGATGAATGTGGCTCAAAATGGTATTGCCTCCAATGGAAAGGACGTTGAAATTGGCAGCAATGATGACAACACAAATGCTGGAAGCGCGAATGAGATATCTACTGATGCTAATAACTACCGCAACGAAATACCTTCATCAACAAGAGTTATTCGTCACCGTCGGAAGGGAATTCCTCGCCGTGCACCATTTTTCTGAAGAAAAGGCCTACAGTTGATGTTACTGAATAAATCAATAAATGGACCTGTAGTAGGGGTGGTTGTCATTGTGTGTCTTCCATAGATCTTATTTTTATTGTATTCCATATCTGTGGTGCTTATCTGTGTGAATTTTAATGTTTTCAACAGCTGTTGCTTTTGTTGTGGGAATAACTTTGTGGCATGAGTAAAAGGATTTCAGTTCATGTAGCATTATGATGATAGACTGTGTTTCAATGGTTCTCGAAGTATTTGGTTAGTGAGCACTAAGAAAAGAAAAGATTTTGACATATATTTCTAAATTTATATTCACGTGGCTTGTGTTATCAACAACTTGGTACTTTTGAGTTGCAGGTTATTGTGGTACTCTATTGCAGGTTATCGTGTTTTCAAAATAACTTTGTTCAATTTGATGGAAGAGGCTAGAATCAACACAACTGTAGAAATGATGATTCATCAGTGCCAAGCGAAATGTGCAGAGAAAATTGGAATAAATAGAGGGAAGTGAACTCGATTTCTGGAGGCCATGCTAAAATGAGGAGACATGCCATTGGTTCATGCCAGGGTAGCATTGAGTTTGATTGCTGGAATTTACCTGAACTGGCAAAGTAGAGGTGGAACACATAACATTGATGGCATTGGCTTGGCTCACTGGAGTTGACACAATGGGTGGTGTTTTGTGCAACATGGTAGTAGGGAGGGACGAGACTTTAGGGAAAACGAAGAGGAGGAGGCAGACAAAATAGATAGACCTATATGTTTGTAGGCTTGAGGGAGTACTTAGGCTGAGTTCGACAGTGCTGGTTGGGAGCGTGTAGTTGTGGTTGGCAATGAGTGTGCACTGTTCATGTACTATAGCGGTACTATAGAGGTAGGATGGAAGTAAAGCCACACATGGCGCCGTTTGGTCAGCCCACAATTTATGTCATCCCCTACCATTTTTCGTCCAACCGAACACCACCCCATCCACTCTCACTTCGATCCCCTTTCTTCCTCCCCTCAACGGTGACTTTGCAGGCCTGAATCGGTGGTTGTCAAGGCAGCGAAGGAATCCAAGGTGGCCAGAATCGATTCTCCTCGCCTGCATCCCCGTCCTCCCCCAACAAGGGGGACCCCCAGGCCGGAGGGTGTCGTCTTCCGACAGTGGTCGCCTAAAGGTGCCGGAAGCGTCTTGTCCTCCCTCGATTCGGCCGAGCAGCATCGAAGTAGTGCACAATGTTGTTGATCTGTCTGCATCATCCTTGAAGGCGGTAAAAGCCGGCTGGCGTGCTTGCTGTGCGCGTCGTCCTTGGCGCGTGTCCGACTGGGCAGCTTTTCGCGCGTGGCTATTTCCGTGCTCGTACATCTTGTGAGGCACAGAAGTGGCGAGATTCGGTGCAAGAAGGCGGCGAAACTGGCGGTGTGCTCAGTCGCCCTCTATTTGAGGCCGAGGCTATGGGTGCACCGATGGAGATGAGGGGGAAGAAGCGAAAGCAATAGCAGGAGCTGTCCTCGATCCCATCCGCTTCGGCTCGTGGTCAATCCCCTTGGATGCACCTCCCACGGTGTGTCTGGGCGCGCAAGCTGGAGTCGAGTGAGGATTCTTGCGACTCCTACACCTCCGACGCTAGCTCCGCCAAGGTTGCAGAGGACAATGTCTTACATGCTGCCCACGCCCTAACCAAGGTGTGCGCCAAATCTCCTGAAGCGGTCATCGAATTCGTTCGCAAGTGAGCCCTGCAACCGTCATCCGTTTGCTGAATTGGGATGTTGTCCGTGATGGTGATTCCACCAAGGCAATGCTAGTTTGTAGCTTATGTTTTTGTTGCATCAATATTCATTTCCTACGATTGGTAGATGTCCATCCCCCGAACCTGATGGACCAATTTGGAGACACACGTGTTCCTTGAAAGTTGCTTGGAGGAGATTCAAGCTTACACCATCATCTCCAAAACCCCCAAGGCCCAGGCATTCGACAACTTGGCCAAGAAAATGTATGAGAAGTGCCGCAAATCAGTAACTAGGGTCAGGTTAAGTATTTTTGGGGCGAGTGTCACAAGCGGTTGAACATGTGGGTGTGGCTACCGGCCTCGGTCATGATCCGGTAACATCGGCCATTGTCGCCGATGCCTCGTGGTGGAAATCCAAAGACAGGGTATGTGACTTCTTGAACATTTTTTCATAATGCAACTGATATGCATAACTTCTCCGTAATTCATATGAATGCCAACGCATATGAGTGCCAATAGTACCATGTTTTGTGTATAGCAGTAGTGGTGAAATATGCACACTGGACTGCCATTACATTGTTGTTTGCTTTCATGTCAATTATTAGATTGATTCAAGGTCGCTAGTTGTGCAATGCTTTTGCAAGTTTTGGAAGTTCTATATGATTTTCCAGGGAGTAGTTTAGGCATGTGCAAGGGTCATATAGTACACACTTTTGTTCAGTGCAAGCATGATGTTAGGTAATCAGGAGATTAAAATGGAATTGAAATTATATCATGGCATGATTCTTGTGTGTTGCCTCTTGTTGATTCCAACTTTACGCACACTCACACTAGCCTGCTTCAAGGAAACAAGTTCCGACCATTCTATGATTCAGTTGGTGCTGTGGATGGCACACATGTGTCCATTGTGGCATCGGTAGCCACGTCTATCAAAAATAGGAACCGGCATTCGGTGCTAATGAAGTGTTCTAGTCATATGTGATCACGATGGTAGAGTTATGTTCTGTGATGCTGGATGGCCAGGCTTGGTGCACGATCAAAGGGTTTTGAATCAAGCAATACAGTATTATCCGGACAATTTCCCCAGGTTTCAGTTAGTATCCATTTTTTTAAGTAAGAAAACATTTATTACCACTTGAGATAACTGAGTATTTATGCTGTCATATTTATCATATGTTTTGCAAGAAAGTATGTACTTGCAGACTCTGGATTTCCTAGTAGAATGGATTTTCTGGCACCATATCCACATGTACGGTACCACAGGAATCAACTTGGTGGACTCCTTGCATCGCCGCCTGTTGGATGGGAAGAGACATTTAACCATCGACACTCCTCATTGCGAAGTGTTATTGAAACAACATTCGGGATCGTTAAAAAACAGTGGAAAATCCTCGAACAAATATCGTACAACTCCGATGACCAAGTTCACACACGCATCATACATGCAGCTTTTGCTCTGCACAATTTCAGGCATGATAGTTACGATGTGAACTTCCGTCATAATCATCATCTGTACAACGATAATCCCATTGTACAGTAGCATCCATCCTTCAGTAATATGTACTACGCAACAAATAGCGAGGAAGCTATGAGCGCATTGCGTGACTGCATTGCCGACACGGTCTACAATCACTATCAGTACATGCTATGAGCTCAACATGTCATCTCCATTTAGACTTGTATATGTTAATTATTAAATTGGAGCGTCTGTATTCATTTTATCGTTATCTATTTACGTACGATCATGTTAAAAATGAATGAGTTGTATTGTTTGAAATGGAATATCTATTGCCTACCATTTTTATGTATTTTGCAATTATACACGCCCACGTGCATTACATGCCATGCTTTTTTCCCACGTGTTATCACAATTTGTTGACATCAATTTTGGCTTGTGTCCGGAATGTAATTTGTTAAATTATAACCTAATATATTATCTCAAATGTACTGCATAAAATTAATAATAACCGTAATAAATAATAAGAATGTTGTGGTAATAAACAGAAAATACGGTGGAATGAATTAATTAAATTAAATAGCAAAAAAAATATATGTGGCCATGAAATACAATAAGATTTACTTGGTTGAACTAAAATAATTTCCGGTGCAAAATAAAAATGCAAATATGTGTGCCTTGTACAAAATAAATAAACATGCTTGCACGTGACATATAAAATAAATAAGCATATGTTTTAGAAACATGTAAAAATTGTAGTCGAATAGCAATACAAATCTTTTTTGAAGTTATTCACCAAATCGATGAATGCTAATGAAAGCTTGTACAAACTGTTGTTCTCTTTTTTTCCCAATAATTTTGTACAATCATTTTTCCTTCAAAACGTATAGCAAAATAGCTCAGCACGACCGCGCATATTTTTTTCGCAACACAGTCCAGGCGGGCAATGTAGAACAACTTGGCCATCTCCCTCACGGTTCCTTCTCCGCATCGTCACGGAAAGTGTCTGCTGACCAAATGGCGCTAGCTACAGTACATGAACAGTGCACACTTCTTACCAATCACAACTACACGCTCCCAACTAGCACTGTTGAACTCAACCTTAGTATGGAGTGAGTTCAGAGGCTCAGCTAGCTTCCAGTGTGGTGCCAGGGTGGAGCTAGTGGTGAAAAGTAGAGGAGAGAAGTTCTCACAATTTAGTCCTTTCAAGAAAAAGTTTTTCAAATGGACCGGATCTATATTAAAAGTTTTCGCAAAAAAAGATTGTTCCACATGGCTCTGTAATATTTGTTGTGGTATTCTTATGATCTATATATTATAAACAATTCATCAGGGGCCTATTTGTAAAAAATGTTTTTAAAGGGGCCAAGTTGTGGAACCAGTGAAGAAGATGAGAAGGAAGGTCCTGGTGTGCCTTGTGCTTGGTGGCATGCCCAGTAGGAAGGCTGGAAAATAGAGGTGTTCTGCTTGGCTCCACATTTCAAGTATGCTTGGTGCTGTACTTCGATATCTACTTGCACCTTGTCATCCGACCATCTAAGCCACATACAAATCATTTAGGGCAACTGGACATCTAGGATTTTCTGAAAGATAAAGCTGGTAATTTATAACTCCCATCCCTAACTGACGGCCGTCCCCATTGCACTGTTGGACTACAGCTGCCACCACCATCTTCACTAGTCCTGCTGCTCCACCGCGCTCTCGCCTGTCTCCCGCACCCCTCAAGAATTCATGAAGTAATCAACAAAATAAATTTTCTCCTAAACTATTTATCCAATCTATGATCCGATCACACTGTTGTATTCGTTGTAATTAAATCTTTACAACAAGTTATTACGTGATTATATTCTGATAAAAGAAATACATATGTTTCAAACTGTTAGAACTCATTGTTTCACACGTGATAGTGACATGTTTCAACGTGTGTTTCTATTGTATTTTGATAGCGACCCATTGTGTTTTCGAGGGCTAGGAATTTACTTCTTCACCTTAGTTTATTATGAAATTCAAGCTGTTTTTCTAGAAATCTTTTTGTAAAACTAGCTAGGGGCTAAGAAGAGTACACAACTCCGTTCAGTTGAGGGCAGCTCTGGTGATGCCTTAGTTTATTGTCACCTATAGATATAATTTATTTTTAATATTTTCAATTCATATCATATTACTCCTGAGCGTTCGCTTGGGGGCTTTCTATCTAACAATTCGTTCTGAATAACTGATTTCAGGAAGGTCAGATAACAGAGCAAAAGACATACTGGTCTCAAGGTGCATAGTAGTCAGGAATTTATTCCGACTAGATGTACGCCGGATTAGTGACTTCAAGTCTCAACTACATATAAGAAAAGGTCTCATGACAGAGCAAAATCGAAGAGTTGTCTTGTGGTCACAGAATGACAATGCTATAGCATGGTCGCATATCTTGTATGGATCTAAGAACCTACATAAGGAGAAAGAAAGATTGAATAAAGCGACGGTTTACCCGTCGAGATGATATTTTTTGACCTCAATCCAAATTCAAACAATGGTCATGTTCTTTATCATGGCTAGGAAAGATGACTTGTTGAGAATTCCATGCCTACTCGTTATTCCAAGAATGGCTAAGTGATTCTAACAATGATGGATCTTCGGGCTACACAGTCGAGAACGCTAGTCCGATCATTTGCATTAAGGTCGGGGGCTACTGTCAGTGTTATAGGTAAGGCATACCTAATACTTTTGTTTTAGGTTCGGCGAGGCCCACTATATACCAAGTCTTATACGAATCAAGCCTCATATACAGAAGGTGTTCTGGATAAAGAAAGAGAAGCAGAATCCTACTTAGGCACGACAAGGACTACTCAGATCGCATCCATACTTGGCTTCCTAGTTCTACTTGGATAAGGGATCATCCGAGGGTATAAATACAAGACCCCTAGAAGGAGAGGAGAGAGACCAACATAGGCAAAGACAAGGCAATACAAGAAAACTCTAATCTCGCCAAGTTCATATTCGAGAAAGCTGACTATGCTAGCTGACTACATGTGAGAGCTCCATGCCGCTAAGCCGATAGAGTATAGATTAGGTCATCCTAAATATTGTACTCGTGTGATATTGATATATGAAGGCAACACCTACTTCAGCTAATAGGAGTAGGGCTATTACATGTCAGTTAAGGGACCCAAACCTGTATAAAAATCCCCGTCTCCTATCTCTTTTATCTCAATCTCATGTATACCCTGGCACTAACGATTCCCATACTATAAAAATACCATAGGCGGGTATAGCCCGTCAACATTTTCAATTGCTGATTTTTTCAGCATGTATAAATTAATGTTTCACCCAATGATCAATTGAAACATTTGACCGCCTGATTCTCCATGATTTATAGTTGCCACCTCTTTTCTCTTCTGTTTTCTCCCTCGTGCATACTCAGAGCCTTTGTCCTATTGTTGCGTTTCTACACCACCGCCTTAGCTCCACCATCGCACCACTGCCCCTGCCGCTGCTCGCCATTGCCCGGACAGCAGGGCTGCTAGTCGGGATATCAAGTCAGCTGTCGTTGCAGCCCATTGGAGCAGAGGCCGCTATCACACTGGTGAGCCGCTGTGCCGCGCTTTGCCCTTGGGAGGCCGAGACCAAACATCGCTGCCATGGTCAACCACCCATCGCTGCTGCTATACTCCGCCACGCCCATCGTCTTCCTTGCCTTTGGCACCACCTTCCGTCAAGCCGCCACCGTGCCTTGGCACCTACATCTCCTGTGCCAGCGTCTCCGCTTTTATTTCCTTGGACCTCTGCCACCGTCCACCGGAGCCACCGCCTCACACCACTGGGAAAAAGATTTTCCCAGGCGAGGTGGTTATATTTTTCTAGGCGGTGCAAATTTTTGCCACCACCCGGTTGCCTGCAACATGGGGGGGCAAGGTGGCCGTCTGCCTACGAAGATTAATCTTCCCAGGCGGATGACATAATGCACCGCCTGAGAAGATCGATCTTCGCAGGTAGAGCCTTAAGAGGTCCGCCTGAGAATCACCCCTCTGTGTGTGGTTGACATCCTGGCCCAATTGGGATTTGGCCTGTGTGGCCCATAAGAGCTGTGTGCACATGTTTAGTATCACCTTGCTAGTTTAGCAAGAGTGGAACCAACTTATAAGGCCTCTTCCATCCAACCATATCACTTTCGGGTTAACCCTTTTACACAAAGTGAGGACAAAAGTGTAAGTGAAGTGGTATGTGTAAGTGGGCCCGCCCGTCGGTTGGGCTGGCTGCGCGGTTCTAGAGGGAGGGCTGTTACAAGTCACTATACCCAAAGCGACTCAAGACCTTGTCCACATAGTGAGATTGCACAAGTTAAGAATAACATCAGCCACTCTCAAATCCTTCATCTCAAAGCTTTTGGACAAAAAGTCCTTGACTTCCTCAATCACATCGAGGCTGGTCCCAAAGATCAATATGTCATCAACATATAAACACAAAATCACTCCCTCTCCCCCACCGTAGCAATAGTACACACATTTGTTAGCCTCATTCACAACAAAGCCAGCAGATGTAAGTGTTTTGTCAAACTTCTCATGCCATTGCTTAGGTGCTTGTTCAGGCCATACAAGGACTTCAACAACTTGCACACCATTCCCTCTTGATCTTCTAATACATACCCGTCTGGTTGATCCATATAAATCTCCTCTTCCAACTCTCCAATAAGGAAAGTTGTCATAATGTTCATCTGATGAACAAGAAGACTACGAGAGGCTGCCAAAGCAAGTAGTACTCGAATCATGGTCATGCGAGCAACTGGTGAATAAGTGTCAAAAAAATCCTCGCCTTCCTTTTGGGTATAATCCTTGGCCACAAGTCTTGCCTTGTACTTTTCAACTGTACCATCAAGCCTAAGTTTTTTCTTGAAAACCCACTTGCATTCTACAGGTTTGCACCCATATGGACGCTCGACGACTTCCCAAGTACTATCAGACATAATCGAGTCCATTTCACTACGTACTGCTTCCTTCCAATAGTCAGCGTCAAGAGATGAATATGTCTCTTTTATGGTTCTTGGAGTGTCATCCACAAGGTATACAATGTAGTCATCACCAAAAGACTTTACAGTCCTTTGTCTCTTACTCTTTTGAGTAGCTACAATGTTATCCTCCTCAGGATTTTCCTCAGGCGTTTGATCGTTGTGTTCTATCGGCACAAAAGACTCAGGGGATAAAATAGGTTCTTGACTAGAAGTGCTAGGTGTGTTTTTCCTGGGAAATTCATTCTAACAAAATGTAGCATCTCTGGACTCAAAAATTGTACCAACTCTCATGTCAAATACTCCAGAATTTACAATTAAGAATCTATATCTCATGCTGTGAATAGCATAACCCAGGAATACACAATCCACGGTGTTTGGTCCAAGTTTGCGCTTTTTGACTATAGGTACATTTACCTTAGCCAAACATCCCCATGTGCGCAAGTATGAGAGATTTAACTTCTTCTTTTCCCATTCCTCGAATGGGGTTACTTTTTTATTCTTAGTAGGAATTTTATTTAGGACATGACATGCGGTCAATACAGCCTCACCCCACCATTCCTTGGAAAGTCCAATAGTGTCTAACATGGCATTCACCAACTCAATTAGAGTGCGGTTCTTTCTTTCGGCTACCCCATTTGACTGGGGTGAATTGGGAGGCGTCCTCTCATGAATAATTCCAAACTCTTCGCAGAATGAAATAAACTCATTAGAAAAATACTCACCACCTCGATCAGACCTCAACCGTTTGATTTTTCTTTCAAGTTGGTTTTCTACCTCAGCCTTATAGATCTTAAACTAATATAGTGCTTCATCCTTTGTTTTCAATAAGTACATATAGCAAAATCTAGTGCAATTATCTTGTCATGAAGTATTTCTTTTCCCCTTTAGTCAACACGTCGTTTATTTTGCACAAATCAGAATGAATAAGTTCTAGAGGTACCAAATTTCTCACCTCTGATGCCTTGTGAGGCTTGCGAGGTTGTTTCGATTGAACAAAGTATGGCACTTAGAACCTTTAACCAAAGTGAATTTCGGGATTAGACTCATGTTAGCTAAGTGCGTCATACAACCAAAATTCACATGACAAAGTCGCGAATGCCACATATTGGACTCATCATCATTGCTTATATGATTCACAACTTTATTACACATATCATCTAAAGAAAAGCGGAACAAGCCTCCATTATCATAACCTTTACCAATAAAAGTTTCATATTTATGACACATTTATTGGATTCAAACACAAGTCTAAAACCATCTCTACACAGTACAGAACCGCTAAGTAGATTCTTCTTTATTGAAAGGACATGCTGCACGTTGTTCAGCTACACAGTCTTTCCCAACTAAACTTCAGATCGACCGTACCAACACCATGAACAGCTGCAAGCGATCTGTTTTCCATCAACAAGGAGGAACCTCTCCCGACCTGATAAGAAGAAAACAGGGAAATGTCAGCACACACATGAATATTAGCACCAGTATCAACCCACCAATCAGGTGAGTGAAAAACAGAGAGAATTGTAGGTAAAAAATTACCGTACACCGATGTTCCTCCGCCATCGCTAACAACCATGTTTGCAAACTTTTTGTCCTTACAATCAAGACAATCCTTAGCCCAATGTCCGGGTTTACCGCACACAAAGTAGTTGCCCTTTGTCTTTCCCTTGCCTTTCTTCTTAAAATTTGTTGTTGCCTTGGGTTTGACATCAGGTTGGACTTTCTTGTTGTTGTGAGATGCATGAGGGTTCTTCTTTTGCACCAAATTGGTGCTAGAACCTCCCTCGACCTTTTTGCCACGGTTGTCCTTTGCCCTCGTCTTCTCTTCAACACCCAAAGAGCCAATGAGATCAGTGACACTGAACTCTTGCCTCTTCTGTTTTAGAGAAGTGGCAAAGTCCGACCAAAAAGGTGGCAATTTGGCAATAATGCGATCTGCCACAAACTTGTCCGGTAACTCGCAGCTGTTGTTCTCAAGTTCCTTTGCCAGCATCTAAATCTCATGAGCTTGTTCCACTACAGATCGGTCATCGACCATCTTGTAGTTATAGAACTGCTCCATGACATACAGCTCCATGACACACATATAGTTCGAGCCATCAAAAGCATGTGGTTTTATTGATGCTGCAAAACCAACTACCGAAAAAGACCTATCAAGTTTTTGGATTGTTGGAAATATGGTCATAAATTGACATATTTTATTCCAGGAAAAGAACATACTAAACATGACATGTATATAGTTGAATGATCTAGTGATAATATTAGACATGAGCATGCTTTTGATAATATAAGTATAAACATCAACTATATTCACATAGGATTGTGATCCTAAGGATAGCATGGTGATGAACATGAATATACTAATAGCAAGAAAGGCATCATCTACAAACATGTTTAATAGTAGAGATAGAGATGGTACATACCCAGAAAATGCTCTAGAGGAAGTTGAGGCATTAGTATTGCCTCTGTTGATGTTATCGTTCCCACCTGGCACGCCACTGTTCCCTCCAGTAGCGCCGGTGCCGGTGGAAGCCATCGTGATGTAGAGGAAATAGACTTTCGATGCAGAGCAGTCCCATCGGACGACGCTCCCCAAAAATTTGATCACCCGCCTACCCGTGCAGGTACACAGGCAGATGGAGTTTCGGAGGCCTGCTCATCCCAATCACCCGTGCGCGCAAGTGATCAGAACTGAGGAAACAGTGGATGGCGCAGAAACAGAAGAACAGAGAGTTTCTCGACGAAGAGAAAGCAAGAGAGAAGATGAACAGAGAAAAGAGCACAGATGTATCTCTGTCTATCCTGGTTGTGGCCTTTTATAGTGCGTGAGAGGGAGAAGAATCCGTTACAGACCCGTTCAATTGCACTGATTGAATTGGATTCAATTCCTGTCCGTTACAGGAGTAACAGTGCCCCTATTGAAGTCTGTTCAATTGTGCTAATTGAATTGGAATCAATTCCCGTCCGTTGCAAATGCTCTCTATCTGTCCCGATGGTGGCCTTTTATAGTGCGCAAGAGGGAGAAGAATCCATTACATTCTCGTTCAATTGCACTGATTGAATTGGATTACATACCTGTTCAATTGCACTGATTGAATTGGATTCAATTCCTGTCCATTACAGGAGTAACAACGCCCCTATTGAAGTCTGTTCAATTGCGCTAATTGAATTGGAATCAATTCCCGTCCGTTGCAAAAATTACGAGAGAAAGAGACAGCAGCAGCTTGCCTTGGCCCTTCTCGGCGCGCGTGCGTGTGACAGCCCCACCACCACCTCAATCGATTAACAAGGGCTTTCTAATAGCTCCCTATTTAAGTTGAGATCTCTTCACTTAAATTTTCAAGGTGGTATTAATCCCCATAGCATTAATTGTGGGCCAATGAAATTTATTGAGAATAAATTGGGCCTAGCCCATTTATTCCAACAAAGGCGACCCAGGAGGGGGTCACGCGCGTGGCTGCCCCAGTCGTTTGGGATAATCTCGACGCGGCCATTGCAGTACACAACAACACACAAGTAGGTCGTGCCGATGTCGATGCCAAAGATAGCGTTGTCCGTTGAGTGACACCGCTCGTCCAGGACGACAAGACCCGACGCCAACTAGGCGACGGCGACCAGGCCGAGCAGCAACGTCTCCACTGCCGTCATACGCGCCATCAGAATTAGATTCTTTATCGTTGACGGAGAGACCTCGTTGACGCTCCCGGTCTATTTATACTCAGCCATTGTTGTGCGTGGCGTGGCCGCCGTGGAGGAGTCAACTGGGGGGCAAAAGTGTCGGTGTTTGGTTCAACATGTGTGAGAGGCGTGGCACTATGTATTTGAGCCGTACGTGGTATGATCCGACTATCATGAGGGGACTCGGGAAGTCGGGAGTGGCGGTGACGTGCTACTATACTGGCCTACCAAAAACTTTAGGTTCTGTTTCCATTTATGTACGAAGAACTTTTTCATACGATAAACTGAGAAAATCTTTTTTCTCCTTTAAGGGATGTCTATGGTTTCTTAACTGGCATCCAAAAAGCTATGAAAAAATTGAAGATAAGTTAACAAGATAAATTAATATATAATATGTTGTTTCGCAACAATGTAAGTATAAATTTGACACCCACGAGTTGTAAAAATAAGAATATGTATTATCAGTGTCCTAGATATGAGATACCTCATACTTGTGAATTAAACTCAACGGAGCCCATCATATACCACGTTCTGTACAAAAAAGAATAAAGCCTCAGATGAAAGGTGTTCCGGATAAGGAAAAAGAAAAAAAATCCTACTTTGACACTACAAGGTTTACTCGGATCATATCCATACTTGCTTTTCTAGTTCTACTTAGACAAGTAATACCCGAGAGTACAAGACCCCTAGAAGGAGAGAGTACACACTAACATAGGCAAACAAAAGCCAAGACAATACAAGATGAGGTCTATACGATCCAACGAGCGCTACAAAAGCCCACAAGAGGATCTATAGCCGTCTTTAATCTTGCCGAGTTAATATTCGAGAAAGTCGACTACTAGTGGTCATTGATCACAGGTGAGAGCTTTGTGCCGCTAGGCTGACAAAGACTATATTAGGTATAGGGATATCGCGACTACAGTATTTGTAGAGTATGGGGATCGTTGATGTCAGTGTATACGCGAGATTGAGGTAAAAGAGACGGAGACAAGGATTTTTATATAGGTTTGAACCTCTTAACTGACAAGTAATAACCCTACTCCTGTTGGTCAAAGCCGGTATTGCTCTTATATATCAGAATCACACAAGTACAATATTTGGGATAACCTATCTAGTAGTCATCGACTTGGTGGCATGGATCACCACACGTAGTCGACAACGGGGTAGTCTTCCTCCTCACACACAAACTCGACGAGATCAGAGATAACGCTAGATCCCTCTTGTCGGCCTCTGTGGCTCCAGATTGGGTATGTCTAGACTTGCCCCTGACATTGGTGTCTGGCGGCGTGTATTGGCCTCTATTCTGACTGGGCCTCCTCCCTCTCCTCCTAGGGGGTCTTGTATTTATACCCACAGATGTCCCCTTGTCCAAGTAGAACCAGGGAGATAAATATGGATACGATCCGAGTAGTCCTTGTAGTTTCCAACTTGAACTCTGCTTCTCCTTCCTTATCCGGAACACCTTCCGTATATGAGGCATGATTCCGTATAAGACTTGATATATGATGTGCCCCGCCGAGTCCAATCCAAGATCATTAGATATGCCTTATCCATAACACTGACACCGTCTTTTTACTATAATCTCGTGTATACCTTACTACCAACAATCCCCATACGTTACAAATATCACTGTCGGGTACAACCCTTCAACATGCATACAATTCACAATCCAATTTGAGTATTTGAATATGCATGTTTTTTACATGAGTAAATTTCACTTTAGGTCACCTTTTATTACCAATGTTTCGCTTTAGATCACCATTTAAAAATATTTTCACTTTGGATCGGGTATTTTTATCTTTGTGGCACTTTGACCACCCTCAAATTTGTTATACATCTACATCCAACTTGTTATATGCCAAAGAAATGGTCTTGCATATAGCTGTGAGAGTTTGTTGATAAGTAGGAGCCAACATATTCGAGATCATTCATATGCTTGAAAAGAGAGTTGAGGTGGTCCAAAGTGAAAACATTAGTTAAAGGATAGTCCAAAGTGAAATATCGGCAATAAAATATAGCCCAAAGTAAAATTTACTGTAAATGGATTGATCTACCATGCTAATTTTTTTAAGAGTAAAATGTATGGAGAGTCACTTAACTTGTTTAGGTGTGTCAAGTAGGTCACTCTACTTTCAAAATGCACATCTAAGTCACTAATGTGAGTAACTTGAGTCATTTCCTCATCTAAGTATCCACATAAACATACCTTGTACACATGGCATGTCACCTATAATTGAAAAAAAATGCTTTTGGACATGTGCAGAAAATCACATGTGTATTTTTTCCCTTTCTCACAGCACTAGCACTTGGAAATACACGAAATTAGGGGAACCAAATCATTTCACTCGTGCTTGTTTTGATGAGTTCTTCTAGGTCTCAATCATCTCTCTTGCTTGCCATCAAACCTAGCGGCAATGGCGACAAGGTTTGAATATAAACAACAACAGAGGCGAAATCCTAAGCGGCGATGACGACAAGCTTAAACAGCAAAGGAGGTGAAATCCTAGAAGGAAACAGCTACAGATGCCCAAACATTTTTTTTCAATCCTATGTGACATGCGATGAGTACGAGGTGTGCTCATGTGAATAGTTAGATGGCAAAATGACTCACTTAACTTATATTAGTGACCCATATGTGCATTTTAAAAGTAGAGGGACCTATACGACACGCCTAAACAAGTTAGATGACCTTCCATGTATTTTACTCTTTTTAAAAAATTTTAGGAGTGAATTACACTTTGGTCCACCTATTCTTTTTACCGAACTTTCATTATCAAGGTTTTACTTTGGAGTTTGGATCAACCTTTAGCCCATCTTTTCATGTTAGAATAAGATTATCTTTATTGCACTTTGGACCACCCCAAATCTCTTTTCTAAATGCATTTACCCTCTCATGTGGCAAAGAATATCCTACTTGTAAATCGAAACATTATCGGTATAAGGGTGCCAATGTGCTTGAGGTCATTTACATGCTTGAGATAAGATTCTAGGTGGTCCAAAGTGAAACTTACATAATAGAATGGATAGCATACTTCCCTCTGGGTGCCCGATGCCATTGGAAAAATCGGATGCTCCTTGACCCCCGAGCGAGGGTTGTGGGTGGTACGGTGAAAAATAATTATGAAAATACTTTCCTCCAGGCACTCGATGCCATGGTAAAAATTGGACGCTCCCCGACCCCAAGCAAGCGTTGTGAGTAGTAAGGTGAACATAAATTATTGGTCATATGTAGTGAAGCATAACGTGGTTGTAGTTAGCTAGCTTCTCATGTCTTCCTTTTTCTCACTTTAAATGATTTTTTTCTCATGAACTATTTATCCCAATTGTGATCTGATTATACCGTTGTATTCGTTGCAATTAAATTTTGATAACAAGATCTCATTTGGTTATATTCAAGTGAAAGAAAAATATGTGTTTCAACCATTAAAATTTAATATTTCATACATGAGAAGTCAATGTTTCAACTGGAATTCAACCATATTACATATTTAAAGTTTTTGTGTTGCATTGATTCTTTTTTGGAATGCTACATACAGTGTTGTTTGGATCTTACAACAAGTATTTTCTAGTTCATTTGCAAATGAGGTAATTACATAATTGTTGTTATAGAAGTTTGCTTGCTTTCGTGATACTCACTACACTTCAATAAGAATGTAGCATCCATAAAAGGTAGTGTTGTAGATCAATGATGTTGCATGCAACTCACACGACACATGGTCTTGATGTAATGCATAAGGCATGCCAAGCATGACCTTTCATAGCTCGAGCACCATAAACCAAGAATTTGTAGTTTCTTTTGTTCTAATGGACAATGCCACTATGTGCTTGCTCCAGCTTTCAAGTACAAGAATATGTGGTCCCGGACTTTTTTTGGCCCACAGATTATGCAAAGCACCTTTTTGTGCCAGTGGATTTTCTTAATACAAACAAGCATTGCCCATTGATTTATTGCTATAAATGCATCCCCTCCTTTCACTTGCTAACCACATTGGACTAATTACCTAAGAATCCTCTTGTGTTCATAATGAAGGGAGAATTTGTGCCTCCATGGCTAGAGCTACTGCTTTCCACACAGTTTTTTAACACCTGCACTAGCCATCACAACTCTCCTCGCAATGAATGCAACCTGTTTTGCATCGATTGCCCGGCACCGGAAGCTGCCTTTTGCTATTACTGTCGTTCATGTCATCATTCTTCTCATCGTGTAATCCAGGTATGAAATAGTTATTTGGTATCATTGGGCACAAAAGTAATTAGGTATCATCATTTACAAATGATAGACATTTTACACTCTTTTTTATACATCAAATAGTAATTCGACAAATTATGTCTTACAACTATCATACACACATTAACTTTCTAGCATAATTATGAATATTGTGAGTATGTCACACATATCACGTTCCATGAAAGATGGATGACACCACTGGTTAAGCAGATTTGACCAAATTTACTATTTAATCTTTCAGATTAGGCGATCGTCATACCACGATGTGGTAAAAGTATCTGAGTTAGAGGATATCCTTGATATCAGCAACGTACAAACCTATGTGATCAACAGTGCAAGGGTTGTGTTTTTGAATGAACGACCTCAGCTACGTGGTTGTGGTGTTTTGGCAATAAAATCATCCCCATCCTCATTGTCATCTTATAATTGTGAGACTTGTAGCCGTGTTCTTCTTGATGCATTTCGCTTCTGCTCACTTGGTTGCAATGTAAGTTATAAACCGCTTCAACAAGTACTATTAAAACTAATATTGTTATGCATTTTAATATGTAGTCAAATATCTGGATAATGAAATTTATGAGTGCAAATACTGACCACTTTTAAGAAAGTAATACAAAAATGTGATTTCACACTTAGATGGAATGCTTGTTGTTGGTTGTGCTTTGTTAAATAATATTATTTGCTTTCACATTTTTAAATTATAACCTTTTACCTTATGTTTTATTCCACATGTTATGGCATTAAAATTTTCCACAGCTTATAGGCATTAAAAGGGATGAGGAGACAGTTGTAGCTAATAATGGTATTGCCCTCAATGAAAAAGACATAGAGATTGATGGCAGCAATGGTACTGCAAACACCAGTGGTAATGGAAAGGGCATAGAGATTTGTAGCAACAATGGCACTATCGCAAATACTGGAAATGAGGATGAAATATGTAGTGATGCTAGCAAGAAGAAGGATATACCATCATCAACAAGGGTTGTTCGTCACCGACGGAAGGGAATTCCTCATCGTGCACCATTTTTCTGAATAAAAACTTCTTTCAATGCACAGAGTTAGCTAGGGCTTCTTCCTTGCGTCCTGTCATGATCGTGCACTCGACGAAAGAGCTTTACCGAATAAAAAAAATAAATGGACCCTTTGTGTTATCATGTCCTCCATAGATCTTTTGTTAGTTCTACTACAGATCTACGGAGCTCATATTAGCGGATTTGATGTTTTCACAATTGTTGTTATTGTTGAGTTATGGCAATATTCCATACATTATAATTTTGGTATATTAAAAATGATTTGGTAGTAATACAAGAATAATTTATGCCTCAAACTTCTTCGTTGCTTCTTTCACAGCATCAACCAACAACATGGATCTTGCTAGCCATACTTGCCACCTCAATATTGATCAATGCTAATGTACACGTTATAAATGTAGTCATTAGTACTTTGTGTTTGTGATAAAGGAGCACTAATAAATCCTTGTTTGCATACATGTCTCAACCAGCCTAGAGGGCTAACCGCCTATAGGAAAAATAATGCATAACCGTAAGGAATCACAATGCCTAACCATGATATACAATCAAGCCATTCATATTGTTTCATCTCACACCTACTATGGTGGGGTTGGGGCCCAGTGGTGGGGGTCAATGCTGGCCCTCATAAAGTAAGAGACCTGATTAGCTGATTGGCATAGGACCCACCTTTCTATGATAATTTGAAAACATAACCAAGATTTAAATGCATGTCTATACAACCTGACCAAATATTGGGCTAGTAACTTCAATCTTGTACCCTAGCCTAAGTTGTCAAAAGATGACAGAATTTCAGGTGAAGGACATCTCAGGTTGTTTTAGTAGGTCAGTATACGCACTAATCCTAACCAACCCAACTTGTGATGTCATATACCCACCATTATGTGATAATTTGACAAGATAATTAATATTTGAATGATGTGGGTCTATACAACCTGGCCAAATCATTGGTAGTGACAAATCTTGGGCATGTTTTGGTAGAATTTTGTTGTATGAATTGTATTTTCTTTGGTAAATATTGAAACTAATCCAAACATCTTGGTGTTACTATTTAATTCCTCAAGCTGGTTGGAAGAAAATGTTTTGGCATCAAGCCAAAATAGCCCTAGATGCACCCAACTTAAACCCTATATGTAGTTACCCAACAAACCAAATGAGTAGATCTACTGCCAGCCTACTTGTGGCAGCTTAAACCCTAGATAACAAGCAAACAAATTTCATCATTCAAACAAGTAAGCAAGCATGCAACTTTACATATACAAGCAGATAGCCGTGGTGGGGGCACAACTCACCTAGATGATTTGCAGCGAGACAGTGGAATACCCGGCGGTGGACTTGGTGAGACGTTGTGCAGGTGGAGGAGGTCAGTGGAGGGGGGGTGGGGTGAGCCAGATCAAACAGGCATAGGAGGTGGGTGAGTCAGATCTAGTGGGCAATGGCAGCGACACTAGCAATTTCAGCTACATGGAAATTTCGTGAACACAAGAGAGAGTTCTTGGCTTAAAGGTTTCAACTATTATTGTCCATCATTTTTATATGTGAAAGAGTTTACATAAATTTTGAAAATTCATTTGGAGTCGGCCTTTGCAAATTTGCCACTGCTTTTTAAAATTTTGCAAGAATGTCATTACAATAATCGTTATGGTGGCAATTTTGCAATATTCTAGTAGCAGTTTTGCAATAACGATTCAAAATGGTGGTAAGTTTGCAATTACCCCTTATTTCAATGTGGGTCTATATAACCTGACAAAATCATTAGTAGTGCCAAAACTTGGGCACATTTTGGCTGTACCAATGTTTTGGAAGAGTTTGGATGTATGGACTGTATTGTCTTTGGTAAATATTGAAACTAATCCAAACATCCAGGAGTTTTGGCATCTAATCAAAATAGCTCTAGATGCACCTAGCTTAAACCCTATAGTTACCCTACAACCCGCATGAGTAGATCTACCGGCATCCTACATGTAGCTAGCTCAAACCATAGAAAACAAGCAAACAAGCAAGCAAATTTCATCATTCAAACAAGTGAAAGGACTTTGATGTCGCCTAGAGGGGGGTAAATAGGCGTTCCAAAAAATTATCACAACTTCATAGCATATTAGAATAATGAGAACTTTCAGTTCAAATTGAAACTTTCGGTATGAGATTGCAAGTTCTGATTTCAACCGAAAAGTTCGGCGGATAATGGAATAAAACAATAACTATGAACTTGTAGCTCAAACAAACAAAATGTATATGAATCAAAAGGTAACAAACAAGACATCTAAGCAAGATATAAGGTCACCAACTATATCAATTAAGCATACAAGTAGATCAGGTAAAACACGCTCAAGCACAATATGAGAGAAAGCAAGAACGGGCAAACAAGAAAGGAGATGCGTGATTTGTTTACCGAAGTTCGGATCCACGGATTCTACATCACCGTTGAGGGGCAACAAAGGTCGGGTCTCTTTCAACTCCTCACAAGGTGCACAAAGGCACTTCTCGATTTCACTCTTGATTTCTTCTCTTGCAAAGGCAAAATCGAAGCCTTCACAAACTTTTCGTGCCACACCACAACCTTAGGTGCTCGCTGGTGATTCTTGGCCATCTAGGAGACTTTAGTCCCCAAGAGTAACAAACACAATCGAAGATTTGCTTGCTATGAATTCTAGTGCTCAAAGTATGGAGTGAAGCTCACAAGCTTTTAAACTCTCTTCCCAGTCCTTTTTTAGACCCTAACTCTCTTCTCTTCTCAAATCTCACTCAAAAAGATCTATCACTTAGGTTGGACATTGGAGAGGGGATATTTGTATTTTAATAGATCTATTTCATGCTCAAGAATAGTAGCCACTCAAGGATGGGATGGAGAGGTTTATATACTCGAGCCCCACAAAACTAGCCTTTTGAGGCAAAGATTTCATTTTTAGGAAGTTCCAAAATGCATTTTCAGAAATATCCAAAAATCACTAGAAAGCAATTTCACTTTCGTAGCAATTTTCGGAATTTTCAAAACTATTCCGAAAATTTTTGGAATTTCTGAAATTTTTGAAAAATCCAAAAACAATGTAAAATGGCCATAAGTTTTTGCTCAAAAGTCTGTTTTTAATGATCTTGAACTCTACGGAAAAGCTCAGTCATAGGTCTACCCAATTCAACCAAAAGCAAGATCTAAAACCACTCAAAGTATAGGTTAAAGCTTTGGTTTCTCTTAAGGTAACACTTGGATAGGTCACTTTGAGCATCCAGACATACACAAACACATTGACGTTATATCCCTCTTAATAGTACAACATTTTTATATTCAAATATAAATAGAAAGATAATTATACCAATAGAAATGCATTCATGCCATTTTTCTTTCTTTGTCATAAGGGATATTGACGTCGACACTGGTTTACCATATATTCTTCAAATGATTGATGTGGGATCCTTGTAGCTTTAAATGGCCTCACACGGTCCATCATGACAAAGCCGTCACTTGCCCTTCGCCATCGGATTTGGTCCTTCAGTGTCAAGCCCCTTGCTTGCCCTTCACCACCGCATGGTCCATCGCACCCGAGCATTGCTTTCCCTAATTTACTGTCATGCCATAGTAGCCACTTCGTACCCCACCTCTTCAACACCTTCACTTTGTCATCGTTGATATCTTTAGGTGTCATGATCTCTCTTGAGCATCAACACCTTCTTTCATTCTTGGGACCTATTTTTTCATTCAACTCAATGAAATTGTTAGTCCCAATGATTCATTTGTCAAACTCCACTTATTGACCAACAGATCGCATATATAAAAGGATATGAATAAATGGTGAGTATTAATCACTACCAAAAATGTCATATACTCAAATGTAAAGATCTCAATTAAATGAAAGTGAATAACTTGGATCAACTACATGCATAACTAAGGTATAGGATTTGCTCCCCCTAAATGTATGCATACAAAATATTTGTGTGAAACAAGAGTATGCATAAAAAGATATGAAACATTAGAAGCTTATCCTATACAAGAGTAAAAAGCATTTATCAAATATAGACATTAAAATAAATGCATACCTTCAGCTTCTCCATGTTTTCAATGTAAAGAGACTAAACAAGAGATAAGGGTTAAACAATACATTAATATCACGTGCATATGTCAATCACATGAAAATATTATATATGAAAATATATAATAGGTGCATGGAGAGAGGGAATGATACATATAACTTGATCTCTGTGCACTTCATCCTTATTGTATTTTAGGTCCACCATCATCAAATATTTCTATCTCAACTCATATGAAGTTCGGGAACCACCTTTCACCATTTTCACATTCATATCCACATAAGACTAGATAAAGAAGTGCTTATAAAAATATTAGTCTCGTGTTATTGGATTTATCATTAATCACCAAAACCAAATTAATGGCACTTGAACTTTCAATAAGCAAGCATGCAACTTTACATATACAAGCAAATTTCACTACTACAGAAAGGATTTTTGCAGACGGGCAGATTCGATCTTCGCATGCGGTTGGCCGGGCCGCATGCGCGAAAAGGTCTGTGAAGATCACCATTTGCGCATGCGGCCGGAGCCAGCCGCATGCGAAGATCGATCTTCGCATGCGGTCAGTTATGACGGCCGCATGCGAAAACCGATCTTCGCATGCGGCCGATATAAGCAGCCGCATGCGAAGATAGATTTTCGCATGCGGTCCAATTAAGTGGACCGTTTGGGAAAACAAATTTTCCAACAGCAAAATTTATACTCTATCGTATTTGATATTATATTTCGTATGATTTATTATCGTATTTTCGAATAGACGCATATGAGATAGTCGGATTAATGATATTACTCTAAGAAATATCAAATACATAACCATAAATTGAAACGTTGTTTACATACGAAGCATATATTACAAATATCACAACTGTTTCATCACATATATAATTAGTGTACATCTCATTGCATTTGTTCTTTCTCCCATTCTCTGAGAGGTTGAAATTTGTCTTCCAATGCGAGTTCACTCTGGTTGTCGTAGAAGAGACCTCTTGCGTTGCAGACATCACGACGGATGAATCGGCAGAGGTCAGCGCACACGTTCCAGATAGTCCTGTCGTCGAATCGTTGTGCAACATAAGGGATTTTCGGGATCTGTGCACAGCAAAGTCAACAAAAGGTTACTAAGTGAAATATGTGTTGTAGTTGGGTTTCTTTGTAAAGAAAGAAATGCTGACGTACTTGGTCACTGGTTGTTCGGTACCTCCCGTTGACTCTGAGCATCTCGCACACGTAATATTCGCACAAGTTGGTTCCCGCTGGTTGTTTGTAACACTGCGATATAATTACGAGGGACCAATCATTAGACATAATTCAGGAACTAATGTACGATAGTTTGTTGTATTGGCATATATATGTTCGTACCGGCCAGCCAGTCTTGACGGATAACTTCTTCTTGGCCGGATCATGTACTGGTCCACCTCTTTTGTGGTAGTACTTATGTGCTCTGTTAGAACAAAACAATTGTTTCTCCAGTACTAAGAAAACTAGAAGTCAAAAAAAATGTCTATTGAAATGTGTATCACTTACAAATTCAAAATAGTTAGGAATTCCATAAACGTCTCCTTGTCATAGTGTGCGGGGTCCAACGATACAATCAATTGGTCTTTTGGATATACGAGGAATAGTATGTAGTGGTCGCTGCAATTAAGAAAGACAAATTAGAGATAGAGAATTTAAAAAATGATAAATTAATTTAACACAGAAGAGAACGCTTACCTGAACGCGTAGGGGACCATCACGACATTTTTGTCGGCGTGCGCCAACATTGCTATTGCCAAGTATGTTGCTACCTCCAGCTTCTTGGTCTTGTGTAATTGCTTGATATATTCTTCCTTTTCTGGAGGGGTCTTGTCAACCAATTCCGGGCAGTCGGCTCTCATCTGTACGGTGTGTTGCGTTTTGCATATCCTTGTTGGATCGACGTAGCCAACCGATGATCCAGTTCTGTCAGCTTCGTGAAATTGCATCCTATACAATGTAAATGAAGTAATGAGATATGGTTTTTTTGTTTGGAATGATACGTGTAACATATAAGAGTTCAGACTTACAGGCAGAACGCGGCAAGGAGATTCACATCCATTTTGTCTAGCTTGTAGATGGCGTATAGGTCCCGGAAAGAGATAAAGAATATCCCATTAGGACCACTCATGAAAGCGCCTTCCGGGACGGCGACGCTTATGAAACCGAGACCCTTCCTAGCAGCCTTGATGTACCATTCATGCATTACCCTCATTTCCCAGGGTAGTTTGTTAAGAAGATAAGTTGGTAAAAATGGCTTGCCATATTCATAATTTTCAGGCACATCTGCAGATACCCAAGATTGGACTTCATCTTGGGCTCGTAGTACTGACTTCTGACTGTCTGACATGACATGCGCTAGTTCTTTTGACTTATCAGAATTCCTGAAAGCTGAAAACATGAACTTCTCCTTATCCTTGTCAATCTCCTTTGGGTCGTATGTTGATATCAACTTTGGAATTAGACGACGAGGTTCCAAGGGATTAGACCTCGGTCCGGATTTAGTTCCTTCAGGTATGGGCAGTTGTTCCACCGGAGCAGATTGGGGTGTGGGCGGAGAGGGTTGAATTGTTCGCGGAGAGGGGGGAGCTGGAGGAGCTGCCTCTTGAGCTGGGGAGGGCGGTGGAGTAGGTAGGCGAGGCGGGGACCTAATCGATGGTGGCGACGCTGGATCTGGAGGGGAAGGTGGTCCAGGAGGCGACGGTGGTGCTGGAGCGGCAGCTGTCTTTGCTTGTTTTGAGGTTGGAGTTAAAGATGTTGGTGCTGGAGCGGCAGCTGTCAGGATTATGTCTCGACGATGCCACAATATAAACTGATTTACTGCATCGCCGAGAAGTTCAATCCCCTCCGGTGCAGGGATGTCTAGTTCCATAGAAGTGTGCTCGCTATGTACCTTAGCGACTTGTACCCTTGCATAATCCTCAGGGATTGCCGTGTTGTGGAATTGCCGGCCGGGTATCGCTAAACCCGTTGCAACCTCTTTAGTCTTTCCAGCGCGGCCGATAGGTACTACGAGTGAGCACGGAGTTGGTTCGGTTATACCATCCACAGCGCAAGGAGTTGTGTCCACTGAGCCTGCACTGCTACGTACTTGAGTTGTTGGCTGTGGAGATTGGATGGTTTGCTGGCTATCAGGGAATAGCCTTGGAAAGGCCGTGGGGTTTTCAGCTGCCAACGAATAGAAGTGTTCCTTCACTTGCGCATAGATTTTGTCCGATAGTTGTTCTTTGTATTTGTCTCTCTTCTTATAGCTTGATGTGTCCTGTGGGAACCCTAACCTCCAACTCGTCTTTGACGACAAACCCCTTACACGTCCAGAGTGTTCGGCGGTCCCCAAGGCTGCAGTAAGTTGGTCATTCTCCCTCCGTGGGACGAACTGTCCTGATCTTTCTTTCTCGGCGATCTTCTGCAAATTTTCAGTGATCTGTTCTATGTCAGGAGTCTCGAATAGTATATCTCCCTCCTCCGAGACCTGACCTGTGCTGCGCGCCCACACCCAATTCTTGCTTCGTTCCACCATGGGGTCTACGAGCAAAGGCTTGCCAGCGGCTGCAAACTTTTGCTCGGTTTCTCGCCATCGATCGACGTGCCCAGCGTATCCACTCGAACCCAATCGATGGGGATATTTGTTCTTCTTCGCCAGATCTGACATTTTTTTCCTCAACGCCAACGCTTCAGCTGTGGTACGATCCGCAACGAACGTATCCCAGTCAGCCTGCGATATATGTCCATAGTCATTGAACGGGGGGCGATTCTTCTGGACGTAATCCCGATTTAGATCGGACTTCCACTGTCGCCATCGATCTCCCATCTTTTTAAGTGCGTACTCTCTGCCTATGACCTCCGATCCAGGAGGGTACACGAAATACCTCTGCAAATCATTCCAGAGCAGTGTCTTGATGTTCTCGTCCACCTTTTCCCATAACTTAACATTGATTGGACAACGTGTCCTGACTAGAGTGCCACAGGTGTTGCTGAACCTGGACCTCACAATCGATGGCTCGACGGGCTTCCCATCCTGATCGACAGCAATCACGTTGTATGTTTCCTTTGGTAATTTGTTCTTGCTTCTCTCACCACGTCTTCTTTTCCCACTCCCGCCTGCACTCGCAGATGTATCCGTACGATCCGGGGCAGATGTAGCAGTGTCCATTTCAACTTCTTCCGATCTGCGAGTCCTCCCGGCCTTACGTTTCGAGCGGCGTCGGACTTCCATCTGCAGAACATAAGTCACTCTCTATATCATTAGGCAGATTTGGTATTTACGTACGAATTAATATATGGCTAACGATGTTCAACACTTACGGCCTGTTCCATAGGTATGTAGTCCGGATCATCATCGCGAGGAGCGACTTGTATTACTTCCATCGGGTCACTTGGTGTTCGCCACGTTTCTTCACTAGAAGCGTCAGCCTCCTTGTTGCTACCGGAAATCTGAGGAGCTTTGCCTTCTTCAGGCGCTACTGGGGCATTCGATGGAACCTTGTCGTTCGACATCTTTCACATTGACGTAAAAACAAATGAGTACACAAACCCGAATATGATTTCTCATATAACTATAAGTAAATATGTTACTACTTTTTTAAAAAAATTTTGCAAAAAGACATAGGAGTATAACTCAGTCACAGAGGTTGCCATCAGTAGATCGTACGTTTTTAAAGATCTTTGGTATTTTCGTGCATTTATCGTGTCGTTTTCGCACTCTCACTCAACGACGACGTTATATTATTTCGTAAACTAAGGAGCCGTACTATCGTGTCTTTTTTTTCTCAAATTCTGTAGGGAACATATTATTAAACAACCATTTATTAGTAATTAAGTTTTAAAATTCAAAGCTGGCTATGGCGCCTTTCGAGTCTAGGGTTATCAACTGAGCCTAACATTATATACACGACACTTTTCATTGCAATCTCTCTCCCTCTCAATCACACCACCATATCATGCCCAAGATCCGTGTATCACTACAGCTGCCTACATAGCTCAAGCTGCACCAGTAGATGCATTGCAAGAGAGACTTAATTAAGGTGTGTTTAGTTGTCCGTCATACTTTTATCATAACTGAAAAAGTTCGGTAAATGAAGATAGCCATAAAAATATGATGAACAAATTATGCTACAAAATATGGTAATTAAAGTTGGTAAGAAAACTGATTTTATGATATGTGAGATATATGTTATTAATAAAATGAGACAATTTATATCTACGATAATAAACTAAACATATACCTAACAAAAATGTGATGCGACAAACTATGATCCATGATGAGTCCTATCTTCTTTATATCATCTTTATAATTTTTAATTACTATCTCCGTCTCAACTATATAATTATATTTTTAGATTCAAATTTTGTTTTAAAATAGTTCATACTCTATAGTACTAATTATATCATCAATCATCTCTCATTTAAATTTTTTCCTTGTTTATTCTTAACCATCCTCTCACACTGACCTATACATTATTTAACGAGGGACATCATAGTTTTTCTTCTCAAATATTAATATATGCTAAACAATCTAAAATTATAATTATTTTAAAACTGAGGTAGTAACTCTGTTTTATGGTGTATTAACATAATAAGAAATCTTAACTAATAAAATGCTCGTTAGATACATATAGTTTTAGGTAATTAAAGGCTAAACACAGTTAATAAGTACTAATTATATGTATACATATACATATATATATATCACATTGCAAAAAATTCACATTGAAAAAAAAATCACATTTCATATATACATTTCACATTGCAAAAAATTCACAGTTATCACATTTCACACATACATATACATATACATATATATATCACATTGCAAAAAATGGTACATCACAAAAAAAAAAGGAGTTACCGGCGGCGGCTAGGGTTCGGCGGCGGCCGCGGTGCGCGTGGAGGAAGAGGAGGAGGCCGGAGCCGGCGGCGGCGAGGGGGAAGGAGGAGACGGCGGCTAGGGGGAAGGAGAGGAGGCCGGCGTCGACGAGGGCGACGGCGTCGGCGGCGTGGATGCGACCGGCGGCGGCCGCGGTGCGCGTGGAGTCGGAGCCGGAGGCAGGAGCCGGCGGTGGCGAGGGGGAAGGACGAGACGGCGGCTAGGGGGGAGGAGAGGAGGCCGGCGACGAGGGCGACGGCGTCGGTGGCGTGGATGCGACAGGCGCCCGCTAGGGTTCGACGGCGGCGACGAGATTTGGCAGCCTGGCGGCAGTGTTCGGCGCGCTAGGACTTAGAAAATTTCCCCATCCCGCGCTCCCCCATATATAGGCCCAGATCATCGCATGCGGGCGGCTTTACCGGCCGCATGGAAAAATGATCTTTCCATGCGGCTGTCTTAGCGGACCGCATGGAAAGATAATTTTTCCATGCGGTCTTCTTAGACAGCCGCATGGAAAGATCATTTTTCCATGCGGCCGGTAAAGCCGCCCGCATGTGATAATGTTCTTTCCATGCGGCCATCTTAAGGGCCCGCATGCGAAAATAATTTTGCCTTTTGGTTAAACTTTTTTTTCCCATATTACTAAACTTCATTGGTACAACTAAATTTTTTTATTACACACAATATTTTCAAAATACATCCTAAATATGTAGTAAATTATTTATAACAATGGATTAATAAGATTATGTAAAGAAACTTTCGTATAAAAACATGTAGAAAAAAAACAACGTTTAGCAGTTCGAAATGTGGGCCGCTTTCATTCATCCCGATAAATTTAGAACACCAGGACAACTGAAGGTTACAAAAGAACTAGAGCTTAACTATCTTTGCGATACCATCTGATCGAACGTACGACATATTAGCTTCGTCGATGGTTCGCTCGACCTTCTTAATTCGCATAGGAAGATCGGTAAACAATGGTACATCGTCGAACTGGTTGTAATCAGCGGGGTCTTCGATGTTGTCGATGCCGACGATCTGTTGTTTTCCGTCCACGACAATATCCATCCGTTCATCCAAAGGGTCCTTCACATAAAACACTTGAGCCACACGCTCTGCTAAAACCCAAGGATCATCCTTGTGGCCTATCTTACTGTGATCGACTATCGTTAGCCCATAGTCGTCCACGGAAACCCCTGTTGTGTCTTTCACCCATTGACAACGGAGCACAGGGATCTGGATGTTCAGGCCGTAGTCGAGTTCCCATATTTCCTTTATGGTCCCGTAATACAACTTCTTTTCACCAGTTGGGTCGATCGCTTCGACACGAATCCCACTGTTTTGTGAGACGCTTTTCTTGTCCTTCGTACTCGTGTACAAGGTAAAGCCATTGATGTCGTACCCTTGCCATGAGTTGACAATACTTGAAGGCCCACTTGCCAATCTTTGTAAAGTAAGTTGCTCCGTACAATCACCGACTGGCAGGTTTAGATCTTTGAACCATTGAGGAAATCGACGCCTGTGCTCTCTTGAAACCCAATCGGCGGATCGTCCTGGGAAGCAGGCTTTGATTTCTTCAAAGTGTCGCTCAATGAATGGCTCGACGATAGCGAGCTGTTGTAGAACGCTGCTGTGTGCCACGGCCACTGTTTTGTAATCATTATCGAAAAACTGCTTCCTACCAACAGTACCCCTTCCAGATAATCTCCCTTCGTGTCGATGCACAGGAATCCCAATGGCATTACCATCCTTTATGTAATCCATACAACACTCGACCGCCTCTTCAGTTGTGTATCCCTCTATCATTGATCCTTCGGGGTGAGCGCGATTGCGTACATAGCCTTTGAGGATTGACATGTAACGCTCATACGCCCACATCTGGTGTAAGTATAAGGGACCAAGTTCAATAATCTGAGGGACGATGTGAACGATCAAATGCTCCATCATATCTAAATATGATGGTGGGAAATACATCTCCAGCTGACATACGGTCTCCACAGCAAATGTCTGAAGGGGACCTAATTCGAGAGGATCAAATACCTTTTGTGAGATTCGATTGAAAAAGTAGCACAACTTTGTTATAACCACCTTGGTATGGACAGGTTTGACTGCCCTTATAGCAATTGGTAGGAATACCGTTAGCATCCTATGGCAGTCGTGCGCATTGTATCCGGAAATGGTCAAATCTTTCGTTGAGACTAGCTTCCTGATGTTCGATGAGAAACCACTAGGCACTCTCACCCCTTGTAAGCATTTACAGAAGGCTTTTTTCTCTTCAAGTGTCAACGAGTAACAAGCAGGAGGTATCTTGCTCTTTCCATTTGCCAGCTCTACTGGGTGAAGGTCATGCCTTATGTCCAAATTTACAAGATCATTACGTGACTTCAGTCCATCCTTCGTCTTACTCGGGATGTCCAGCAAGGTGCCGATGGTGCTATCAAACACGTTCTTCTCGAGGTGCATAACATCAATTGCATGACGGATCTCTAGGTCCTTCCAGTAATCTAAGTATCTGAAGAAAATTGAGTGCTTCTTGAATGGCAATGTAGTATTCTCCACGTCATCAACTTTCTTCCTCTTTGCTGTCTTCTTCTTTCCCTTGCCAAATACAACCTTAATGTTCTTTGTTATATCATACACGTAAGTACCACTTCGTGTTTCAGGGCCAGTCTCGTTCTCCACTGTCTTGTCGAACAATCTGGCCATCTTACGATACTTGTGTTTTCGTGGTAGAAACCGTCGATGTCGCATGTACACTGTCTTCTTAGACGACGTCAGGTATTTGTACGAAGTCATATCCAGACATATCAGACACCCAGTCTTCCCTTTAATCTGACCGGATAATGAAAAGTTTGCAGGTAGATCATTGATGGTAACAAATATGATCGCACGTAGATTGAAGTGCTCCCGCTTGAACTCATCCCACAGCCGTAACCCCTCTTTCCATAGCTCCTCCATGTCCTCCATCAAAGGCTCAAGAAAAACATCTATATCGATTCCAGGTTGCTTCGGACCTTGTATGAGGATAGTGAGAAGAATATACTTTCGTTTCTGACATATCCATGTTGGAAGATTATACATTGTGAGAAGAACTGGCCATGTGCTGTGTGAGCTGCTTAAATCACCAAACGGGTTCATTCCATCAGTGCTCAACGCGAACCTTACATTCCTTGGATCCTTACCAAATTCTGGGTGCTTTGCATCAAATGTCTTCCACTGGCGAGCATCGGCAGGATGTCGAATCATACCGTCTGTCTTTCGGCCCTCTTGATGCCATCTCATCAACTCAGCATCAGTCGGGTTTGAGTACAGACGCTTCATGCGGTCCTTAATTGGTAGGTACCACATCACCATTGACGGAATTTTTTTTCGCTTACGCTCCGATGAATCTAGGTCAGTAGACTCTGTGTGAACGGGCCCATTTCCCGTTTTATACCGACTTGTGCCACACGTTGGGCAACTTTCCAAGTCTGCATATTCTTTGCGGTATAATATACAATGATTCTCACAAGCATGAATCTTTTCAACACCAAGAGATAAAGGACATATGAGTTTCTTCGCTTGATATGTATTCGAAGGTATGAAGTTAGGCTTAGGAAGCAACACACTCAACAAGCTCATCAGATCATTAAAACTTGTGTCCGACCATCCATGTTTAGCCTTCAATCTCAGAAGTTCAAGCACTGAACGCAGTACCGTGAAATCCTTATCACATCCGTTCGTTTCATCGTAAAGAAGATCCTTCGATGCCTTCTCCAGTGCCTGCCAATTCTCTAACCGTCGTGATCTACCCGCTAGAACCTCAGGTTCGACATGGCGTAGCATATCTTCTATATCAAAACCGCCCTCAAAATCATCACTATCTGTGGACACGTCTACATTTAACCTTTCACGGGACATGTCTTCGATTACAAAATTCTCTGCCTCATTCATCTCCGGACTTAACTCTTCATCGTCATCTTGGGGATCGGCGATTTCCCCGTGATAGGTCCAAACCTTATAATTGGCGGTGAATCCATGTTGCATTATGTGTCCCAAAATTTCGCCATGATCTACCAGCAATTTCTGATTCTTGCAATGACGACACGGACAAAAAATTTTTGCCATATTCTCCCTCAAAGCATGCGCCTTAGCCTGATCAATAAATTTAGATGCTTCCTTCATAAATATTGGCTGAGTTCTCCGCATCTCATACATCCATGACGACCGATCCATCTATATATAAAGACAATAAAATTACAGACACAAATAATAGACCGCAGGTATTTTATAAAGACGTGTAAATACATATATATATCCATCAGAAAAATACAACAATACAAGTAACTAGTATGTATAAGTGTTTACATCCAAAATTTACACATCAAAACATATATTTTGAAGCTAGATTTTGCAAAAACTAGCTAAAACAAACCTTATCAAAATTTTAAAAAAGCTATAATTTCCACCAACGAAATTTAATAAAAATGGAGCCAAATGAAGGAGGAGAGAGAGTTCTTCACCTTTCATATAAACTTTAAGCAAAGATTTCGAGTTGAAAACCTCCCCCCTATTTGTTGCATGCATAGGAGAGAGAAGAGCTCGGTTTGAAATGGTGAAGTTCGGGCTAGCTGCAAGATATATGGGCCCATCATCGCATGCGGTCCGTTAAGACAGCCGCATGCGAAGATTCATTATCGCATGCGGCTGTTAAGACGACCGCATGCGATAATAGGCCTATTATCGCATGCGGCCGTCTTAAGCAGCCGCATGCATTATCGCATGCGGCTGCTTAAGACGGCCGCATGCGATAATAGGCCTATTATCGCATGCGGTCGTCTTAAGCAGCCGCATGCGATAATGAATCTTCGCATGCGGCTGATTAACCTGCCCTCAGGGGGGCGATTTTTGCAGGCGCGCCCACAGGTCGGCCGCATGCGAAGATAAAGCCCCCCGTACAAAAAAATGTTCTCTGTAGTAGTGAAATAGCCGTGGCGGGGACAACTCACCTAGATGATTTGCAGCAAGAAAATGAAATACCTGGTGGTGGATTCGGTGACGTAGTGCAGGTGGAGGAGTTTGGGTGAAGACAGGTAAGCCAGATCAAACGGGCATAGGCGGTGGGTGAGCTAGATCTAGCGGGCAGTCGTAGCGACACTGGCGATTTCGGCTGCCTGTCAATGTCTACGAACACAAGAGAAAGTTCTGGACTTAAAAGGTTTCAACTATTCTTGTACGTCTTTTTTATATGTGAAAGAGTTTACATAGGTGGATATGTTAATAATCCTCCTATCAAATGATATATACTTGTAAAGACAACCTAATGAGCCTAACAAATATATTTACATATGCGGTTGTCCTAACAGGCCACCTGAAGTAACAATTTTCTAAAATTTTGAAAATTCATACAACATCCATTTGGAGTCCGATTAAGGTGAACAAAATATCACATTAATCCTTATGACATCTGCTTTAGTTTGGTTCGGTTAACTGTTCCTTAAAAATACGGCCATTAATATGGTCACTCACTAATGTCATGTTGACATTTGACCTCTATCAAACATGGCATTACTGAGTGTCCATATTAATTATATTATTTTAATGAAGAGTGAAGCACATTGGCTGTCCCTAAATTTGTGCGGGTACGTCATCTAGGTACATGAACTCCCAAAATGTATTTTTAGGTCCCCGAACTTGTCTTAGGTGTCATAAAGGTCCAAACAGATTCTAACTCGCACCATGCACTGACGTGGCATGCCATGGTGATGCCTACATATCAGTGGGGACCACATGTCAGTCATATATATATAAATAAAATTGAAACCATACTTTCTTCTCTTAGGTAAAGAGGAAAAAAGATTAAAAAATAATTCTAAGGTAGAGAGGAGAAATATGTTTTTTTAATTTTATTTTTTCTATGTGATTGATATGTGGGTTCGACTAATATGTAGGCACCATCGTGGCATGCCATGTCAGCGCATGAAGCGGGTTGGAATCTGTTTGGATCTATATGACACCCAAAACAAGTTTAGGGACCCGAAAATGCATTTTGAGAGTTCAGGGACATAGATGACACATCCGCATAAGTTTGGGGACCGCTCGTGCACTTCACTCTTTAAGGAACTATTGATCTAACCAAAGTGAAGTATCACTGTGATATTTTGGTTCACCCTAAGCTGATTTCATATGAATTTTCAAAGTTTTGAAAATATATTTTGGTTCACCCCGGCGGCTCAGATAAGCTCTGAATGTTGAGCAATCAGCCCTTGCTCACTGGTGCATATCCAAACAAAGCTTAGACAAGTTCCAGGCATGACCCTTCGGCACGTCTCCAACAAATCTCGCTTGCCTTAAACGGGCGGCTTGACGGGGACACGGCACGTCCCACTTCATATGAATTTTCAAAGTTTTGAAAAAGATCTTTCCACATATGGTGTATGTAGCGCCCAATGCCCAAAAACGGTTTTAGGCCTAACTCATCTACTTGGACCACACTTGTACTACAACACACTAAGGTTTCGTTCTTAGATTGCAAAAAAAGTTCGAAATTGGTGTTAACAGTCATTGGGCAAGAGAAGCATGGTAACAATAACCACGTTGTTGATAAATAGGTGGAGTGGGAGGTGAGGAGGCATGGACTGGTGGTCGATGATCCGACTGGCATCTGACAGTTCAACTTGCGAACCAGCATTTGGTGGTTCAACTTCCGAGAAGTTTCACACAATCACCGAGGAAAGTGGAAGTAGTTGAAGTAGCGGCACGAGGAAGACAAAAATACAAGACACAGGGGGTAGTTAAGAGCACCGCTTAGGGAAACACGTTTGCATAGGTGAGCATCTTAACAGACACCCACCTGTGTAAATACATCCATTTTCATAGACGTTCATAGGCAGTTCTTTAGCACACTACTGTATGAAAATCCCATTACCACATGCGGCCCTTAACCCCCTCTCCCTCCTTTTGGACGCTGTGTAGTTAAGCATAGGGGTCTATGAACATCGTTTTTCTAGTATATAATGACGGCAAGAGAAGATAATAATAGTGGTTCTCGCATGTCACTACTACAGAAACGGTTTTTCTGTGCGGGCCGAAAGGCATCTTCCCGTGCGGAAGGCCTGCCCGCACACGCGAGAAGGTCTGGGAAAAGACCATTTTCGCGTGCGGGCGGTCCAACCGCACGGGAAGATCGATTATCCCGTGCGGTCGGCTTAAGTGGCCCGCACGGGAAGATCTATTATCCCGTGCGGTCGAGTTAAGTTGACCGCATGGGATAACAGATCTTCCCGTGCGATCGCGTTAAGTCGACCTTACGGAAAAACAAAAATTCAAAAAAAATAAAAACCCTAGCTATCCCGGCGGCAGCAGTGGTGCGAATCCGGCCGTCGTGAGCGCACGATGGAGGAGGCGGCAGATCCATCCGTCGCGGTGGTAGGAGCAGCGTAGATCCGACCGTCTCCTCCTCCTCCTCGTCATGGGGCCAGTGGCGCCGTTTCCGGCGGCCTTGTCCTCCTTGTCGTTGGCGGCGATGCCAACGGGGACGGAGATGGCGCCGCTCCCGAGCGGCCCGCTGCCCGCCCGCTGTCGGCCACCGCACGAAGTCCCGCTGCCGCCTCCCGCCGCCACGTTGCCGCTCCTGGCCGCCGCCGGGGAAGCGCGAGGCCGCGCCGCTGCTCACCCGCTCCAGACCGCCGCCTCGTCGGTGGCGGTGCCGAGCCGGCCGCCTCTGGTGCCCAGTGCCCCACGTGCTCGAAGGAAAGGAGAAGAGAGGAGAGGAAGAGAGAAGAGAGAAGTAAAGAGAAAAAGAGAGAAGAGTGAGAATAAAAAGAAAAGGAAGAAAGAGTAGGTGAAAATTTTGAAGTGAGTGAAAGGGAAAAAGGGAGTTATTTTTCCGTGCGGGCCACTTAAGTGGCCCGCACGGAAAAATTGATTTTCGCGTGCGGACCACTTAAGAGGCCCGCATGGAAAAATAACCTATTTTTCCATGCGGGTCTCTTAAGTGGCCTCACGGGAAAATGGGAGGACGATTTTTGCAGACGCGACTAGTTACGATCCGTCTGCAACCTATAGGGGTACTCGTACAGAAAAATCGTTTTTGAAGTAGTGTGTAAAGCGAAAGACAATTCTCATATTACATTCACTTTACTTAACTGGTGTTGAGGATCGAGGATAGAAAATAGACTAGTTACTTCACAAGTCTTAGAGGGCTCAGATTACGAAAAGGGAACCCTAATCAATAATTTTAGTTTATTCTATTGCAAATGTGTACTGACACTTTCCTACTCAACACGGATAAAACCAACATCGTTCAGATGAGTCATTTAATCAGTTTCATGTCTCTTAAATAGGGAATTACCAATCGGGTCTATACTAACTGCATGATGAACTTGGCAATTGACCACTCAATTAATCATTTAACCAGTTTCGCTTTTATATATCACAACAGGTAGGAACTAGGTATTGGCGATGGTTAACAGAGAGACAACTTAATCATATTTGGAAAGAAAAGGAGTTGTCGAAAGTCCTTCAACACATTGGCCAGCTTTGCTTGAACTAGAAGATCTAAACTAAGATGCAAAGGCATCATATTTCAACGTATTGAATTCTTGGATCAATATCCTGAAAATGCTTAGCACCATAGGCTCGATCTCCTACAAAAGTTCGGACGCTCTCAAGTCCCAACTGACTAACGCACGCACTGACCTGTATTATACAGTATGGCTGTAGACATCCCCTCCTCCCATGCATGAAGTAGCTCCCTTGTTAGCTTTTTTTCACCAAAATTATATATCCAATCCATGATCCGATTATACTATTGAATTTGTTGTAATTAAATCTTTACAACAAAATCTCACATGACTATATTCCGATGACCTTTTTTATGAATTTTTGTAATGTTGCACACCGTGTTATTTGAATGTTTCAATAAGTATTTGGTGATGTTTCACTAGGTTATTTGCAAATGTTGCACGAGTTATTTTTTTATGCTTTAGCAAAAAAAATTAATGTTTAAACAATTACAACTCGATGTTTCACGCGTGATATAAAAATATTTTAACAAAATTAAGCATTTGCAAATATATTGTGTGGTTTCATATGGTTTTTTTATGTTTCACTCCTCCGGACTTAATGTTTCGCCTAATGGTTGTTAGTATTGCAGTCATTATCTTTTTATATGTTGTATCTCTATTAACCATTATATTTTTTTAAAATTACATGATAGACCCATAAGCACACACACCACTACACACACAACACTACACTCACACCGCCACAAATGTGTAACAGCCTAAAAATTTTGAATAAAATCCGAAAACTAAAATTTGAGCCAACAAATTTTTTTCCAAATTTTGCCTCATTCTGTATCTTCTTGGGAATTTCCTTCTTTTTAGTTTTCACTAATGCCAATTAAAACTTATTGAATCTACAAATCAATTGTGACAACATTTAAATTACAAATCAAATAGGAATACTTAAAACCTTCAAAGTAAAGTCCCTGGGAAAAATAAAATTCTTTTGCAAAGTCTAGAACCTCTCCCTGCGCTCAATCCATTCATTCCCCTCTCTTTTCTCCTTTCCAGCCCGGCCCATCTTTCCCCTCCTTTTAGCTCTGTCTCTTTCTTTCAACACGGTCGAGCAGGCCGGCCTCGGCCAACTCGGACAAAAAGTCCACCTTACCTCCCCTCTATCCCTCTCTCGCGCTCGCCCACTGCTTTGCTCTCGTGTGCGCGTCCGCCATTTAGACACCAAGTGGAGCCCACCCGTCAGTGACGCACTGGACGACGGCCGCTCGCCCGCGCTGACCGCACGCGGTCAACGTTCCCCCGACGCTCCCCTCCGCCCGTTGGTCCGAGCATGGCGCCGCCCTCCCTTCTCTTCCCCTCAGCACACCAGCCGCCTCGCACCCTCCTTTTTCCATGCCGTTAACATTGACCCTACGAATCGTGCCGTCCCTTCGTCCTCGCCCATCCACCCCATCGGCGCCGTCGAAGCTCGCGCACATCGGTTCTCTCCTCCTCTCTCTCGAACAAGGACACTCGTACCACCGTCCTCACCGGCTGCCCAGACCGCCCCTACCGCGCCGAACGCCCACGCCGCCTCCCCCTTCGGACCACGGGACCAATCGTCGTCTCCTCCTCCTTCGGACCGCACCCGTAAGCGGGCGACGGGTTTAGACCGTCGAAAGTTCCTCCCTCCCCGTTGCCCACGTCACGCCCTTCCTGTCCTTGTCGAATCCCGCCCCGTGTCAGCCATCCTCGTTGCCACTGTACCCCGCAACCGCCGGGTGGCGCCATGACGCCATGTCGTCCTTGCGCGGCAAGAAGAGGACGGTAGCCAAGCCATCCGCCCCTATAAAACAAGCGGACCGAGACGCCAATCCGCCACCCATCTCCGCCCACTCCACCGGGTCGCCATTGCCGCCCCTCCTCCCCTCTCTCTTCACCTTGCCACTCCATCGCCGCACCCCTCTCCCAAATATTTCTCTTCCCCGCCCCACACCCAAGCCGACACCACTGAGGCAAGGAGGAGACAGCCGGACCACCACCGAGCACCACCATCGCCGTCGAAGGAAGAACTGCGTGCCGGAGAAGGAGGAGACGCCGCCACCGGATCGGCACGTCCCCAACCCGAACCCCGTCGCCGCTTGGTTGCGCCACTTCCCAGCCATCGCACGGTGAGCAACTCACTCGCTTCTTCTCTCTCTCTTTCGGCCGCCACCCCGTTCCCGTCGCCGGCCACCCGCGCCATGGCATCGCCAGCCGTGTGCTCAGCCTTGCCTGGCCGGGCGAAGCAAGGAAGGAGAGGAGGAAAGGGATAAATTCTCTCCCCCTTCGGGCTGACTTGTGGAACCCATTCATTAAGAAAACCTAATTAAAACATGTTTAATTAGCTGTGTCACCGACATGTGGGCCCCGGGCCATTGATTTGGTCAAATTGACCAAGTCTACTTTGACCCCGGCCCCACCTGTCAGTGACTGAACTTTTTCCTCAAAAAAACAATTGGTTTATTATTTTAAAACCCGTGGGACCCACCTGCCAGTGAGCCAAGTGCTCTCAGCCATTAGAGGACTATTTAGCATACAGTAACATTTTGCTTTTATTTGAATTAATTCAAATTTGAATCTTTAAACCTTCATAACTCACTCATCTTAAGTTCAAATTCGGTGAAACTTTCACCTAAATTCATCCAAAATCAAAATCTATCCATTGGCACTGGTTTGGCATTTTTCCCATTTTATTTGGTATTTATTCTCTTTTAAGTTGGACGTGGGACCGTATTTTGAATTAACCGATTCACCGTTTAGGTTACGTTTACGAGGACGAATCATTTGACGCAGAAGAGGAAGCTGTGGTAACTAAGCAAGGCAAGTCATCATGTCCCCCTCCTTTGAGCATGTTGATCCTATTGCGAAATGTTTTGTTTGCAACTAAAATTGCATGCTATGTTAAAATGTGTTCCTATATTGCCAAGTATGCCTATTATTTGATATTGATGCCCTGTTCCTTGACGCCATACACTACTCTATGTCCCTAGTCAACTGATTGACAAATGCTTAGTCATGCTTGATAGATGAATCGCATCTTACATTACGATGAATGGAATGGGAGTGATCACTCCGGGCAGGAAGCTGTTACGTATATATAAGTGGAGACATGAAATGCCACTTGTGACTACACTTGAGAACTATTTGAGAAAAAACAAGGTTAATGAATAAAACTATTTTTGGCTAGGACGACAAGAATTGAATTGGGTGGTTCCTGGTAAAGGCTAGCACCGACCCAGTCAAATAAGGACCGAGTCAAGAAAACAGGCAAGAAACGAACAGAGTTATGGACCGTATTTCTCGTATGGGCTTAGACCTAGTGGACTAGGTGATTCTAGTGGGGCGGCACCCTAGTCATGGCCAGTTCTAAACACCATGCGTTGTGTTGCGAATGCAGAAAGAGGATAGTGCACGTAAAAACAACATATCATGTAAAATGAACCCTTACTTTCCTTTCCTTTGAAATCATGGGTTCAAGACTCTCCTCACAACTGGCGCGGCGGGATGAAGAGCCAGGGGGTGCATGGGAGTTCATAGTCTTTAGAGCTGGTGCCGCAATGCTAGGAGATCAGAAAAACTAGGCCGTGACTCATCTCATGTGTTGGGATGAGGCTCATGTGTTGGGCATGTCACGGATTGCCGGTAAAGCGTACATCCACTGCAGTGTGAATAAAACCAATCTATTCGAATAGCTGTGCTCGTGGTTAATTGAGCACCGGGACTTGTACTACTCTTGACTAGACTCATAAATTACAAATTGGCTAGGATGGGTTGAAACTTGAGAGAACTTTCCCAGAAGACGGGAAAGTGAGTGTTGAGATGAATTGGACCACGAAGGCAAACCAAACCAAGTGGAGTTTGGCAAGGTGGACACAACCATCGTGGGATGGTTAAACCACTTGAACAATAATGAACACTTTTGGTAAACTGGCTAAGTCATAGGCTTGCGAAATGCTTTGTGAAAATTGGCTTTACGCAAATAACCCTATAACCGTCCTTGAACCCTATGTGCATTAATCATTGTAGGAAATTTGGTCATAATTTGGCATATTTTAATCCAGAAAAATGAGATAATAAACATGACATGTGTAGCAGGAATTGATCTAGTGAAAGTGCTAAACATGAACATGCTAATAACTAGAAAAGCATCATTAAGGACCATGTTTAACACTATAGAAAGAATGTAACATACCCAGAGAATGCTTCGGCACTAGATAACACTATGGCAAGCTGCTACTGCTCTCTCTCTCTCTCATTATGTTTTACAACGGATGAGAATTGAATCGAATTAAATCGGCGCTGTTACTCCTGTAACGGAAGAACGAATCAATCCCGATTTGATTATTGGTTTGATTCCATTGTTACTCCAGTAACGGACAGATTTATTCCTCTCCCTCTCGCGCACTATATAAACCCATCATCGGGACAGATAGAGGGTGTGAGATCTCTGCTCTCTGCTCCCGCACCACATTGGTTCTCCTCGGGGCTTCCTGTTTTTTCTGTTCCTGCACTCAGCCTCTGCTTCCCCGGTTCCGAGCACTTGAGTGCACAACTGCTTGGGACGAGTAGGCCTTCGAAACTCCGCTTGATTGAGTATCTACACAGGTAGGTGTGCGTTCAAGTTTTTGGATTATTGGAAATTTGGTCATAATTCGGCATATTTTAATCTAGAAAAATGAGATAATAAACTTGACATGTGCAGCAGGAATTGATCTAGTGAAAGTGTTAAACATGAACATGCTAATAACTAGAAAAGCATTATCAAGGATCATGTTTAACACTATAGCAAAGAATGTAACATACCCGGAGAACGCTCCGATACTAGATGAGACATTGCTTGTGATGTTGTCGTTTTCACCTCCTCTAGTGCCATTGCCTCCACCTCCAGCAGTACTGTTGCCTCCTCCAGTAGACATGTTGACATAGTGGAAGTAGACGAAGCAGAACAAGTATTCGATGTAGAGGAAGTAGACGATGCAGAGCAGTTGCGCTAGAAAGCGCTCCCAAAAACTTTATCGTCTGCCTACCCTTGTAGGTACTCAAGCAAGTAGAGTTTCGGAGGCCTACTCGTCCCAAGCAGTTGTGCACGCAAGTGATCGGAATTGGGGAAGCAGAGGCTTAGCGCAGGAACAGAAGAAATAGAGAGTCCCGAGGAGAACCAGTGTGGTGCGGAAGAGCAGAGAGCAGAGATCTCACATCCTCTGCCTATCCCAGTGATGGGTTTATATAGTGCGTGAGAGGGAAAGAAATCAATCCGTCTACTACTAGAGTAACAATGGAATCAAACCGATAATCAAATCGGGATTGATTCGTTCTTCCGTTACAGAAGTAACAGCGCCGATTTAATTCGATTCAATTCCCATCCGTTGCAAAATATAATGTGAGAGAGAGAGCAGTAGCCAACCAGCCAGCCACGCCTTGTCCTCACCCCGGATCACACGCGCGTGTGGCAGCCCCACCACCACCTCAACTGCTCAACAAATTTGTACGTTAGCATTTCTTTCTTTACAAAGAAACCCAACTACAACACATATTTCACTTAGTAACCTTTTGTTGACTTTGCTGTGCACAGATCCCGAAAATCCCTTATGTTGCACAACGATTCGACGACAGGACTATCTGGAACGTGTGCGCTGACCTCTGCCGATTCATCCGTCGTGATGTCTGCAACGCAAGAGGTCTCTTCTACGACAACCAGAGTGAACTCGCATTGGAAGACAAATTTCAACCTCTCAGAGAATGGGAGAAAGAACAAATGCAATGAGATGTACACTAATTATATATGTGATGAAACAGTTGTGATATTTGTAATATATGCTTCGTATGTAAACAACGTTTCAATTTATGGTTATGTATTTCATATTTCTTACAGTAATATCATCAATCCGACTATCTCATATGCGTCTATTCGAAAATACGATAATAAATCATACGAAATATAATATCAAATACGATAGAGT
The DNA here is from genome assembly GCA_008326285.1 of Oryza officinalis. Lineage (NCBI taxonomy): Eukaryota > Viridiplantae > Streptophyta > Magnoliopsida > Poales > Poaceae > Oryza > Oryza officinalis. Next base: position 30,024,949 of record BDMV01000001.1, on the reverse strand, counting down.
ATTAATTTTGCTGTTGGAAAATTTGTTTTCCCAAACGGTCCACTTAATTGGACCGCATGCGAAAATCTATCTTCGCATGCGGCTGCTTATATCGGCCGCATGCGAAGATCGGTTTTCGCATGCGGCCGTCATAACTGACCGCATGCGAAGATCGATCTTCGCATGCGGCTGGCTCCGGCCGCATGCGCAAATGGTGATCTTCACAGACATTTTCGCGCATGCGGCCCGGCCAACCGCATGCGAAGATCGAATCTGCCCGTCTGCAAAAATCCTTTCTGTAGTAGTGAAATGCTCTCTAATAGCAGCCTATTTAAGTTGAGATCCCTCCACATTGATTTTTAAGGTGGTATTAATCCCTTAACACTAATTTATGGGCCTATGAAATTTATTGGGAATAAATTGGGGCTGGCTCATTTAATCCAACAATCATGTTGTAGTGGTGGCTTGCGATTACTTTATCTACTCACCTTTGCTATTTTTGTTTCTTTTTAGAGTTAGATTCTGTAAGTGAACCATGTGAGTAGCTCCCGGAGGAGGAGGAACCGACAAAGGTGCCATAGGACCTAAGTCCCCAGTCGATGTCTATGGACAAACACAGAGTCACCATAACTTAGCTTTCGCTATCTTATCTATCTATTTTGCTATTTTAAGTCAGTCCATTTGAGTCCCTTTCGGGCAACCTTTTGTACCGTACCCCAAGTATTGTAAGACTTTATGACATTAAAGGCAATGTGTTAGCACTATTATGTGTATACCAATCTATTGATCCAAGGAATTGGTATGGATTACACATGAGGTTCCGTTCTAAAAAACTGGAGGCCGATAGAATGCATCTCGTAACACATGCTTTAAGAGACGAAAACCAGCGAGACATCTTTAATCTCACTAAATTTTTCTTGAAAGCTCACCTGCATATGTGTAATATTCGTAGGATATGCCTATTGTCAAGGTTGTCAATGACGATCCCTTTCAATACAGTTGGTTCGGTCTTTTTAACTTATCGGACTTCGGCCTCCCCCTACGGCTGCCAATTCACTACTCCTCGTGCCATACAGGTCAATAGGCCATGAAAGGGACAACCAATGTTTACTTTGTTCAAACTACCCTGCAAACAAGCTGTGGTCCGAGAGAGATGAACAACAAAAACCAACCTGTCAAAACTAGAGGACACAAGGGCGCCAGCCCAACGATTGCCTGAAAATAGCAGAGGCCAAGACCACCATGCCTTAAACACAGGAAACGGGCCTCGTCTCGGAGGCAGCTTATCTTCCCGAGCTTCTTTGTGTCGCCGAGGAGAGAACGAAGCCGATCGAGAGCGTTTTCCGAGCAGTAGCAAAGAAAATGGCTGTCATGGACAACGTCATCAGGATCCTGTTCATCCTTACCGTCGTCTGCGGCGCCCCCTATGCCAACTCTGCGGCCACGGTGAGCGCTCCTGCCTACGTCGCTGGCGCTGCTGGCCCAGCGGCGGCGGCCCACACGGCCTTCGACATCACCGAGCTCGGCGCCGTCGCGGACGGCAAGACGGACAGCACCAAGGTGAGGTGACGCACAAGAAACGACACCTGATCTCTTTTCCCAACACCTCCATATACGTATAGATCATGTGGTTTCGTCGAGATTCACGGGTTGGCCGGCGCGGCGATCGGTGCGCGCGCTCCGGGGGTCGTCGTCGATCGATCGATATGATCTGTGCAGGCGGTCCAGGATGCGTGGGACGCGGCATGCGGCTTGGCCGGGTCACACAAGGTGGTGATCCCCAAGGGAGAATTCATGACCGGGGCCCTCAACTTCAGCGGGCCATGCAAGGGCTACGTCACCGTTCAGATCGACGGCACCCTGTTTGGCTCCAACGACATCCCCAGCTACAACAAGGGCAACTGGCTCGAGATCCTCCACGTCGACAACGTCCTTGTCAACGGCTCCGGCACCCTCGACGGCCAGGGCGCCGCCGTCTGGAAAGACGAATGCAAGATCTTGCCCAACGTAAGAGCACGCATGCATGCACTTATATATAATATACTAAAACAGATCGACACGTTGTTTGCATACGTATAACGCATGCATGCATGCAGTCGCTGGTGCTGGACTACGTGAACAACGGGACGGTGTCGGGCATCAAGCTGGTGAACTCCAAGTTCTTCCACATCAACGTCTACATGTCCAAGGACGTGACCATCAAGAACGTGACCATCAACGCGGTGGCGGACAGCCCCAACACGGACGGCGTCCACATCGGCGACTCGTCGGAGATCAGCGTGGCCGACTCGACCATCGCCACGGGGGACGACTGCATCTCCGTCGGCCCGGGCAGCGAGCGCATCAACATCCAGGGGATCACCTGCGGGCCAGGGCAGGGCATCAGCATCGGCTGCCTCGGCAGGTTCAAGGACGAGAAGGACGTGACCGACGTGACCGTCCGCAACTGCGTGCTCCGCAACACCTCCAACGGCGTCCGGATCAAGTCCTACGAGGACGTGCTGTCCCCGATCACGGCGTCCAAGCTCACCTTCGAGAACATCAGGATGGAGGGCGTGGCGAACCCGGTGATCGTGGACCAGAAGTACTGCCCCGAGAAGGCGTGCAGCGACAAGAAGGGGAACAACACGGTGACCATCAAGGACGTGACGTTCCGCAACATCACCGGCACGTCCAGCACGCCGGAGGCCGTCAGGCTGCTCTGCTCCGACCAGCTGCCGTGCAGCGGCATGGAGCTGCTCGACGTCAACGTGGAGTACGACGGCAAGGACAACAAGACCATGGCGGTCTGCACCAACGCCAAGGGCGTCTCCAAGGGCTCGCTCCAGGCCCTCGCTTGCCTCTGATCGATATATATCCATCCATCGGCGTTATCGCATCTCTATCGTCTGATCATATCTATTATTCGCTTATATATAGTACGTATATATATATATGGAGGCCAATTAATTGATTCTGTGTGTACGTCTTGCCATAGAGAGGCAACAGGAGACACTGACGATCGAGCAGTTATATTGGTGCTGCATTAATTACTTATTATAGCCAGAAGAACGTGAGACATCTCGTACGTAGATGGTTAGATGAATTTTGGTCACGAGAGTGACTAAGATTAATTTGTTTTGATGTGTATCTTGCTTTATACACATTTTGATGTACTCGAACATCATGCTCATGCATGCTGGATAAAATTGTATGCATAAGACTAATTCTTTTTTTAATGAAAACTAGCTAATCATTGTGCTTTAATTTGTACGGTCTCCGGTTATTAGTTAATAATGGATACCATATTCTAACAGAATTGGTTTGTAGGTTACGTCAGTAAAAATGGGTGCAGGAAGAATTTGTTACGTGTAAATAGCCCAAAAAGTGATGTCCTCAAGCATATTAACTTTTCTAAACCCCGTGGGATTGCTGGAGAATTAGCGTGCCACGTCAGCCGATTTTTGCAAAAAAAAACCTTGTGCTTCCAGTTAATTACGCGACGATCCCCTCTATTGTCCACCGTCCGATCTCGCCATAGGGTCGATCTAGCCATCCACGTGTCCCACTGTGGAGGCCCTTTCACACCCGTGGGATCGTTGGATCGCGAATGAACGGCGCGGATTTCGCCAGCCCGCGTGAAACCCTAGCCCCTCGCCGGCAGCCTTGCGCACAGCCTCGTCCTCCTCTCTCATGCAGTCACGCGCGCCGGCTCGCCCTCCTCGGCTTCTCCTCCCCTCGCTTGCACTGTTGCCGCCTCACCCTCCTTCTCCTATCATCGCTGCGCCGGCGCCGCCCTCCTCGCCGGTGGATCCAACCACCTGAAGGAAGGAGAGGGTCACGAGCCGTCACCGCCCTCTTCTCCCTCTCATCACCAGGCCGCCACTGCCTCCCTCTTCCTCTCCCTTTCCTCGGTGAACTGCCAGATCCGGTTCAGGGGCCATTGGAATCGATGGTCTCGGCCTCCCCACCGGTGAATCCAGTCACCGAGAGTCACCTGCGACTAGAGGGCACTGATAGGGGAGGGATCTAGACCCACTGATAGGCCTCCCCGTTGGTCTTGCTTTAGCGCCGCTGACCATCGTCCTTATCCTCACCGGCCGGAGGAAGAGGCAGAAGAAGCAGTCGTCAGATCCGGCATGGCACTGCGTCTTCCTTGTGTGCTCCTTGGTGATGTTTTAGCAGAGTAGCATCCTGTTGCATCTGGTGGTGTGTTAATGGCCGACACATCTCACTATCTTAGCGTGGTAAGTTTGCAGCTAAAAGGATCTGTGATCATTTTGCTTTAATCTTCATTTGGTTGCATAGTTGACGTCTTGATCATGTAACAGAAGCAAGAGCTCTCAGGCAAAGCAAGAGTGTGCTGTAGAAGCTCTCCGGGATGCTGATAACGCCGCCGCCGCCGCCGCCGGGTTTCCTACTCTGACACCGTAGAGCCGTCCTCCCCCTTCCTGCTCTACCGTCAGCCACCACTATGGTTGTGTTGAACGCTGTGATTTACAGACCGAAGGCAATAAAACAAGAGAAACATGGAGGTCCTTTGATATTTGATTGCACATTGGGGGCTTGATCCTTGCATTTGTGCTTGGTGAGATTGAATATTATGCTTGTCACTTAATTGCATGCTGCTAAAAACACCGCAGATAAAAAGTAAGACTATTTTGAACACATTGAAAACGATGGCATAAAGTTTGTGATTTCAACTTTGTTACTGGTACTATTCTTTGTCTGAACTTAGTTTCTTATGGTTCCTTGTTTCAGGATGTTGGCAGGCACTGCTGGTGAGTGTCCAAATCGTAATTGGAATTCTACTACTATAAAGCATATAGCAATCTGGTGAAGTTGTGTCCATGTTACTTCTTAGATGTCCCACCGACTGAGCCCACCCCAAGCTTCACATGAGACTCCAGCACTGGCAAGTGGCGATGCCGCCGGCATTGATTTGAGCGCGCTATAGATAAACAATAATTATTCATTGTGATGTCCATGAGTATGGATGTGTAATTTTTTGTTTGTAGTCAGTGTTGCTGACATAACTTTTTTTAATGGTAATGACATGTCGGTTAACAATCATCAGCAAAGAAAGCAAGAAGACACCAGTCGCTCCGTCCCAGGGGCGACGCGCACTACTAAAAAAGGCATATACAAGTTGGCACTATAGGTGCCGGAACAGCTAAAACCGGCACTTACAGTGCTTTTCCTGCCCAAAACGCGCATTAGGACATCATCGGCTAGAACCGACACCTTTGTAAAGAGATAGGTATCGGTTCTGAATAAAAACCGACACCTATAGTATTAGTGTCAGTTTTTTTGGAAGAACCGACATCTATAATATATTATAGGTGTCGGTTTTATAAAAAAACCAACACCTATTTAGAAAACTAGCCCGAGCCGACTAAGCCGAACCCCTCTTTCTCTCTTCCTTATCCACTCTTCTCTTCGCCTCCTCCCCTCTCTCAGCTCTCTCTCACTCCTTCTCTCTCCATTACACCACCCGGCGGCGGCGACCCGACAGTGGGAGGGGAGGCGGCGGCGATGCCCTCCCCTCCGCCAGATTTGGTAGGAGGGGAGACAACAACGGCGGTGAGAGGGAAGTCTCGCCCCTCCTCTCCATCGGGCGATGATAGCTTCCCGCGACAGCGGCAGTGGCGGTGGTGGAGATGGCAATGGCACCCTCCTCCTCTCCATCCGACGATGGCGGCGGTGGTGGAGAAGGCGTGGAGGGCGAGGAGATGGTTCTTGATGTGTTCTTGAATAATGTTCTTGATGTGTTCTTGATGAATGTGATGTTGATCTATTCTTAATGAATGATGAACGATGTTCTTGATGTGATCGGGTTGGCTTGATTCGAGTCGAGCCGACACTTTTTTTGGCTCGTTTATCCTTATAGGTGCCGGTTTCTAAACCGACACCAGAACCGACACCTATTTGATTTTCACATCAGTGCCACAGTCGTGGTGCCGGTTGGGAAAATCGGCACCTTTGTGAGGTTCCTAACCGGCACCAATCTCTGTTTTTGTGGTAATGGCGAGCAACGAAACAAGCAGCACCGTCCCCCCCTTCTCCTCCCCTCGCTCGCCTCACCACCGGCAAAACCAGGCGGCTGCAAGGACGGCGGCGCGAGGCTCTCTCTCTCCCTCGTTCACGGTCAAGGAGGTTGGAGCGCTTGCATAACCAGAACAAAGGGCAAGGCACCGACGTCTAGATCCGGCACCGAGGAGTCCAGACCCATCCCCCCTTGGCTGGGAAAGAGAGAGAAACAGAGAGAAGGAAGAGAGAGGGAGGAGGAAGAAGAGAAGGAGAAAGAGAGGATGACATGTGGGTGTCACAATATTTTTTTGTGAGTGACAAATGGGTCTCACATATTTTTTTAATTCTAATACCACATAAGTGCCACGTAGAACGAAGATCAGGTCAACACCGCCACGTAGTCGTCACATCAGTGAAACCGTCCTCCAAAACAGTCGAGGGAGTTAAATTGCATCGGTTTTAATAGTTGGGAGATCAACATATCCGGTATTGTGGTTCAGGGATACGAATAAAATTGGACCACTAGTTAAGGGAGTCAAAGTGAACTTATTCCACCACCGTCCTCCGCCCGCCACCACCTAGAACGCTCGCACCAGTTTCCTGTCGCAGGATCCATGCTGACTCAAGGCCACGTCATTCAAAACCATCCGTAATACTGTCTTTGGACCTTATTTAACCTGGTTTTATAATATTAGTGATACGTTATTATATCTGGTATCGCGGTTCGTTTTTCAAACTCGTTGAGGGATTTAAAGTGAACTTATTCCTTTGCTGGATGCGGGAGGAGTCGCTGCGCCAGCGGGCGGCCTGGCCAGCGGCAGGCGCCTATTAAACAGGCCCAAAAAGCCGCCGGCGCTAGGAAGCGTGGGAGAGTGGTCCAAAACAGTAGTGCATCTCCTCCAGTAAAGGGCCATCAGCTTAATCCAGCCCATATATCCTGCTGCCGCAAACCAACCGATCATTCTTCCTTCCGGCTGCCGACGAGTGCTCAGCTCAGGCGGCTTCTCCTCCGGTCGTCTTGCGTTCCCGCCGGCGTCAGATATTCCGATGTGTGAATTTAGGTGAGGGCTTCCCTTGTATTGCATGACCTATTTCTGTGGTAGTGTTCGTTGGCGTTGTCTCACACTCTCACGTCGTTACGAATTCCGATCACGCAGGCACCGGCGCCCGCCGCCTGTTCGACGGAATGCCTCCGAGATGCAAGAGCGAGAAGCGCAGCCGAACGGCCGCGTCGAGCGGGTCGAGGAGTGGATCGGATCCCTCCCGTACGCAGTCCTCCGGTACGTGCTCTCCTTCCGTCTTGCAATGAGACGTGCGTGCTCCGGTGCTCGTGCTCTCCCGCTGCTGACGCGACGTCTGGAAGTTGGTGCCCGTCCTGCGCGTCACCGGGAGCTGCGGTGGTGCGGCGGCGTTCAACAAGTTCGTCATCCATCTGCGCCTCTTGCGCAAGCGCTCACCTCTGACTCTGATGGAGTTCGAGCTCAATTTATTCAGGTACAATCTTTCAGCCTATCAAGCTCCATGTAAAAAGCAACTCTTCATGGCGGTGAGGTGGAGACTTCGCTGCATCAAGCTGCTGCTCACCAACGTGCCTTTCGTCAGCATTTGACGAACTTTAGAGCATGAGTATTTACAGTTTTCTCCAGTTGTCTGGCATTGGAGACTCTACCTTCTAAGTTAGGATTATTTAAACAGAAATACTTATTAATAAATTCTTAAAATGGCTTCGTGGGAATACTGACATTTATTGGAGAAAAGAAATGAACATGTGATGGAATAAGTCTTGTGCTGATTGGTCTTGGTCTTTATGTGTTTGGTCTTGGTCTTGTGCTGATTTGTGCTGTTTTAGCTTTTAGGACAACATCTATTTCAGTTTGGGATGCTCTAGGACAGCATCTCCCTTTTGCTTATTAGACTAGCATCTTGGACTAGCAGTCAATAATTCAGTTGGCTAGTAGAGTGCAGTCACCCCTATATATGTAACCCCAACCTGTTCACCCCTCGTCCCCTACGCTGACGAGCAGCAGCTCGTCAGAAGCCTTCTCTTCCCCATGCAGCAGTCCAGCAGTCCCTCATGTCCGCAGGAGCGTCTCAGCACTCGCTCGGCTCGAGCGTGCGGCGCCGGCAAGAGGCCGAGCTCGTCGCAGCGGAGGAGCGCGAGCGGGCAGCAGCAGAGCTCTCTGCGGCAGCAGCCCGGACAGCGAGGCTAGCGACGGCGGAGTTGGCGGCAGCAAGGGCAGAAGAGGCGGCAGCGGCAGCGGCAGATGCAGCAGCTGCGGCGGCAGCGGAGGTCGAGGTCCTGCGCGGCGGTAGCAGTAGGGGCTCCACCGTCGGCGTTACCGACCCGGACCCCGAGTTGGCGGGGGGGCGCCGCAGGACCTGGCCGACAAGGAGGCGGCACGAGAACGGGCGGCATGGTGGGTGGCCGCGCAGCCCCGCGGGCGCGGCGGTGGCAGCCCAGATTGGTGTGTGCGCGCCGGCTTTGCCCCTAACGGACGCAATGAGCGCAACCTCAGGCGCGGCCCTCACGTCGACCCAGCACTGTAGGAGATCCAGCGGCTGCGGGAGAGGGCCGCCTAGCTCGAGGCGGAGTTGGAGTTCAACCGCCGGCGTGGCGGTTGGAACGACGGAGAGCGCGGCCTTCACAGGCGGCGCCGCTCTCCCTCCCCGGGCCGACACCACGGGGTCCAGGCTGTCGTCAGGGAAGTCGGCCCTGGCGGTGGGTGGCCTACCCTCACCAAGACCAACTACGTCGAGTGGGCCGCGGTCATGAGGGTGAGGCTCCAGGTACGGCACATGTGGGAGGCAGTTCGGTACGGTGACGTCGACTACGACGAGGATCGATGGGCACTGGATGCCCTCATCGCTGCAGTCCCGCCTGAGATGCAGTTCTCGCTCTCCCAGAAGCGGACTGCCAAGGAGGCCTGGGACGCCATCACTGCGGCACGCATCGGCAGCGACCGCGCCCGCAGGTCCACACTGCAGGCACTTCGCAAGGAGTGGGAGAGCCTGGCCTTCAAGCCAGGTGAGGACGTTGATGACTTTGCCCTCCGTCTCAACACTCTGCTGCAGAAGATGGTGCAGTACGGTGACGACACCTACGACGAGGAGAGAGCCGTCGAGAAGCTCTTCCGTTGCGTCCCAGAGAAGTACAGGCAGATCGCTCGCTTGATCGAGTCTCTGCTGGACCTCTCCACAATGTCGGTCGAGGAGGCAATAGGTCGCCTCAAGGTCGTCGACAGCGATGAGCCACAACCTCTCTCGGGGCCTATCACCATTGGCGGGAAGCTCCATCTCACTCGAGAGCAGTAGGAGGCCTGTCAGGGTGACGGGAGGAAGGGGGAGTCCTCTCCCTCGAAAGGCGGCCGCAAGCCGCACAAGGCGCGCGGAGGCGTCCAGCTGCGGTGGGCGTGAAGGCGTGCCGAGGGTGGCGCTCGTAGAGGCGCCCAGGACGGCGCCGCCGACAATCACAAGCTGGCACGAGACGACGCTTGCGACAATCACAAGCTGGCACGAGACGACGCCTGCTGCAACTGTAGCAAGCTTGGCCATTGGGCCAAAGACTGTCGACAGCCACGACGCGGCCAGGCCAACGTCGCACAGGTGGAGGAGGAAGAGCCGGCTTTGCTCCTGGCACATGCAAGCATCGAGCTATCTCTAGCAGCACCGGCCGCAGAGGCTTTCCTCCACCTTGACGAGCCGAAGGTACACGCCTTCCTCGATGACGGCTCCAGCAACGACAAGACTGATGGGTGGTACCTCGACACCGGTGCCACCCATCACATGACTGGCCGACGGGAGTTCTTCACTGAGCTTGACTCCAGTGTCTGAGGCTCTGTCAAGTTTGGGGACGCCTGCGGCGTGGAGATCAAGGGCGTCGGCTTCGTCACCTTCACCGCCAAGTCCGATGAGCACAGGTTGCTCACCGGAGTCTACTACATCCCCGCGTTGAGGAACTCTATCATCAGCGTGGGACAGCTGGATGAGAGCGGTTCACGCGTGTTGGTCCAGCACGGAGTCATGAGGATTTGGGATCGCCGTCGTCACCTTCTTGCCAAGGTAACCAGAGGCACCAATCGACTCTACGTCCTCAACGTGCAGGTAGCACAACCAGTTTGCCTCGCCGCCCGACGGGACGACGAGGCGTGGTAGTGGCACTAGCGCTTCGGGCACCTCCACTTCGAGGCCCTGAAGCGGCTCAGTGACAAGGAGATGGTACGAGGCCTGTCGTGCCTTGACCACGTGGAGCAGCTCTGCGACGTCTGCGTGTTAACAAAGCAGAGGCGGCTGCCCTTTCCCCAGCAGACGAGCTTCCGAGCCAAGGAGCAGCAGAACGGCGTCGTCGAGCGGTGCAACCAGACGGTTGTGGGGATGGCTCGGGCTCTCCTCAAGCAGAGGGGGATGCCGACCGTTTTTTGGGGAGAGGCAGTGGTGACGGCTGTCTACATCCTCAACCGCTCGCCTACCAAGGCCCTCAACGGCAGGACGCCGTATGAGGCTTGGCATGGGCGTAAGCCGGGGGTCTCCCACCTGCGGGTCTTTGGCTGCCTCGCGTTCGCCAAGGAGCTCGGCCACATCGGTAAGCTCAACGACAGGAGCACCCCAGGGGTGTTCATCGGCTACGCGGAGGGCTCGAAGGCCTACCATATTCTTGACCCGGAGACACAGTGTGTGCACACGGCGCGCGACGTAGTGTTCGACGAAGGGCGAGGGTGGGCATGGGACAAGGGGTGGACGACGGCTCGACTCCGACGTACGACGACTTCACTGTCGAGTACGTCCACTTCGAGGGAGCTGGGGGAGTAGGCAGCTCTTCGTCACCAAGCGTGCCTACCCCAGTCCCCAAGCCTCCACCGACTCCGGCAGCGACACACTCTCGAGCTACGACTTCGGCTGCGACGAGTTCTTCGCCGACACCACCACAGCCGACGACCCCACGCACCCCAGCACCAACAGCCACCCCTTCGGGCACGTCCACTCCGATGCCAGTTCGGGTCGAACACAATCCGGTGGAGTTCGCTACTCCGCTCTCCCACGACGAGGAGCGCATCGACGCATACCACGACGGTGAGCCGCTGCGGTATCGTACGATGGAGGACCTTCTCGACGACCAGCCGGTGCCGGGACTGGTGCCTCGCGACCTGGAGGCGCAGTTGCACCTTGCATGCGACGACGGTGATCCTCGGTCTTTCACAGAGGCCGAGAGACACGCGGCATGGCGTGCCGCGATGCAGTCGGAGATGGACGCGGTTGAGGAGAACCGCACCTGGGAGCTTGCTGACCTCCCTCGTGGTCACCGCGCGATCACCCCTAAGTGGGTGTTCAAGCTAAAGAGGGATGAAGCCGGAGCCATCGTCAAGCACAAGGCTCGCCTGGTGGCATGCGGTTTCGTGCAACAGGAGGGGATCGACTTCGACGATGCCTTCGCCCCCGTGGCACGGATGGAATCCGTGCGACTCCTCCTCGCGCTGGCTGCTCAGGAAGGCTGGTGCGTTCATCACATGGACGTCAAGTCGGCGTTCCTGAACGGCGACTTGAAGGAGGAGGTCTACGTACACCAGCCACCGGGATTTGCGATCCCTGGCAAGGAGGGCAAGGTGCTACGCCTGCACAAGGCCCTCTACGGCTTGCGGCAGGCACCGAGGGCGTGGAATGCCAAGTTGGATTCCACACTCAAGGGGATGGGCTTCGAGCAAAGCCCGCACGAGTCGGCCATCTACCGGCGGGGCAATAGAGGAAATGCCCTACTGGTGGGTGTCTACGTCGACGACTTGGTGATCACTGGCACCAAGGATGCGGAGGTGGCGGTGTTCAAGGAAGAAATGAAGGCCACCTTCCAGATGAGTGACCTGGGGGCCTCTCTCCTTCTACCTAGGAATCGAGGTGCACCAGGACGACTCCGGGATCACGCTTCGACAGACCGCCTACGCCAAGCGCGTTGTTGAGCTGGCTGGGCTCACCGATTGCAACCCAGTTCTCACTCCGATGGAGGAGAGGCTGAAGCTGAGCCGCGACAGCACGGCGGAGGAGGTGGACGCTACGCAGTACCGACGTCTTGTGGGGAGCCTCCGCTACCTCGCCCACACACGGCCGGACTTGGCATTCTCCGTCGGCTACGTTAGTGTTGACGCCTAATCCGTTCCGCCAATATGGACCCAGCGCGCGGACACACGAAGGCCTGGGAGATCTGCTTAGCTCCAGTGCAGGTCCTAAAATTGATGAAGCGTGAGCGTGCCAGTCAGTTTGATCTTGCCACTGACAAGATATGCAAAACAGCAAAACATATAGCGTATCGGCCTATCGGCTGATGAGCCGATAGGGCAAAAACAGCCGATCGGCCGGTAGGCCGATGGTGCAGTTCCAGCCGATGCCGATGCCAGCCGATGTAGTTAAGGTTTTAATCCATCGGCTATGTACTAAGCAAACATCTATATAAAGACAATCGGCTGATGATGATATGATGATATAGCAATGTAATAATCCAAATATATGATAAAATAAACATTGATCTGAAGATTAAAGCACACATCGGCCAGAGGTCCGATGGCATAAACTCTCAACAAACAGATAAACAATAAATACTCTGTTGTCATCGGCCAAATCCAATCTATATGTAAAATTCTTAGGCCAATGCAACATCAAGATAACTCACCGGCTAAAACCCCGGTGAAACCCTTATTGGCAATCGACAGACAGGCTAGAGATTACGGTTCTAATCACGACTTAGAGGCACTAAGTATGAAAAGAAACGCAAGATCTAGACAATCAAGCCCTCGACTGATTTTCAGGGTGGTAGATACCTTAACCAATCTAATCTAGCGAGACGATTTAATCGATACCGGCGTAAACCCTAAAACGAATCTCGGCCGATACGACTAAATCGAGACGCCAAACCAGATTGACTAAGATATATGATAGTAGGTGCTTACGTTGACAAGATCAGAACGTCGAAGCCCTAGCCCCGACAGCACAGGCAACCATAACGAGACTTACCCCTCGTGAGAAGGGCATGAACTCGCCAAAGAAGACGAAAAGCAAAGGTTGGCGATGCGCCGAAGTTGATTGATCGTGAGATAAAAATTACATGAACCTCGGGCTTACGTATTTATACCCATAGGCTAACAAAGATCCTAATAGAATACGACTTAAACTTTCCTAAAGATAAAAGGAAACAGATAAAGTCCTTATTAGACACTAAACACACTTTCCTAAAGATAAAAAGGAAACTAACAAATTCTTCTTAATTAATAGATACAAGCCGCATTCTCCTCAAACTCGGTCTTCTCTGGATAAGATCTTCCCGAATCTAACAAAAATCCGACTGCTGTTAGTGGTTGGTTTAAGATAACCCTCATCGGCTGATATAGAACTCTAGGCTGATACTAGCTTCGAGCCGACATGAATCCTGGACCGATGAGGACTCCGGGGCTTACCAAATTCTAGCGTTAACAGTTAGTCGGTTCATGCAGCGACCGACGACGGAGCACCAGCAGGCTGTGAAGAGAATCATCCGCTACGTTGCGGGGACTCTCGACCACGGTCTCTACTACCCGAGGTGCCCTGGAGAGGCATGCTTCGTCGGGTACAGCGACAGCGACCACGCCGGCGACATCGACACCAGCAAGAGCACGAGCGGGATCCTCTTCTTCCTCGGCAAGTGCCTCGTTAGCTGGCAGTCGGTCAAGCAGCAGGTGGTGGCCCTGTCCAGCTGCGAGGCCGAGTACATAGCGGCTTCCACCGCTTTAGCTCAGGCGCTCTGGCTTTCTCGACTGCTTGGTGATCTCCTTGGCAGAGACACTAGAGCGGTGGAGCTCAGGGTGGACAGCAAGTCCGCTCTGGCTCTGGCAAAGAACCCCGTCTTCCACGAACGAAGCAAGCACATCCGGGTGAGGTACCACTTCATCCGAGGCTGCTTGGAGGAAGGGAGCATCAAGGCAAGCTATATCAACACCAAGGACCAGCTTGCGGACTTGCTCACCAAGCCCCTTGGGAGGATCAAGTTCCTTGAGCTTTGCTCCAGGACCGGGATGGTCCAACTTTCCCACAAGACGACGCACAAGACTTGGGGGGAGAATGATGGAATAAGTCTTGTGCTGATTGGTCTTGGTCTTTGTGTGTTTGGTCTTGGTCTTATGCTGATTTGTGCTGTTTCAGCTTTTAGGATAGCATCTATTTCAGTTTGGGATGCTCTAGGACAGCATCTCCCTTTTGCTTTTTAGACTAGCATCTTGGACTAGCAGTCAGTAATTCAGTTGGCTAGTAGAGTGCAGCCACCCCTATATATGTAACCCCAACCTGCCTTAGAAGGCATGGCATTTGAGTAGAAGTAAACCAGAAAATTCCCGACTTCTTGGGTGCTATCCTCTTTCAATGAAAGTACGTATTCCAGTAAGAATCCAGTTACTAACAACATGTACTATCCATTTAAAGGAGAAAATAAAAAGGCACTATTTGCTGGCTTAGCCACCAATAGAAAAGGGTTACATCTGATGGTTCAATTTTCCATGGTCCAGTTTATGTTGCATTTTTTAAAAACACCTGTTTATATTGCGTTTATTGTGTTTGCTGCTTGCATATACAACAGAAGGTGTGCCATTTTGCATATTCAAACTCTGCTGCCATGACAAAAAAAAACAGAGTCTTTTCGTCTTCAAGGATATTAGTATCCACCTCATGCATTATAAGAGATACCAACTAAGTACAAAGTCAAAAATAAAATAAAATAAAAATAAATAATCATCTGATAAGCTAAAATGTAAATGAATGATATTCTGAAACAAATTGACCACCTATGTATATTCATATCCAAATATGAAACTTTCTGTAAAAATCTTACAAACAGAACATTAATATCTTTATATATTTGCAGTCATGAAAGACGAAGTGGCAGTTGGTGTAAAATCTTACCATTACCTCCAATTGCATTTCTTGAAGAGTAAAAGGCATGTTAATCTACATGGGCAGGTAATTCTATATAATATATTATAGTACACACTTGTAACTTTTATACAGCATGCGATGCAAATATATGTTGATTCTTGCGTTGTAAAAAAAATGTACTTTTCATTGAGACTTGTGTTTTCTAATCAAGTCGTTATGTATATGGATTGATGTCAATAGTATTATAATTCATATGCAGAATAAGGGCATGTGATGCTTATAAAAGATTTTTTAATAACCTTTGCATATTTATGAGTTGGCAATAATTTCTTAATAAATGGTGCTATACAAAAAAGGAGTTCATATAAGCCTCACTAACTCCTCTCTGAGTATAGGAGCATATAGATGTGTTACTATAGCTCTGTCCTAATGCAGTGACATGATTCTCTTGCCATGCCATTTAGAGAAAAAGAAAAAGAGAAGTAATTATTGCATGAATTTCACACCATGTAGATGCTATCTGGTAGATGCTCTCCTTCTTGTCCTTTTACCCATGTTAATTAATATTGATGAGTTTCTTCTTAAAATAAAGACTTGTAGGTCAACTGTGTTTATTTGGGCATTTGGGTACGTTTTCCATGCTGCAAGAGAAGTGTTTGTGCCGACTTACAGGGTTGCACCCTCAGTCTTCTCACATGTATTTTTGTAGGGACTGTGGAGACCTCCATTTGCATCTCTTTGTTCCATTGGATATTATTTTGAATTAATTACTAACCCATTGATTCAGCAACCAAAGGGCATACAAGGAAACAAATGGCACCGACATGTTGACTATATATGTATGCACTGCATGAACCAAGAGCGTGTGGCCGGGCTAGGGATGCATAGATAGCATCAGTTTGTTCCTTTGTTTAGGCTACTTCTCCAACTGATTCTATGCAAGAGCATCAGGTGGCAGCATCGGAGATGGAGGCGAAGCTCCTCGTCGAGCAGCTGGTCGGTGTCACTGGTCATGACCATGAGCATTTCCTGCTCAGGATCAAGAACCGTTTTGACCGGTGAATGCACTAACCCCTCTGCATATGTGGCCTCAATTGCCTTTCACCCTAATTATATTTCAAACATATTAATGATTGCTTGCAGTGTTGGCTTGGAGCTTCCAACGATAGAGGTGCATGCCGAGGGGCTTGCGGTGGAGTCAGAGGCATACACTTGGAGATCACCGGCAGCACCCACAGTCTTCACCTCCATGGGCAACACACTTCTGGTATATGTTGCAGAATGATGTGGAAAGTAAAAAAAGCATCAAAACATTTCTTGATTTCATATGATCTCCCAGCATACGAAAATAATAAATTTTGTCACTGCATATAACATATGTGAATTGCCTACATGGATTATTGCATTGCACGTAGTGGGTTCTCGTCTGTAGGTCACTAGGAATTGTGATATGAACTGTTTTGTGGTCTGTTCTGTAGGACCTTGCAAACGCTCTGCATGTGTTACCAATTACTTGGAAGACCAAGTATACCATCCTGCATGAGACTAATGCCATCATCAAGCCATGCAGGTACAGAGTACAGCAGGGATTACTTCTCTAATATTTATGCTTATTTAGCATATATATCATGATAGTTAATCTTCATGACTTTCTATTGTGTGTCTAGGCAATACATATTACATCAAGTTACTGATGAATGCGGATTGTGAAACACATTTATGCTCACTTGGTCCTAAACAATAGCAGCTGGTACAACTGCTAGGTTTTTAGAAGAAAAAAAAGGATCATAAATCTAGTTGATATTAATTAATTGATCAATGCAACTGAAAGATTTATAAATATTGAACACTACTGTAAATTCTTCCAAAAACTAGCCTCACTGTTTAGTGCTTAGATGGGCATAGATGGTAGGCATTGTCCCTGTCTTGGATAGTGTTTTTTCTCGTGTAAACTTGAAAAATTTCATGTTTGGTAGCATCAGTATTTATAAATATTGAACACTACTATATGCATGGCCCTGTCCTGAAAATTTCTACCTCACCCTGATTAGTTATATATGTCCTTGAATTCAATAATATATTATTGTTGATTTCTATGATGATTCTCTGGCAGTTAATTTTGATCTTTTTTTTCTGCCTTTCTTTCAAGGATGACTTTACTTTTAGGTTCTGCGGGATCAGGAAAAAGCACATTGCTGAAAGCCTTGGCTGGAAAGTTAGATCGAAGGCTGCAGGTCAATTAATATGTTTTATGTTTTTCTGAAGGTTACCATGTCAATCTGTCCTGGAAGGCATTTTTTTTTCTCACTCTGCTAGATTCGTTCGTCAAGCCAAAGCTTCTGTTAGTTAGTAAAATACCATATTTGTCTTATTCTTAGAAAGTGATTTTCATTAATAAATTCTAACTTGAAATAACTAATGACTAGCCACCTTGAATTAGAGGGCATTTTAAGCAATTCTGTCATTCATTTGAATATAATCAGAAGTCGCATTCATACTTTAACTAGTTTCCAGGGTAAATCATGTTGGTCAATGAACTCTGGGATGTACTATACTAAATATATATATATATCACCAACCTCCATGAAGATAACAAGGGGAAATATGCTCATTGATGATTGCAACCAATCATTTGTTAAGCACTTAAGGTATTGCAGGCAACTAAACACTCAATCATCTGTTCCAGCATCAAAATTAACGTGTACTCATAAAGCACTACAGGTGTCAGGGAGAGTCACCTACAATGGCCATGGGATGGAAGAGTTTGTTCCGGAGAGGACAGCGGCATACATAAGTCAGGAAGACCTTCACGCCGGGGAGATGACCGTGAGGGAGACTCTGGCTTTCTCGGCGAGGTGTCTAGGCACTGGTGACCGCCAAGGTAATTATATATCATTAATCACATCTACGAGTGAACCATAAATATTTTTTTGAATGCAGTGGCAGGAGAGCTACCTGATTATAATTTAGTCAGGAGAAACAACGACTTCTCATTGTAATTACTAATTAGTAAGACTGACTTTAGTTAGTATGTCCACGACATGATTTGCATGCTCAACAGTCAGAAAAACCTAGGGGCGTAGGGGGCAGAAGATCAGAGGTTTGGCCCCTTCCATGATCTGAGAATAACTACTGTAATTTCTGTAGCTTTAGTAAATTTCAGACAAATTAACACTATGGGCCCCTCCCAGCAGACAGTTTTTGACCTTTGGCTCCACTTGACATTTTCATGGAGGCTGTTGATTCCACATGTTCTGATGCCATTTTCAAGGAGGAGACTGTTGATTGCACATGTTTTGATGTTGTGTGATTAGTTAGTTAATTAATTGATGTTTGGTCTCTGCTCTCAGATTTGCTGACTGAGCTGACGAGGAGAGAGAAGGAAGCAAACGTCACACCAGAGCATGACATAGACATTTTCATGAAGGTGACGTAACTCTTTCTTCTATCTGGGGAGACCAAGCTTGGTCTTATTTCTCTATTGCGATAGAATATATACTAATTAATTGTACTTCCATAAATATCATTCTAGTTTCTTAATTGTAAGATTAGTACTATTACACGTGATTTATTAAAGCTGTCATTTTTGTAACTATGTTTTCATTTCAATGAACAAGCTTTATAGTTGAACTGTTACGGTTAACAAAATAATTTGAAATCCCAGATTTTAGATACTGCAGTTTTGTTAGTCCTAAAACTGTAAAGGATGAGGCATCTGTGGAGAATTGATCTTTTGCCCTAGATTTCCTTGCCCTTCTGCCATCCCACACCATTGTGGCTTCAGAGCCCCTATGCAGCTTACTGAGTCACCATCCTTTGGGGCCACGTGAGAAGGTGAAGCAAGGCCTCATATGCTGCAACTAGGTGAAGGTAAGTAGTGTGGGGCACCATGTCCAGCAGAAAGTGAAGCAGGGCGGCAACTTGCTGGCCTCAAGAGCCCTACAGCTTGCTGGGAGGCGGAGTTGGGTGTAGCAATCACGGTTCAGAAAACCAGCAGTTGCCGCAGCTAGCTTGATCTCTATCTGGATGTCTTAATTCATGTGATGTGCATACTGTTTGCAACTTCCGAAATTGGAAAAACATAGAAAAGTCTCAGCCGTAGATTGCGTCTACCAAATAAATTTGATGATTAAGTTTTTTTATTTTGTATTAACATGTGACTTTCTAGCTTTTTGTCTTGTTCTCCTACAATCCTATTAATGTATGAATTTACAGCTTTTTTTTTCAATCATTAAAATGTGGGCGGCTTCTAACAGGACCTCCAATTAGTGTAGATAAAGGTAAAGATTTGGCTTGCTGATTATCTAGCTCAGGAAACTAATAAAATTTTGAAATATACTATGCAAAAGTCAAAGGACATGCATGTTTGCCTGCTGCCCTGGATACCATACGCCTGGCCTAGACTGCCCCACAGACTTGCTGGGGGCCTGTGTCTGTTTAGTTGCCAAGCCCAGGCTACCAAAATTGAGCCTAGCTTGATGATACTCAATCCGTCGTTCCTCTCTACAACCGACCATCCCTAGGCTTCCAACCAAATGACCCATTTCCAGGTTTACCTAGGAAAATATATCCAAATTTCAGGCTACTTCCAGTTGCAAGGTCATCCAGGCCTCCAATATCATGTTGGTTGCCCAAGCAAACATCCAATATGTTTTCATTTCCCCCTTACTGCCCAAGTCCTAGTTTCTAGCTAACTGAATCCTCACACAGGGTAGTAATGCTATCACTGTTGTTGCAAGACACCATGTTCCATAAAAACCAAAGGGTTTTGTTCTTCCTTTTTTTTTTCTTGAACGCACAGGAGGGCTGCATGTCATTTCATTAAAGAAGAAGAAAGTGTGACGTACAGCACCAAACTTGTTCTTTCAATTGACTAATGGACATAAACAACAGTGACTGAGCTTTCATGGTTATTTATTCAGTTATGCTACACTTACTCTTTCCTCTTATTTTCAAACTGTGGTTGCTCTTTCTGAAATTTTCTTATGTTACTCATGGACATGGCACATTTTGAAACGCTATGAAACTGTGATTGTTGAATGTTGAGGGAAAAAAGTATGTTTATGTTATTTCTACAGATGTTTCTGGGTGGGTTGAGCAGTGTGTTCTTTTCTTTTTTCGATGAGTGATGTGTATCTTTTTTTTTTGGCTACCAGTTACACATTCAATCAATCTACACAATTGTTGTTCAGTTCGAAAAGATATCTACACAATTGTTGAAGACTAGGTATATCATGAACTCATAGATTAGGGAGTCAGATTAGGGTACTTGATTTCTTTTTTCAGATAATGGATTATGGCACTTGATTAAACTGATAAGAAAAGATATTGTACATTATCTTAATGCGATGGGTTAATGCCTTCTTTCACTGTTGGTGTTTGTTCCTTGGATGAGTGGTCTGCAGTTGAGAGTTGTTTTTTTTAGCTGGGATGGCCAAAGGAGGAGGCCGTCAAAATTCTTATTAAGATTGCGGAGCAGTTGAGAGTTGTTTTTGCTAGTATATACTACTATCTTCTATAAGAGATTTTGCTTATGTCTTGTCTGCTCTCTCGCTGTTTTTGTCAATGCAGTACTACTGCATCAATTTCTTGTCAGTTAGTCAAATGCCTTTTCTTCTCCCGATACTTCTCTTTTGCATGGTAACATATCCAACTCTTGTCAGGCTCCTTGCGAGACTTTTTCCTTCCTAGCACCACTGTCTTGAGCTTGGATTTTTCTGCCATTCTTCCCTGTGACTGTCCGTCTTCAGCTTGATTTGGCTAGACATTTCCACAACAATCCATCCAAAAACAAAGTCTTAGAAAAAAAATCTTGGTTATTGAGAGATAAAGGGAAGATCTACTCCACTTATTTTGCTTGACCAAATCTTATAATTTGTTTTCTCACATATAGGTACCAGATACAGTTGAGTAAGAAATACAACCATAATTTCAATTGTAGTCACTATAGTACAATTACAAGTACAATGTGTAGAACCGTGCTAATTTGTTGTTGAACCCCGTGTTATGTCTTAGCTCCAACAGTTTGATCCCAAAATATGTCATTTTGGATAAGTTCTAGTGTTGGATCTAATAAAGTGAACTTCCATGTATTTCAACATTATGTACAAAAATGCCACTATTTTTTTTATGTAAGTTAATAGTACCAATCTTGCAGGAATCTGCAAATGGAGGCGAGAGCAAAATAGTTATAAACTATATAATGCAGGTACTTTATGTACTTTATGTACAGTTTTTCCCTTCATGACAATATGATACCCACAGTTTCAGTTATTGTATTAATATTAGAGTTCCTTTGACTGCTAACAAATTTTTATCACTGCAGATCTTAGGACTACATATCTGTGCAGATACTTTGGTTGGAAATGATATGGCTAGAGGCATATCTGGTGGGCAAAGGAAACGTGTCACTATAGGTATACTTTGTACCGGGATTTTTCACCATTTGATCCTTTTAGAAAACTTATTCTACAAATAGATCCCTAAAAAAACTTATTTTAGAAATGATCCTTTTCACGGCGCCAACATCATTGGTATCGTCCCCCAAGCCCCCGGTGAAAGCTAAGTCACTAATGTGAAGGGGGATGGCACCAATGTCGTTGATGCCGAGGACTTCTTTATAATTTTTTTAAAAAGAACCTATTTGTAAAAAAAGGATCTATTTGTAATAAAAATATTTACTAATAGGTCCTCGGCACCAATAACATTGACACCGAGGACCTATTTGTAAATATTTTTTATTACAAATAGATCCTTTTCTGCTACAAATAGGTCATTTTTATTTTTTTTACAAATAGGTCCTCAGCGCCAAAGATATTGGTGCTGTCCCCATTCACATTAGTGACTTAGCTTTCATCGGGACGCTAGGGGGACAGCATCAACGTCATTGGCGCCAATGACGTTGGCGCCGCGAAAAGGATCATTCCTAGAATAAGTTTTTTTAGGGGTCTATTTCTAAAATAAGTTTTTCAAAAGGACCAAAAGGTAAAAACTCCAGTACTTTGTACATCAGGGTCATATCATATTCAATTTTCTATAACGCTCGTTACTAAAGTATGGCCTATTATGACTTAACTACTTGTCTACTTGTATGTTTTCCACATTTGCACAAGTGAAGCTTATTAATAAAGCATCAAAAAAAATATAATTTCATGTGGTCTACAAAACCATCATCATACTGCAGCTATATATGACAGTAACAGATAAATAGGCACTGTTATACAGAAATAACATAGTAGACTGGTTGCAGGGGAAATGCTCATTGGCCCGGCAAGAGCCCTATTCATGGATGATATCTCGACTGGGCTTGACAGCTCAACTGCATTCCAGATTGTGAGTTTTCTACGGCAAATGGTTCACATCCTTGGGGAAACAGCTGTAATCTCTCTACTTCAACCATCACAAGAAATGTATGACCTTTTCGATGATATCATCCTCCTCTCAGAAGGACATGTTGTGTATCAAGGCCCCAAGGAGAAAGCTGTTGATTTCTTTGAGTCACTGGGCTTCATATGTCCTCACAGAAAAGCTATTGCTGACTTTTTATTAGAAGTAGGTTAACTCTTGCATCAGATATCTTACAAAATTTCTTAACATGTTTTCCTCATGCTGTTGACTTTTTTTCTTAAAAGGTGACCTCAAGAAAAGATCAGCAGCAATACTGGTCAAGGGTAGATGAACCTTATCAGTACTTCAGAGTGGAGCATTTTTCCGAGGCCTTTCATGCTTACCAGACCATTATGAAGGTTCTTGAAGTACCATTTGAGAGGAATCTGAGCTCTCTATCTGCTCTAAAAACATCAAAGTATGGTGTGAGAAAAAGGGAATTGGTCAAAGCCATATTTGCTAGAGAAATCCGTCTTTTGAGGAGGAATCCATCCGTCTACATAGTAAATTGTGTGCATGTGAGTTGATATATACTACTAGAAAATTTATATCGAGTGCACTAGTGTAAAGCCTCAGTAGTGTTCTAGGAATAGTGTTTGCTGACCTGAGAATGTCCAAAGAAACACTGGGAACTTGTCTGGCTACCATCCTATTCACACTCATGTGGAGACACTAAACAGTTGGAACCAATTGGGTTCATAGCCAATTTTGCCACACATTGTGATTCCTAAAGTTCAGTTTTCTACTCATTTTACTAGCAATTTGCACAACTTTGTGCTGTGAGCCTGTCTTTCCGAGATACCACGCCAACTTGACAATAATAACTTACCACAAAACTTGTAACTTGTATTTCTCATCACTAAACAATGGTCCATTATAATTAATATTCTGTTTTGACAGCTCACGGTGTTATCATTCGTCGCAATGACTGTATTCTGGCACAACAATATGCACCATGACTCAGTGGATGATGGAGGGATATATTTGGGGGTTTTATTCTTCTTTGTGACCGAAACCATGTTTAGTAATATGTGTGATCTTGGTGGAACAATCATGAAACTGCCACTTTTCTTCAAGCAAAGAGATGTTTTCTACCCAGCGTGGGCTTATACTTTTCCTACATGGATTCTTAAGATTCCTATTACACTTATACAAGTTACAATCTGGGTTATTATGACATACTACCCAATTGGATTTGACCTAAATATTGGGAGGTGAGCATTAGAAATAAATGGTAATAGGGTTCTCTTAAATGTAATTTACCTAGCATAATTTTGTTGTGATGTTGCAATGCTTGGTTTCTATGCTAAGTCAAAATTATAGTTTATATAGTTTATATTTATTCATGTCAGAGATAAGATACCTCATCCTAGACATCAACAGTTCTTTCTTTGTCTTTTATTGTATTAAAGGGAAATTATATTTTCTAAATTTAGAATGTCATTGCATTGACTGAAACGGTGTTTCGCACTTAACAACAGAAGTTCTGTGTGCAGTTGGGTTACTGTTATGCTTCTTTCCTTTGGTTAGTATATTTATGTAATATTTGTCATATATGTAGCTGTGGTTCTTTTCATCTTCTGTTGTATGGTGATCTTGCATTGGTTTCATGAGATATTGGCTGTAGGGAATGTAAATTTGATTCTAGAAAAAAAAAGAGAGACCAATTTGAATAACTAAGCAGAACTTTGTGTCAATTATTGTCTTCTGTTGAGCAAAAAAAATAAATCACCAAGAGGTGATATGTTTGTGGCTTTGTGCACTTCTGAATGCCATCTCAGATATAAGATTTTAGTTAGGAGTCCGTGTGTAATGGTAATTTGCATTTTCTCTCTATTTAAATGAAGATATTCTTCTTTCAGGTTCGTCAAGCACTACTTCTTGCTGCTAGCACTCAGTCAGATGTCATCTTCCCTCTTCCGTTTGGTTGCTGGAGTCACAAGAAACATGTTTGCAGCAAAAATATTTGGAACTTTCACAACGCTGTTTCTTCTGCTCTTAAGTGGATTTGTAGTTTCAAGCAGTAAATATGCATCTAAAAATCATTTCCCTGATTTATATTTGATATTTTTCTTATTTTCATATTCTTATTGTTTTTGTCCTTCTGTTTCAGAAAATCTAAATAAGTTTTGGATGCTTGGCTACTGGACCTCACCATTGATGTATGCACAGAATGCCATTTCAACAAATGAATTTACTGCTCACAGCTGGAGTAAAGTACATACATTACCTTTATATTTTCTATTTTCTTTGAAAAAGAGCACAGTGCACATAATATGCATTTTCCTTTACAGGTCCTTCCTGGATCATCAGAATCATTAGGAGTAAGTGTCTTAAAATCTCGTGGGCTATTTTTAGAAACGAAGTGGTATTGGATTGGCTTAGGTGCTCTGGTTGGATACACATTTCTCTTCAACTGCCTCTACACTGTGGCTTTGGCATGCTTCAAATGTACGTTATGTTTTGTGTGAATCAAGTCACTATTGTTTAGAACTGTTTGCAGTTAAACCAAGGCTAAGAGGATAATCATGTCTTACTTGCAGCACCTGGTAGAACCTTTTTGTTAGGAGGACAAAAGGCACTGAACAAAAAACTTGAGGAATTGAGCAGAAATACTCCTTCAGTAAAATCTCAGCAAAAAAAAGTTAAAAATGAGTTGAAGAGTTCTGTAAGCAGAAGGGTAGCACTTCCATTTGTGCCACTCTCACTTACCTTTAGCGACATAAGATATTCAGTTGATATGCCAAAGGTAAAAACGCTCCTCATATTATCTAGCCAAAACTTTTAAACAGTTAAAAGAAATTGATTTGATCTGTTATTTCATAAACATGCAAATTATTAGGAAACAGAAGTGCGTGCTGGGACAAAAGATCGATTGGAGATACTGAAGGGTGTGAGTGGTGCCTTCAGGCCAGGTGTGCTGACTGCATTGATGGGTTTCAGTGGTGCTGGCAAGACCACGCTGATGGATGTTTTAGCTGGAAGAAAAACTGGAGGCTACACTGAAGGGACAGTATATGTCTCAGGCTACCCAAAGAAGCAAGAAACATTTTTCCATGTGTTTGGATACTGTGAACAGTCAAACATCCACTCTCCACACTTGACTGTGCTTGAGTCACTCTTGTTCTCTGCATGGCTTCGATTACCCTCAGAGATCGACTCTACGACAAGAAAGGTCAGTACCCGAAAGACAAGAAATATTATTAGGTTGATGTCAAGTTATGATTTCTGTGAGAAAAATTGAGAGGAGGCTGAATGAATAATTTGTTTAAATTTATGCATTCTCTCATAGCTTCAGTCCTAACTGAATGTACATTCAGTAAATGTGTAGAACGTTATCTACTACCTCCATCCCAAAATATAGCAACCTAGGACCGGATCAGGCACATCATAGTACCACGAATCCGGTCCTAGGTTGCTATATTTGATTAGTAGTACTAGGATGCGTTCTAGGTTGCTATGTTTTGGGACAGATGGAGTAATTACTTTAATGGCAACTTTTGGTGTAGATGTTTGTTGAGAATGTGATGGAGCTTTTGGAGCTTACATCACTTCAAGATGCACATGTTGGACTTGCTGAGGTGAATGGCCTTTCAAGTGAGCAACGGAGGAGATTAACCATTGCAGTGGAGCTTGTCGCTAATCCTTCCATCATTTTCATGGATGAACCAACCTCAGGGCTTGATGCTCGGGGTGCAGCAATTGTGATGAGGACTGTCAGGAACCTTGTCGACACCGGTAAAACCATTGTCTGCACTATCCACCAGCCAAGTATTGACATATTTGAAACCTTTGATGAGG
This sequence comes from Oryza officinalis, assembly GCA_008326285.1. Lineage (NCBI taxonomy): Eukaryota > Viridiplantae > Streptophyta > Magnoliopsida > Poales > Poaceae > Oryza > Oryza officinalis. Next base: position 29,998,894 of record BDMV01000001.1, on the reverse strand, counting down.
TAAGGAAGCTTTATACTTCTAGATGAGAACATGTAATCTATCGGTCCCTGTAATGTACCCTAAATGAACTACAGCTTTTTCTACTGAATCAAGGAGGGGAGGAAATATATGTTGGTCCATTAGGAAGCCATTCTTCTGAGCTTATCAAATACTTTGAGGTTAGCTAATTGAAAATGTGAAAAATGTTTTTTACTACTATGTACATTCTTTCAGATAATACCTTGAAGCAAAATAATCTTTGCAATTGGTATTTTTCAGGGAATAGAATGTGTCAATAGGATAAAAGATGGGTATAATCCTGCAACATGGATGTTGGAGGTGACGTCAACTGTTCAAGAGCAGATGTTAGGGGTTGATTTTTCTGAAATATACAAAAAGTCAGAACTATATCAGTAAGTGAGGTTTATCCATTTACTCTTAAACTCATTGAAAAACTCAAGAATTTTAATGATATGATAGTACAGAAACTATCTTCCGTGAACTTGTAATTTTCGGCAGCCAAAAATGTTGGGAAATTTTGGGAAATTTCTAGTCACCTGGTGCTCTAGAAGGAGCGAAATGGCCATGTCTTTAACCAGGAAAGCTTCTCGTGGGCACAGGTGCTGGTTGCGATTTCTGAAGAAGCCAGGCTTTGGTCAATGGCTGGGGCAAACCTGCCTCATATCGCTGTGTAATCGTGTAGCTAAATTTTTTCCGGTTGCTCTATGTTGTCATGGCGCATAGATTGTACTAGCATTTGGGAGGGTCGACCCCACTAAGTCGGCTTTTGTATCCGTTCTCTAGTCTTAATACAAAGGTGCGCAAGTCTTTTACGTATTTCCTAAAAAAAATTGGGGAAATAGCTGCGCAGTAGGTATTTTGCAAGGGATTAGACATTATATTTTGAAGGCATCATATTTCTAATTGTAAGGAATTTATTTTTTTAGCAAGCATATTGGTCCTTGTGCAAGTAAACAACCATAAGAAACTAAATTATCCGTTATTAACGTTTTTATGGTCATCTGTTGCTAAACTGAGATGGATAATGAATCACTGCCATATCTCTTACATCTGATGAATATATCTGTTAAAATTTTTTTAGTGTATGCTTGTTAATTCCTTTTTGCTATGAGATAAAAAGCATATCCTGGTGCTTTACTTTATTGTCCTGCTTTTTCGAGAAAAAAACTTTATTGTCCTCTACTATATTTATTATCCTTGAACTATATTTGTGCAATGCAACTTAATTTTATTTTGCATTGTTTTTTTAAAAATGTGCAGTACTAATATGATTTAGCTGTATTTATGGTTTTAGGAGAAACAAGGCCTTGACAGAAGACCTAAGCAGGGCCCCTGCTAACTCTAGTGATCTCCTTTTCCCCAATGAATATTCACAGGCTTTCTTCAAGCAATGCCTAATATGCTTGTGGAAGCAAAATTTGTTATATTGGAGGAATATTCATTACACTGGACGTAGATTTTTTGTTACTACTGTCATTGCACTGCTTTTTGGCACAGTATTTTGGAACCTTGGCATGAAAAGGTGGGTCTTCCATTTATCGTAAAAACATTTTTTTTCTACTCAAAAAGAGACTTTTTTTCATTATTCTGGTCCTTGAAGTGCATTACATGTCTCTACACCTTACAGAACGAAACAACAAGATTTGTTTAATTCCATGGGGTCAATGTACTCTGCCGTTCTAGTGCTCGGCGTTCAGAATGCGTCTGGTATACAGCCAGTGATCGCAATGGAAAGGATAGTGTTCTACAGAGAAAGAGCATCTGGAATGTACTCTGCCCTTCCTTACGCATTTGCACAAGTAACTATTTCTCTCACTGGTTCACACTGAATAATGATTCTATTTTGACATATTTTCCTGTAACTTGACAAGATGTTGTGTATGATTGCAGGTTGCTATTGAACTGCCGTACGTATTTGTTCAGACTTTGATATACGGAGTTTTGGTATACACAATGATAGGGTTTGAGTGGACTGTAGCTAAATTCTTCTGGTACTTGTTCTTCATGTACTTCACGCTTCTGTACTTCACATTCTTTGGAATGATGACCGTGGGTATTGCGCCCAATGGTGGTATAGCAGTGGTATTGTCCAATGCCTTCTATGGCTTTTGGAACCTTTTCTCTGGGTTTCTCATCCCTGTATTTGTGAGTTTTTCAGCACTATATCCATTATTCAAATGAATTTTCATTGATGAAAGTAACTGGTTTCACATTGATGTTTGTAATGCAGAATATCCCTATCTGGTGGAGATGGTACTATTGGATATGCCCAGTTGCATGGACATTGTACGGTCTGGGTGCCTCACAGTTTGGGGATGTTGAGGAGAAACTTGACACTGGTGAGACTGTAGCAGAGTTTATGAAGAGTTACTATGGTTTTAAGCATGAATACTTGGAAGTGGTCGCGACAGTGACCATGGCATGTCCCGTAGCTTTCGCTTTTTTATTTGGCTTTTCTCTAAAGAATATCAACTTTCAGAAGAGATGAGACTGCCCTTGCAAGTTGCAAAATGGAGCTATCTGGAAGCAGAGGTGGCCAAACGGGCCGGGCCAAACGGGCGGCCTGGGGCACGGCCGAACCTGTAGCAGGCACGGCCCGGCACGGCTGCTACAGTAACGGGCCGTGCCGGCACGGCACGAGTAGCCGTGCCGTGCTTGGGCCGCTTGCCGAGCCCGCGGGCCGGCACGGCACGGCACGGCTACTGTAGCAGCACGGCACGGCACGGCACGGCCCGTTTCGCCGGCGGCCCGTCACTCCGTCCGCGGCTCCGCGCGCGCGCGCATGCGCAGGCCGCCAGGCCAGGCCGACAGCCCGACAGGCCGTCGAGGCCGACAGCCCGACAGCGCCACAGCGGGCCAGCGGCGCACGCGCAGGCCGACGAGGCCGCCAGCGCCAGGCCGAAAGCAAGAACAGGGCGGCAGGCACTGTGCGGCGGTCGAATGGGAAGGCGCCACGTGGCACTAACGGCTATTTGATCGTTCAAATTTGAAAATAACCGTTGGGAGGCTAAAAAATTCATAAAAATTTCGAAAAAATTCCAAAAAATCTCAAATTTCGCCCTATAAATAGGGCATGAACCCCAGCCATTTCTCCTCATCCCACACTCCTCATCTTGTGCTCTCAAGTGCTTTAAGTGCTCTCTTTGTTCTCAAGTGTGCATTTTTTTGATTTTGACAAAATTTGCTCAAATTTTGTCAAAAATCAAAATTAGTTTCGTAGTTCAACAGTTTGATCGCAGAGGTTTGAAGAGCTCGCGGTTGGAAAGATGTAAGTAATATTCAAATTTGTGTATTATTTGTATTGTGTTTGTGAATTCAATAAATATTCGAAAATTTGTTTATGTCGGTTTAAATTTTCAGAATGGATCCGAACTTTCCATACCAGTCGCCGTCGTTCACCTTGGGTGATTTCGACCCCAACTACATGTCGGGGTTTGACGATGCCTCCGGATCGGCTCCAACTCCACCATCTGTGGAGGAGGTACCGGTTCATACGGCTGTCGTGGAGGAGGTACCGGTTCAGGCGGCGACAGCTTCGGAAGGATTTTCCGGAACTGCGAGCGGAAGTGTTTCGACACACACCGGCTCGAAGAGATCGAGAACCTCCGGTGTGTGGCAAAACTTCGACGAGATAAAGGAAACATGCCCCGACGGAAGGGAGGTATCGAAAGCCCGTTGTAGAATATGTAGGCAAATTTTATCTGCTCGTTCTTCTGGTGGTACAGGTCACCTCAAGCGCCATGCGGAGTCGTGTGCCAAGAAGCAAGGAATACAACTCCGGCAGCAGCAACTTATGCTAAACCCAGACGGTACGGTACGCAGTTGGGAGTACGATCCCATGGTTGCTCGGGAATCTCTTGTCCGGTTAATCGCCAGGCAAGATTTACCCCTGAACTTTGGGGAGTCCCCTGCTTTTGAACATTACATTCAGCAATCTCATAACCCTAGGTTTAAAGCTGTGAGTAGGCAAACATCAACTAGAGATTTAGAGAATGTTTATCACAAGGAAGCAACTGCACTTAAGGAACTGTTTAGTACATGTACTTTCTCTGTTAGTGTTACTTCAGATATATGGAGTAGTAGAGCTAGAGAGGATTATCTTAGCGTAGTTGTTCATTTTGTTGATGATGATTGGCAATTACAAAAGAGAGTTTTAGGGCTTAGGTTAATAGATGTCTCACATACAGGAGAAAACATAGCTGAAAGAATTAGAGAAGTAATTAATGAATTTAATCTTGCTGATAAAATATTTGCTGTCACCCTAGATAATGCATCTGCTAATTCTAGGGCTATTGAAATATTGCAACCTTTATTTTGTGTGTATGCTCAATCTTTTCTACTCCATCAGCGTTGTGCATGTCATATAATTAATTTGATTGTTAAGACTGGCATGAAGAGGGTAGGTGACCACATCGATGCTGTTCGTCAAGCAATCGCGTGGTTAACTGCTTCTAACCCGCGGATTGCTGCATGGAAGAGGTTTTGCAATGCGGCCGGTGTGAAAGCTCGTAAGTTTGCCACCGATGCAGAGCATCGGTGGAATGCAACGTATTTAATGTTAAAAGTTGTTTTACCTTATAGTAGTTTACTTTCTGATTTTGTTCAGTCACGTGGTGGCCCAAGAAACAGTGACGGGTCTTCAGTACTGAACGAGCATGTTTGGGCAATTGTCCAAAAATTTCACCAATTTCTAGAAACTTTTTATGATTGTACTCTAACTTTGTCACAAGTTTATTATCCAACTGCTAATATAATTTTGCACAACCTTCTTGAAATTGCTACTTTATTTAAAGAATACGAAAATGATGACGTTCTAACTGAACCTGTCTTTCACATGAAACAAAAATATTTGAAATATTGGAAAAATATACCTATGTTGTATGCTTTTGCTTTTGTTTTAGATCCTAGGTGTAAATTAAGGGGATTGTCTGCTATTTTATCACTTGTTGGAGATACTATAGGTGTAGATTATAGTTCTTTTTATACTGAGGTTAGACGTAAATTATATGAGGTTTTTGGAAGATATGAAGTAAAGTTTCAGGAAGTTCGCCAGCAGAGACCTCCTCCTATCCCCACTACAGGTAAGAAGAAGATACAGTGGGGTAGGATTTGGGGTGGATCGTCTTCAAGCCAAGGTGGTGGCAGTTCGTCGGCTACAAGTGGAGACGCCTCTTCGCATGTTGTGGCCGAAGAGTTGTCCGGTTATTTGGACAGCGACGCCATCCACCACGAAGCACAAGATTTCAACGTCCTCGGGTGGTGGAATGACCACAAGATAACATATCCTGTGCTTTCAAAACTAGCACGGGATGTGTTGACGGTGCCCGTGTTGACGGTGTCCTCCGAATCGGCCTTCAGTCTATGCGGCCGAATCATCGAAGACCGGAGGACGACTCTGCGCAGCGACCACGTCGAAATGCTACTAAGCGTTAAAGACTGGGAGCTTGCTCGACAACATGCCCAATACACTGCGGACAACCAAGAATTGGCCGCCTAGTTCGAGCAACTCTACCTGGATCCAGATCAACCCCAATAGAATTTTGTTAGAAGTAGTTCTGACCTTTGAGCTGTACTCTTTTCTTTGTCATGGTTTTCTCATTTTCCCCTATGAGTTTTTACATGACAAAGTTTTTAACGAGGCAGCATGTATCATTGTATCCTGTAATGATATAAACATCAATAAAGGTCATTACTATTTTTAACAAATTCTTTTGCAATATTTTCGCAAGTGTGGATTTATCTTTAAATTATTTCAAAATAATGAATCACAATCTATATTTTTAAATTTTTCAACACAACAAAAAAATACCATTTTTTCTTTTTTTTAACATTAGCAAATCATTACTTTTTTAAAAAACTTTTATTTCCATTTTTTAAATACCATTTTTTCATTTTTTAACATTACTAAATCCTTACTTTTTTTTAAACATTTTATTTCCATTTTTAATTTTTTTTCCTTATACATTTCCTTTGCTTTTTTTTTAAAAAAAAAACTGTGCAGTGGGCACTGCCGCACTGGGCAGTGCCGGCGGGCTGGCGGCCTGGCGGCTGGCGGGCTGGCGGCCTGGCGGCCAGTGCAGCTCAGCTGCCGGCCTGCCTTCACGGGCTGCCGTGCCCCGAACAGCCCGTGGGCCGCAGGCGTGCCGTGTCGGCACGGGCACGGCCCGGCCATCCACGGGCCGTGCTTGGGCCGGCGGCTCGGCACGTGGGCCGGCACGGCACGGCCCGTTTCATCAGCCGTGCCTAACGGGCCGTGCCGAAACGGGCCGTGCCGGACCCGTGCCCGTGCCGGGCCGGGCCGTGCCGCCCGTTTGGACACCTATATCTGGAAGCATGGTTATTAGTTTCAGATTGTCTTGATAAGGATCAGTCAGACTAACAGCAATTTGGATGTGGGAGCCAAAACGTACAAGCAGAGTATACGTAAACCCCATGTTCTTCCAATTTCACTAGAGGAAAGGGTTTCTGAGCAGTTTATGTTGCAAATATAGAGGGAGTGTACTATAATAGATTCATCATCAGATGATAACTGGTCTAATAAAATTGTAACCGAGAATTCCTTTTGTTCTTTGGTCTGAGGTGTTTTTCCAACATTCTTCTCTTTCGTTTCTTATCGGGCAAGGCCAAAAATAGGAAAGTGAGAGAAATGATGTTCTAATTGTCATTAAGGGTGAAAACAGAGCGGATATGAACGGATAATGATTATACCATATTCGTTTTCATATTTTTGCTGGATATAAAAACGAATGCGAATAGCTCGGATATAAAAACAAATAGAATAGCTCAGATACGAAAACAAATATGGATTATTTTGAATAAAACAAATATGGATTATTTTGAATACAAATAAGGATCGAATACGATCGAACACGAATACGGAAACAAATATTTCTTGAAACACGAAAACCACCTAAATTTCTAATAGAAACAAATACCATCACACATAATTAGTTTGTTTTATATAAAAAGTTTAATCATAGACTTAAAAATGCTAATTAAGTTTGACATGTACAACATTATTGGTATAGATATATATAGTATAATTTAAAAAAAATTAAAATTTAAATAATATTAATAGTATGGACTAGTGTTGTGAGATCGGCTACTATTAAAATATAAAGAGATAGGTTAAAGGTAGAGTTAGAAATAAAAAGATACGTTTCATGTCTTCTACGGATATTCGAATAGCACTGTTCACCAAATTTCTGTATTATTATTCGTATCCAACGAAAACTTTCGTATCATATTCATATTTGTATTAAAAAAATATTCGTATTCGGACTATCCAAAAATTATTGTATTCGTTTTATTCCAAACGAAAACTATCCGCTCCGTTTTCATTCCTTTCATGCCGGCTGGTGATGTATAACTTTTCATTCCTTTCATGCCGGCTGGTGATGTATAACTAAGAGACAGCCATTGCTTTTGCATTCGTCGACAATAAATGAAACGTGTTGATATGGTTGGAGGTTTAGGTGATGCTGTTTTGGATGTGCTTGTTCTTAGTTACTCTATATATGATTATTTGGCTACTTCATTTTCTTTGGCTACTTCATGAGTGGCTATTTTGCCATCTTCCTTTGGCATGTATTCTGGTTGCTTTAAATCTTCCTCAGCCACTTCAAACCACGAACTGGCTAGATCGCGAATTTACATAGCAATCTTCATGAACTGATATTTACTTGTATTATGTGCCCTTTATGGTTCATGGTGCTTTGTCCGAATGACATTGTTTTACCAAGAAATTAACACGCTAAAACCTTGCAGGAATTTTTCGTGTAAATTTGTTGGCTCCATCACTACATTTTTCCAGTCGACCAAATTAGCTTTTTGTAGGCGGCCAACCCAACCGCCCGAGTGCAAAGGCCTGCGAAAATAGGTGTATTTTCGTAGACGGGTAGACGGCCGCCTGCGAAAACCGGCTTCCTAAAGTGATCTGCCTACGAAAATATTTTTCGAATGCAAAAAAAGGGTAAATTCAAAAATCCTCATACGAGCATATCCAAAAATCCTCCTAATCCATTCACAAATTCATCACAATCCTCAAATCTATTTAACAAATTCATCACATATCAACACAAAACAAAAATCCATCGCCGGTCTAAAATCCATTCGCAAAGCAAATCCATCATCAACACAAAGCAAAAATCCATTCGCACCCACGACGCCAACGCCGGTCGAAGCCGCCGCCACGCACTCCTGTCGTCGCTCCCGAGCAAACCGGCGATAGATCCACATCCCCGAGGACAGCCAGCGGTGGATCCGTGCCTCGGAGGATGGTCGGCGGCGGATCCGCGCCCCCGTGGCAGGCCGGCGGTGGATCGGCGCCCCCAAGGACGGCTGACGGCGGATTCACGCCACCGAGGACGGCCAGCGGTGGATCCGACTCTTCCCCGAGGATGGCCGATGGTAGATCCGACTCTTTCCCGAGGATGGTTGATGGCGGATCCTCGCCCCCGAGGATGGCCGGTGGCAGATCCATGCCCCCGTGGCCGGCTAACGGCGGATCCGTGCCCCCATGGCTCCATTGTCGTTGTCCAGGCGCCGTCGGCGGTGGCGGCCAGCAACGGATCCAGACACTGGCCCTGTTTAGTTCCCTTCAAACTTCAAACTTCAAACTTCAAACCAATCACATCGAATGTTTGGACACATGCATGAAGTATTAAATGTGGACGAAAAAAAAACCAATTACACAGTTTACTTGTAAATTGCGAGATGAATCTTTTGAGCCTAATTGCACCATGATTTGACAATGTGGTGCTACAGTAAACATTTGCTAATGACGGATTAATTAGGCTCAAAAGATTCGTCTCGCAATTTACAGGCGGAATCTGTAATTTGTTTTGTTATTAGACTATGTTTAATACTTCAAATGTGTGTCCGTATATCTGATATGATCTGATGTGACGTTTTTTTTCAAAAACTTTTTGAATCTAAACACGGGCACTGTCACCATTGCCGTCGTCGTCACGTACGTCGTCGTCGCCGTCTCTTGGAAGCTCGATGAGATGGTGTGGGCAGCGGGGTAGAGGGATAGGGATGGAGGTGAGGAAGGAGTGTGAGGTAGAGGGAGTAGGGGGAGGTCTGGTATTACCAGTATGTCATTAAAAAAGAGGATGTCTGTCTCTGTGTCACTAAAAAGTTCGAGCCTTCCTCTGTGCCATCGTCGAACTTTATCGCGCCCTAGAAACCATTCCGTTCGTTTTTGCTTCTAACGGTGGGTAACAGCGCAGCAAAATAACCTAGTTGCTCTAGGGTTATGCTAAGCAATAACAATAAAACAAACAAAAACTAGAGAGAAAAAAAAATCCTCAAGAAGCTGCCGGAGCCAATGCGTTGTGTCGGCGAGAAGCAGCCGGTGGTGACGTGGAGCGCCGCCAGCGGGAACTGCTCCACCGTCGTGTTTGGGCCCTTGGAGAGCAGCGCGCTGAGTCGCCGCTCCACGCGCGGCGCCGTGCCCGTCGGCTCAGCGTGGATGCGCCCGGAGACTGGCGAGCTGCTGCCCCAGTGCCGGCGCAGGTAATAAACCGCCGCGAGCGCGGCGAGGAGAGCCACGAGTCCCGATCCAGCTCCGGCGCTGATCAACGCTATCGCCAGGTTGCTCGGGCGATGCTTCCCCTTCGATTGAGAGGTCGTCGACGACGACGAGTTGGACGTCGGGGTCAGCGCCATCGGCGGAGGGGTGTAAGCCGCAGGGGTAACAAACGGACACGTCGCCGCCGCCGGCGGCGCAGAGCCCGACCAGACGTCGCACGAGCACGATGTAACACCCTGAGAAAATTCCTAAATAAAAATACACCGATCAAAAATCATTTCTGATTTATTTTTAAATTTTTGCATCATGCCGACAATTTCTTTATTTGTTTTATGTCAGTGCCAAACTTTTATTGAAAATTTCCAATTTTTCTACTACTCTGATCTTTTGGTTTTTGTCCTAAGATTTTCACTCTGACCGAAATTAGTTTTGCTAAAAAAGTCCGCTTAAACTCTCTCTACCTTGGCCTTCTTGTTGCAAGCCTTTTTCGTAGAAAAGTCCAGGTTGCCTCCCCCAAGCCATTCATTCCTGTTGGGTTGGCAATAAAAATATAAAGTCTAATCCTCCTTCCCAGTACTGTTTTCGGCGACGACGTCGCCGCGCCGTTACGACAAAGCCGCTACGACATCACCAGTTGCTGCCCTTCCTTCCCATCCCGCCGGCGACCTCGCCGTCCGCTTCCGCGCCCTTACCTGACCTCACCGGCATAGCAAGCATGCATGTTGCTAACTAGCTTTACGTGAGTGCAATGCATATGCATGCATGCAGCAAGCCAAGCAAAAGCATGCATGCAGCCAGTTAGCTCGTGCTTGCATGAAGCTAGTTTAGCTCGTGCTTGCATACGGCTGGCCGAGCGCATGCTGCATGCGGCAAGCGAGCCAAGCATGCGCATGTATGCAAGCAGCAGCCAGAGCCACTACACCAGCCCGGCAAGCGCCGTTCGAGCCGACGCCGTGCGATCTCAAATTCAAGCCGCTCCTCCTCGGGTCGGGTAGGTGGCGACGGCCGCTCAGCAATCACGTTAGACGGCGCCGTGTTTTGATAGCCGCCACGGTCGCACTACCACTTCATCGCCGCCGCGTGCCCCGAACAGGTGGACGATGTTTCTGCCGCCAATACGCAGCCGTCACCGCTCCCACCTACACACGCGCGTTTTTTGGGATGAAATGAATGCGAGCAGCAGCAAACGTCCCTTCCCCAGACTCTATTTAAGCGTCGTCGTGGGTGATCACGCAACCTGTCCCTCTCCATTCTCTCTTCTCCTCCTCCTCGTTTTGCTTCCCCTCAGTCACTTCCTCCCGCGCACACGCTGCCGTCTCTCCGCTTGCTCCACCGTGGCCGGCTCCGGCTAGGCCTCAGTTGAGCGAGAGGACGGATAGGCCGCCGCGCCGTCATCTGAACCCCGAGAACGACTAATTTATTGAACGGCTAACCTCTAACATCTAACATTTGACTCATTGACTCACTAACCAGCTGACACTCTAACTTACTGACTCACTGATCTCTAACTCGCTAACCCCTAACCCCTAACTTGCACTAACCCGCTAACATTTACTCCTTAACGCTGTGTGTTCGTTTGTTACCACCGATCGAACACGTGGTGTGCGAGGACGATCCGCGGGTCGACCTTCCCCAGGCTGTACATCGACGACCGTAGTTTCGTGCGAGGACTGCCGCTCGGTGTGCCGCTACCCGGCTGCCGTAAGGTGAGCTCCTCTCCTGCTCTTCCTCTTGTTTTTGTTTCCTTACCGCATTTCTCGTCTACCGTTATTGTCGCGGCGCGGTGACATCGTGAGGCGCAACACCATACCAGTTCCTTGCACGGACGCCCTCCGCAGCGATCGCCGCTTCGCCGTCGGCCATGCATGCGCCATGCAGCTAACTGGCTGTACGTGTGCATACATGCAAGCAACTCACATGCATGCAGCTAGCTAGCTGTGTGTATGCATATGCATGCATGCATGCAAGCAACTCACCTGCATGCAGCTAGCTAGCCGTGTGTATGCATATGCATGCATGCTTGCAACTCGCCCAAGCCTTTCACCTCACCATGCGCACACCCATTTAAAACAAAACCTGTATGTGAGGAGCTAAGGGCGGTCCCACCCGTCATACTTTTTTCCTTTTCTTTGTTTTAAAACTTTTCCAATCTTTTGAATTCTGTATCTCCCTCGTTTTAAGTCGGATTTGAACGAAACTTTCGTCAAAATCTTTCTAAAATCAAGATCTACACAATGACATTGGTTTGGTTATTTTTTTGATTGTTCTGAAATTTTTGGCTCTTCTTGTGTTAGCGAGTAGTTTGTGACGTTAGTATTCAACCGGATAGGGTACATCTGCGAGGAGGAAACTGAACTAATTGAGAACGAACCCCCAATTGAGCAAGGCAAGTCACTACGCCCCCTTACTCGAACATGTTGATCCTATTTTTATAAATGTGTTGATTACAAATAAAATTGCATACTAATTATAAAATGCGTACCTACATTTGCTTAAGTCTTACCTTTGATATTGTTCATCCTTATGTATTTATACATCTTTGTTACCTGAGTATATTACTTTACACGTGATTATTTATTCACTGCTTAGCCCTGCTTACGTAGACGTTATACACTCCATATGTGTGATATGTGGATGTGGTTATACTGATCACTCAATGGGAGTGATTGATAGAGATCGGGTGGAGACATAAGCGCCACCCACAGCATGAAAACCTTTGTAAAAACTCAAAAACTTAATTAAACAAAAGTGATTTCGACTGGGGCGGCACGGATAGAATATGGGTGGTTCTGGGAATGGTAAGCCGCCGACCCTGGTCAGTTAAGGACCGAGTCAAGAAGCTAAGCAGGAAACGAACCGAGTACGACCACACTTCTTGAGTGGGGTTAGACCCGGTGGACTAGGTTATTCTCGTGGGGTGGCACCCCAGACATGGTAGGTTCTGGATATCGGTATGGAAATGTGGAAGTGTGTGGTTTAATGACATCAAGCTTTATATATGTATAATGTAACCTTCAATCTCGGGAGCGCCAGGACTCCCCTCACAACCGGCTCGAGGTAGGAATTTGGCGCCGAGGGTGCAATGGGGATTCATAGTCCTTGGAGCGGGTGCCGCCATGCGAGGGTAACTAAAAAACCGGGCCGTGACAAGTCTCATGTGTTGGGTGCGTCACGGAGTGTGGGATTAAAAGCGTACATCCGCTGCAGTGTGAGTAAATTAAACTATTCGAATAGCTGTGCTCGCGGTTAATGAGCGCCGGGACTTGTATTACTCTTGACTAGACTCACATGTTTTTAAATTGTTTAGAAGAGGTTGGGATAAATACAACATGTGTGACCTTGCCCCATGTGTGGGAAGGTTGAACTGTGATGAAGGAACTCCTAATTAATGACAACCTTTACATAGCGACAATTCTTTTCATGGTTAAAACTGCTAGGTCATAGGCTTATGAAATAACTCGCGAAAACTGGCTTTACGCAAATAAACCGAAACCTGCCTTGGATCCTTATACGCATTTGTTGCATTTCTATAGTGGTGACTTGCTGAGTACGGTTGGTACTCACCTTTGCATATTTCTACCCTTTTAGCTTTTGATGATGAGGACATGCCAGTCGAACTGATCCCCGAGGAGGGGGATGGTACGGAGGAACCATAGGGACTAATCCCCAGTTGATGCCTGTGGAGTATAGATGGACCGCCGCAGCCTCGCTTCCGCTATCCTATCTAATCCTATGTTATTTGGTATTGTATCCGGCCAGACACGGTCTATTAGAACCTACTCGGGTTCCCATGTACTATTTGGTATTGTAAGACTATGCGATGCAGACTGTGTGTACCAGATTTGTAATGTGTGTATACCAACCTACCGATCCAGGGAGTTGGTATTTGTAAACACATATGGTTTCCTGTGCTATAAAGTCAGGGGCCGACACACGACTTCGACGGCGCGCACGGCCCTGGGAGGACCTTGTCGAACACCTTCCTTACCCCGCCTGTGATGCCTCCGCCTTAGCACTGCAGCGAGTAGTCCGACATGAGCACCCCGCACACCACCTTCCCCTTCGCCGATAACCCCACCCTCTCCGGCGGCTCCTCCTGCCACGGGCACCTCCAGCACTGCATCCTCTCCCCGACAAGCCCGCACATGGACTCCTCGCCGCCGGACACCGCCAAAAGCACCAGCCCCCTGTACACCCGCTTGGACTCATCCTGGGCCTCGTTTAGATCCCACCACCGCATCGACATTGGCGGTGACGACGTCGGCCCAGCCGAGCACAGGTACCCGTCCCCGGCGACCACCGCCGAGAACGGCGAGCACGTCCCGTCCCCGCCATATGAGTACATGTGTGGCGCCGCCGACCTGTTTGACACGCCGCCGTGGAGAGAGGAGAATCGAGTGAGAAGAGAGAGAGAGAGTGACACGGTAAGCATAGGTCAACGGGGTCCAATATGCCTGCGACTGAATGGGCAAGATGGACATTTTTCTTGCCCGGGCCCACATGTCAGAGCTGTTAAATGGTTTAACCCTAACAGAATAGCGACGGAATGGTTTCTAGGGCACGATAAAGTTCGACAATGGCATAGAGGGAGGCTCGAACTTTTTAGTGGCATAGAGACAGGCAACATCTTTTTTAATGGCATACAGGTAAAGACCTCAGTAGGGGGAGGGAGAGAAAGAGGGTTGAGGGAGAAGATAAGATGGAGGAGGACATGTGGGACTTAGCCGAAATTTAATAGGTTCTTCGCATTTTGCAGGTGGATCACTTAGGGTGCGTTTGGTTCATAGTCAAGGTTGGATAGGATATGACGATCCATATTTTGCTGGATATGATGATTCAGTTTTTTGTTTGGTGGAGTGAATATGACGATCCAGTTTTTTGTTTGGTTATAGGGATGAAGGTGGATTTGGTGATCCATTTTTTTGTTTGGTTAGGGGGAGTAGAATGGATGAGTGGTTGCAATCACCCTATCATTAAAGGTGGTGAGTATACCCTTTCAAATTCACTAAACCCAAAAAATATCAATCAACTACGAACAAAAAAAAATCTAAAGAGAAATAAAAAATCACAAAGAAATAAAAGGGAGAAACAAGAAAATTGGAAAAAAGAAAAAAAATTGGTCCTCCTCGCTCTTCTGGTCAGCTCACTCCTTTTGCCAGTCACCGGCTTGCTCCTCTCACTGACCGCCGTCCCGTCTCCTCCAGATCCGGTCATCGTTATCGTCTCTTTCCTCAACGGTCGTCGGGGGCGCCCTCTTCCCGCTGTTGTCGCCGTCCCTATTCCCGTTGCCGCCACCACGCTCGCATCCCCCGCAGGCCACCGAGCTCGCCTCCCACCGCCATGGCGCTCCCTTCTCGCATTGGCCGCCGCGCTCATCGCCCGCACCGGCTGCCGCCTCGCTCGCGTTGTCGTTGTTATCGCGTGGTGAGAGGTGATGCGACCCACCTTGGTCGCTCGCCCCGCTCGCCCAGGCGCTCGAGCGGCTGCATCCGGGCACATCGCCCGGATCTGTCCATCCAGCATCTGAGGGGAATATTCCTCTCCCGGTCGCCTTATTCCACCCTCGCCCACCAACCAAACACACACAAAATGGGCTGCCATGTCCTATCCACCCAAATCCCTTCATCCAAACACACCCTTAATGTCCCACCTGCGAAAATCATATTTTTCCAGACAGAGCTTTAAGAGGTCCGCTTGTGAAAAGAAAGGTATTTTCACAGGCGGACCTCTTAAGGCTTCGCCTGGAAAAAATATGATTTTTGTAGGCGGAGCTAAATTTAGGGTCTTTAGCTATTTTTGCAAATGGTTATAGGCGGGTTTTTTTTTGCCCGTCTGAGAGAAAATAGAAGCCAGTGTTAGTAAAGATCGTGTTTCTAGTAGTGCATATGTAACAATGATCTATTATAACGCCCAGAGCTAAAAAATATTTGTAACTCCAGCCCAAATTTTTGGACCATGCCTAAGCTGCAAAGCTCTTACTTTTTTTTTTAATGTCGGGTCGGTCGAAAGAGGTCTATCAGATTTTACTAAGATTAAAAGGAGAGTTACAAAGTACAATTTACAATAGTCGACAAGAAAGCTATTGAGAACCCCGGCCAAAACTTTAGCCTGGGTCATCTATGAAAATCCCTGCTTCCTTCCAAATCAATCTCTCTTCACGAATATCGTTGAACACCCTCTCTGCTGTCTTGGACTGCTGAACGCTCTTACACTTTATATCCTCACTTTGCGCAAAAGGTTCCTAACACGTATTGCTAGTAGGCAGGCTCTTATCCTTATTAACCCCTCTACTCTGTACAAACAAGTAAGATGGTATCTTTTCTTGTTGTTTGTTGCTATCATAAGCTTGCTCTTCTTTAATTTTCTGGGATGTTATATATCTCACACTCTAGTGAAAATACGAACAAAACTTCACTATCTTACGTTTTAGACTTTATAGCCGTTGAGTCTTACTCTATTTTAGAATTTGAGATCTTCTGTTTTTCCCTTTTAAAAAATATGTTTCGGTTTTGAATTAAGTCAAACTTCTCTAAATTTAATTAAGTTTTTAAATAGTAACATATACAACAATAAATTAGTTTTATTAAAGATACCACTGAATATATTTTTATAATATATTTATTTGGTGTTAAAAATATTGTTATGTTTTTTACGGACTTATCAAACTCTTTTAAAAAATAACTTAAGGTAAAACCAAACAACATGCATGTTAGGATGCCATCAGTATTCAATATGCTTCACCTTACCAGTCAAACTTGCCGTTTCTCTTTCAACCCAAAGCAATTCCATTGGTTAGGCTCCGTTCGATATAGCTTTTTGAGTTAGCTAGTTAGTGACATGAAAAACAAGACAATCCATTAGCATTAGCATGTGACTAATCAAGTATTGACTATTATAAATTTAATAAATAGATTTATTTGATTTTTAAGAAACTTTTGTATAAAATTTTGTACGAAATGCATCGTTTAGGAGTTTAAGAAACACGATGCTCATGGTAAAAGAGAAATTAGTCTATCCCAAACTCACTTTAGAATGTAGGCTTAGTTAAATAGTATTTTTTGAGTGATCTTCGGTGACTTGGTGGTGGTTAGAGTTTTTTTTATTTTTAATTTTATTTATTAAAAGATTTAAAAAATAATTTTCTATTTTGAAAATTTACAAAACTAATCGCCCATCGCCCTCTGGGAGGGCGTTTTTTAAAAATCACCCTCCAGAGGGCGTTTTTTGTGACGTGGCTGATGGCCGTTGGCCGAGGGGGCACGGCAAATTTGCAGGCGGCCCCCTTGCCGCTCTCTAGGAGGGCGATTTTTACTGTGGGGGGCCGCCTGTACAGGGGAAAGGGAGGGAGAGGCACTTTTTCAGGCGGCCCCCTCCCCGCCCTCTGGAAGGGCGTTTTTTCACTGTTGCATTAAGTTTTGAAAGTTTTAAAGTTGCTTTTGTAAATATAATTTTGAAGTTGTTGTTGTAAATAGAGTTTTTTTTTAGAAATAATATTGTTGTTAAGTATAGTTTTTTTTGTTATTAATACAAATTAATTTGTTAAGAGTTGTTTTTAACTTGTTATTAATTAATTAATGACATATATTTTATAATTGATTAATTATAATTTGTAAGTTGTTTTCATAATTAAGTTTGTAAGTAGTTTTTGTAAATATAATTTTGTTATAATTGATTAATACCCATTTTGAATTGAATGTTTGGATAAACACATCGGATTTTTAATTTATTAATTTTAGATATATCCATTTTTAATTTAGTAATGTACAGAACTTTTTTTTTAATTTGGTAAGAATTGTTTTTAAGTTGTTAGTAAATAATTAATGAAAGAATTGTTTATAATTGATTAATTATAATTTATAAGTTGTTATTATAATTATAATTTATTATAATTGACTAATACACATTTGTAATTGCATCTTTGGATAAACATATCGGAGTTATAATTTAATAATTTTAGATATATCCATTTGTAATTTATTAATTTACAGAACCTTATTTTGTTTATCGGTTATTTTGGGAAATTCCAAAAATCACTTTCGGATAGGGCCAAAAATTTGCAGAAGCGAAAATTGGTTCGGTCTATTTTCGAAAATTCCGAAAATCGTTTTCGGAGGACTCAAAAAATTTCGAATTCACAGAACATGTTTTTAGAAACCGAGAAGAAACTTTTTTTAAGAATTGATGTTGAGCACATCCATGACCATACCGAAACAAGGAGAAGTTGTAGTACAATTTAAACATGATACACCTGGTTCCATTGCGGTTACATAGATAAGATTAGATTAGAACTAGAAGGAGGGGAGTGCAAGAGTTGAACACGACGAGGATACAAATACCAACTCATGCATACTACTGAGTGCAACGAGGCCACTTTCCCTTCCTCTGCGTATCGGGATTCTCCTCCATTGCTGCCTTCGCTCGTCGCGCTCGCTCAAGCTTTCGCTCCCGCTCCTCCCTGTACACAGCAACACGCCTCCTTTTCGCCTCAGCCTTGTGCTCTTTTTCTACGGCCTCCTCCTTGCGTCTCTGCTCTATCTTCTCCTTGCACTCTGCATCCAATTGCCGCATGTACTCCAACCGTTCCTTGTTTTGCGCCTTGATCTCGGTGTCAATCCACTGCTCAAAATCACATAGCAGTGGAGGGGTCTGCAACAAATGCAATGTTTACTAATCAAATAAGTTGTTCAAGACTACTTAATACACCAAATAATTATTACAAAACATCAGTTCCTCACCATTAAGTTAATGCGGCGGATCTGAGGTGTTGGCTCAAACTCAAAATTGGCACACATCCAGTATCTCTGCATGTACGTCTCCTCTTCATCAGACTTGGCTACCTTGCAAGGATCACCGCACCAGCACATGGGCACTGGAACACCGCTAGGCAAAGGCAATGGGTTGAAGGCATTTCCAGTCTTCGGGCGATAACTACAAGTCAACAATAAATGAAACACCCTAACCCGTTAATCTAGGATTCCTCATTTCATGCACAACGAATAACACATAATATCATAGAAACGATTTATGTTACCTTGAGTTGATAGCTTTTCCACGCCTTGGCATCCTACAGTTTTAAAAAATAACTATCAAATATTGTAAACACCCTTAATACTTCTCATTGTACGGTCAAATATAATACTACTACAAACCAAACGTGTGCACAACAAATCTAGCCTAAAATTATTCACACTTCTAAGTGCTACAGATCTACTCACAAATTTCAACATATCTACTCACAGTGCTACAGATCTACTTGCAAAAAATC
Source organism: Oryza officinalis (assembly GCA_008326285.1). Taxonomy (NCBI): domain Eukaryota; kingdom Viridiplantae; phylum Streptophyta; class Magnoliopsida; order Poales; family Poaceae; genus Oryza; species Oryza officinalis. The sequence continues at coordinate 29,980,094 of BDMV01000001.1, read as the reverse complement.
TAGGGTCCGCATCTAAGTGCTACAGATCTACTCACAAATTTCAAATACATGGTAATTACACTAGTATGCGACACAAAATATAACCATACGTCGGGATATTGTACTAACCTGCGATCGAATAAGCACAGCAACAACGCTTCGCGGCTCTTCTCCTTCTTCCTCACCTCACTCTTTTTTTTCCTTCAATTGTGACTGGTTGAAATGAGCACTTCCTTGGGCCATTGGATGAAGAGCGCGTATTCGGACCTATGTAATATATAGTGGAGGAAGGAGAGGCACATATCCATCTAACGTGAGTTCACCGGTAGCATGGATTTGACAACACGTTCACGCGGCAGCGCAAATTGAATGATTGTGTCGAACAAAGCATCGGCAAAAGCTGAGTCGTATCGTAAATGCTTGTCACGGGCCAAAAACTGGTAGGGACCAATCGTAGCCCTCTGTTACGCACCGAAAGTTTTTCGTCGTTTCGTTGAGTAGATGTAGCGAATGACATGAAATGTTTTCGTGACATATGAGTGCGGCGATCGAATAGAGTTATATACAAAGAGGTAACACAAAGTTACTAACTGTAAATATTACAAACAGGTAGTTGTATGTACAGACACACTAGAGGTGGACCACTACTGCCGAGCCCTCTTGCCCCTGTCTCTCCTACCCTGGGCCTTAACGTGTCCCTGCGAGTACGTCAAACGGTCCGGTGGTACGGCACAACCTGCCCGTCCCTCCGGTACTGGTGTGTCCGCTGGCTGCTCCTGGGTCTGCGGTGGTGGAGCTCCGCCAAGCTGTGACGAGCCAAGTATATCCTGCTGTGTCGCGTCCTCCAAGTCGTCGTCATAGAAATGGTCGCTAGGACCAGCCCCGCCGGCGTGTGAAGAAGACGCTCCTGCACCAAAGATCCTCGCCTGAAACCCTGTGGGAGGAATGACATAAGATTCATGGAAGTAAAAAATTCTTGTATGAACGAGTACAACGAACGTGAATAACGGATCACACACGCTCACCTAGAGGGACACACGGCTGCATGTCTGGACGAGGGATCGACGCTCTGTGCGACGAACTGCTAGCTCCAGCAAAGGCGTGGGAAGGCAGAGGGGGACCTGCGTGTGCGTTTATTTTGTTGTGACGTGGTCATGTTAGCGATAATAAATCAAATATTATGGAAATAATCTATGGGCATAGCAGTACCGTGGGAAGCCGCTGCTGTAGGTCACACAACGTCGGCCCTAGGGGCGTGTGGACGTGTTGGCTGTGGACCACCTGGAGGTACCGCGTCCACAGCACTGCGACAAGAGAAGAAGCGCATCACAGCGCTCAGCTTCGACTGCATCCGGTGGAACGTCAGCCTCTGCTCAGGTTCACTGAGGTGTAACCCAGCGTCCAACCTGACTAGCACCGAGTTAATATCGGCGTTGACCGCTCGTGCAGCGTCGGCCTATTCACGACATATGAAAGCATGTCAGTATCAATCCGAGAAATAAATGAAACAAGCGAGCATAAGTTGAACGTACCCCCAAGAAGTACTCTCGGTCACGGTGCGTGGGGTACGCGTCCGTGACAGCGGCAACGTGTGGCTGTGGAGCGGCTAGAGTGTACATCACATGAGCACGAGTGCGAGGTAAGTACCAGCGGAGGTAGTCACGGTAGTGGTCGTCTGTGTGTGGAAAGATCTCCTCGATCACCTCCTCCGGTGCTAACAGCCAGTCGTCCACGAACTGCTGTACGCGTGGTGCCCACAGTGTGCCGGCTAGCTGCCCTCGGCGGGTCAACCTGTGAAGAGCAGACACTTAGATAGCTCAATGAATGTAGAAACATCATATGTGTAATTTGGACGCATTGTACTCATGAGTGGTTTGCAGGGAGGACGGTAGGCGCCATGTCTCCGGGGAAAACCTGCCTCAGCCCAAACTGCCGCATCACCCGCTGCGGGCAGTGAGGCTCGACGAAGATGTCGAACACCATCGGCATCGTCGTGAGCCAGTACGCCGCGTCACGTGTGCAGAGGGACGAAAGTCCAAGCGGTGCTCTCGCTGCCACCGCCTGCTGCGTGTACGGCTGCCAGACGACGTCGTTGGGCTAGAGACAGTCGAACTCGAACACGAAGTCTGGGTAACCCCGTCTTACCTGCACGTGGGCGTAACGACGCTGCGAGATACAAATATGGTACAAATATAATTGATTGTTACAGACGAACGTGAAAGAAAATGGACGGTGCAATGTACGAAAGAACTACTCAACCCACGTCGACACCAGTACGTCCCCATCGTGGGGCCGTCCTCCGGCCACTCCGCGTTGCGTCCTGTCCCGTACGGTGCGGGGTCCACCACAGGCCGTCCTATGGCAAACCTCTCAGCTGCCCAAAGCTGAACCAGTAGAGGGCAACCAGCGAAGAGCGCTCCCGCGTCGGTCTTCGTGCACGCCTCACAGAGGGCACGGTAGGTGGCCGCTAGCACTGCTGACCCCCAGCTCCACCTAGGCACGTTGCCTAGCTCAGCATCCGCGATGCCACGTGCGTAGTGGATCAAACCCTTGTCCACAGCATGGCCTGTAGTGTTGGTGAACATCACCCATCCGAACAGCCAGAGCAGGTACGCCTCTAGGGCGCGTCGAACTGAGTAGTCATCGGCATCCGGGTGGAGCTAGTCAGCCTGTAGCAATGAACCAAATATTAGTACAAATGAATATATTTGTTCAAAAAACCATAAACCCGTTCAAACTTTTAACTTACGGTGAACTGAAGCAGCCAAGCCTTGCTCGGCCCGGCGGTAGTGTACAGGTGTAGGCCAGTGGGCGGAGGTACACCCGGAAGGCGCATCACGTGCGCGAAACGCTCCGTGAGATCCTCCTTCCATCCCCCAGCACCGTCCACAGGCCCAACTGCGTCTCCAGCGAGAGGTAGACCCAGGAGGTACGACACGTCCTGTAGTGTCGGAGCCATCTCCCCACAGGGAAGATGAAACGTGTGCATCTCGGGCCTCCAGCGGTCTACCAGAGCGGCAAGGAGAGACCGGTCTACATCCCAGCGCCTCGCTGGGTCTCTCTCGTCCGCCACAGCCTCAACAAGCCTACAAGTGGTAGGAGCCCTGCCTCACGCAACCTGCGTAATGTAAACCTCACACATTAGTACCAAAAAAGTATTACTGCGGTCAAATATGATGATTTAAAGTTTGAACGAGCTGTACCAGGGAACGTGTCGCGGGTCGACACGCAGCAACTGGCGTGAAGTACGTGGGCGGAGGGTGCCGAGCTGCGCACCTTGCACGGCTGACATGTACGAGCGGTGGTTCTTGTCGAGGCCATGGTTGAATAGCTCAGGTGTGTCGTCAGCCATACCTGCATGCCAAATTATGATTAGAAAAACAGTAAAAATTACTTAAACATAGTTAGGAACAGTACAAACAAATATTACTTCAGCACAATGATACAGAGTTTACGACAACATTACGGTGCTACATCAAATTGTTTGCAAGTCTAGCTTACATTACTGAAAAATTCGCAATACAATACCGGTGTACAATAAGATTTTGTAAGGTTCACGAACATCAGATTTACAACAAGATTCATTGAAATTACATGATACGACTACTTAGTTCGAATACTCATTACGATACAATATCGGTCTACTTCATGGTTCCTAAACAATATTAGACCATCGCATCCCCTGCCGCACGAGGACGCCTGGGACGTGCTCGCCTAGTTGTTGTTCCTTCCCCAGGTGGTCGGCTTCCATCACTTGCCTCTCCAGATGGACCGACATCCGAGACGCTCAGACCCTCTGCATTCTTCGGGCATTTCTTGTAAGTGTGGTCGCGTTGATCACACTTGCTACAATGTATAGTCCTACCACCAGCTTCGGCCTCGTCCATGTCATTTCTGATGCGTCTTGTTTGACGCCGGCCCTTTTTCACCCTTACCTTGGATGGATCCGGAATGTAAAAAACTTGGGGCCTCAGAGTTGTGTAAGATCCTGTGATCCCGAACCCATATATCTCCTCACTCCATGTATGAAAGATTGCTTCTTTCCTGAAATAATGTGACATGTACACATCGGGAAGTATGCCACAATCACCGGCTGCGGCAAGTACGTGAGAGCAAGGCAGGTGTCGAAGCTTTGGCTTCATACAGCTGCAACTGCATCCGCCATCGGCCTTAAGGACACATTCCTGCACGGCTTGCTTGCAGTAGATACCCTGCCTGCTCCTATCAACACACATTATTTCATACCGATGTACTTTTGTGCCTTGAGGAACAACTCTATGCCTCTGTGCCTTGGCAATTTTATCTTCCATGTACTTAGTCACTACACTGCCAAATATTATCTTGTTATCAGCCATTGAGGGAAAAATTTTCTTATATCGATCCCTGAAGTAGGCCTGTGTGCCGTGAAGGATAAATTCGACAATACCAACCAACGGGAGTTCTCGCACTCCTCGCATTACCCAATTGTAAACCTCGGCCAGATTAGTTGTCATTATGCCATACCGAGAACCATCGGTGTCGTACAGCAGAGACCACTTCTCCTTTGGTTCGTTCTCAATCCAATGGGTGAAATTTCGGATAGATGATCCCGACCTCCTTCTCATTGTGGGTGGATCGTCATGCAGTGGACCAAGAGGTACGGGAGGCTCGTTAACTTCAGCTTGTGGCCGACGAGATTGCTCGTCTGTTTGCTTACTTGTCAACTCATCCAACCTTCTCCACAACTCATTAAATTTCTTCTCTTGATTCTGTGCACAGAGCCTCTTGAAAAGATCCGTCAGATGCTTGTTCTTGAATTGCTTATAGAAATTAGCACCCATATGACGCATGCACCACCTACTACGTACATCGGGCCACCTTGCTGGAATTCCCTTCTCATACCAACCGTTCTTCAGGTATTCAATAGCTCGCAACATGCCCGCATGGCGATCATGTATAAGGCAAACATTGGGTCTCATACGGACAACTGCCATGTGCACTCTTTCCAGGAACCAGTACCAGCTTTCAGTGTTCTCGCTCTCTACAAATGCAAAAGCCATAGGTATCACTTGATTGTTCCCATCAGCTCCGATCGCTGTCAATATCTGACCTCTGTATTTACCGGTCAGAAATGTTCCATCTATGCATAGTACAGGACGACAATGCACAAAAGCGTTGATGCAAGTACTCATGAGAAAAATGCTCTTTGCAGCACACTCTTGGTAGGATCATGAACCGATGGAAATGTATGGATGTCATAGTAGGTATTACTATTCCTCTGTGCAATGTTGGCTAACAGACGAGGCAAATTATCGTACGATGCTTCAAATGTGCCATACCTCATCTCTATAATCTTTTGTTTGGCCCTCCAAGCCTTGGCATAACTTATGGTGTACTTGTATTTGTTTTCAATGTGGCTAATAATTGATCTTGGTTCAAAGCCATTGTTGGAGACAACACTGCTATACATCTCACTTGCAACAAAAGCTATAGTGATGTTGCGGTGATACTTTTCCACCCCTTGTAAGTGGCACTGATGCTCGGTCACTATGCTAACTTTTTCAATAATCAAACCATTTACCCTTATATGCATGGACGCGCCATGGACAATCTTCCCTCACGCACCTTACTTCGTACACATAGTTCGTTGACTTGACCACCCTAAACTCTCTCTACAATGAGACCGCCCAATGCTTCACCGCCTCCTTCATATCCTCCTTATGAGCATACCTAGCACCCTGAATTACCTCGTTCTCCTTGTATTCCCAGGGTGTATGTTGCCCCTCTGAGATAACAAGTCCTGAGAAGTCCTCTTTTGTCCAATCAGTGGGCATTACATCGTCTTTCTCATCGGATGACAAGTCGCCCTCCGCTTGCTCGTTATCCGAATCTTCCCTCTCCATTCCATCGACAATTGTACCGACTATCTCCCCCTCATCCGCCATGCCCATGGCCTGCACGACCCTTGTTTGATTTTCGTCATTGTTTGATGGTCCAACACAATCGCCCACATGGCTAGGACCCTCAATATCTTCGGTTTCTATTCCAAGGTTTTTATCCTTTTCATGCACCGAAACAAAAATAACAAGGGGCCATGAGCGTTCAAAAGCCATCTCCACATACCGTCTCCAAGCATCAGTGCTATCCATGGGCATTAGTTCCCAAAAATAACCTTCTGTTGCACGACTCACTACAACAGATACTGACATTGTGTTGACTTCTGGGTCTATTCTAAATCCTCGCAGCAACCAACTATAAATTGACTGAAATGTTCTCTCGCCAGGCCTATCAATGCCCTTCGATGTCATTCTAAAATCTGACAGATCAACACCATCTTGACCAAATCTAAGGTTGCCTTGACCGTGTACTAGCTGAAACATGACCTTACTTGACATTCTGCCTAATGAAACAAAAAAATAGGTTAACTAACTTTGAAACATAACCACCAGATCTAATGTCGAATTCATCAATATGTACTACGCCATAAGTTAAAGATTCTGAAAATGTACTATCTGTCCTAGGTCTCGAATTATACAAATCGGATACGTGCTCCAGATGTATCATATAACTCAAATATATTATATAGTTTGCACTATGTCCTAAGTCTCAATTTCTATAAATATGTCGTATGCCTTTGTTCTTAAATTATACAAACAAACAGTGTGCTCTAGATCTACTAAAATATATGACAGTACAGCTAAAATGCAACGTAAATTTCAAAGAGAATCCTGTGTTTACCTGCTGTGGAGTCAGAAAATGGACAGGGCTTCGCCGCTTTCCTTCAGCTCTCCCTCACCCCTCTCTCCTTTTTTTCTGGAATTTTAGTGAATATAATGAAAATTTGCAGAGGGGGAGGGCTTATATATGGGAGGGCTAAAAATCGCCCTCCCAGAGGGCGTTAAGGGGGTCGCCTGCAAAACCGACACGGGCAAAAATCGCCCTTCCAGAGGGCGGCGAGGGGGCCACCTGCAAAAATGCCATCCCTCGCCGCCCTGTGCAGGCGGCCCCCCCACAGTGAAAAATCGCCCTTCCAGAGGGCGGCGAGGGGGCCGCCTGCACAAATGTCGTCCCCTCTTCGGACGGTCGTCCCCCGCGGGCCAACGGTCGTGTGCCACATCACTAAAATCGCTCTCTGGGAGGGCGATTTTTAAAAAACGCCCTCCCAGAGGGCGATGGGCGATTAGTTTTGTAAATTTTCAAAATAGAAAATTATTTTTGTAAATATTTTAATAAATAAAATTAAAAATAAAAAAAACTCGTGGTGGTTATACCTCCCAGTTAGTAGCATTCATATGTGACGCTGTCATATGCGGAGGGCCTCATACGGCAGGATGGGCCAACTGGCCCACCTAGCCGCCGGGACCCATGGGTGTATTGCATGTCTGCTTAGGTCCTGCCTCAATGCTGCAAGATCAACTCCGTGATCAGTGCCTTTCTAGTTTCTACTGTGTTGCTGATGCATAGCCTGCGTCTCTATTGGCAAGTCATGAAAATTTCGGTTCGTTCTGTCAGTGACACCTAATCTCGCTACTTCTCTCAATTATTCCGACCTATAGCTGAGAATAGCATAGGTCATCTTACCATGTATTATTCCAACGAGCTTAATTTCGATCACTTGCTAAAACTGTTGCTAATGAAGTTTCAACGCCACATCTGTAACACAAATGCATTTTATTATCTGAGAGCAGGAGAGTTTTATTTATTCCTTTTGTTAATCGTCAAACGAAATTAAAAATTTGTAGGTATAGTAGTTTTTTTATGAGCAACACATTCCTTTTGTTAATCGTCAAACGAAATTAGAAATTTGTAGGTATAGTAGTTTTTTTATGAGCAACACGTTGAACGATTTTATGTTGACGTGCGACACCATCTATCTCAAACACCCCAACTCGAACGGTTCGACAAATGTATGCAACCCCTAAACCACTCATGGATGCAACGAGGAATTTGGACCTGGCACTAACGCCGCTCCACCATGTCTGACCCACCTATTTTATTTTAGCGTGCACTGTCACTGGAACACCACGACGGATACCGAACAGGTTATAGGATTAGTGCCATCGACGGATATGCAGCCATTGCTGGCTTTACATTTTATTATTTGAACGAAAAACATCAATCCTAAGCAGCCATCCGAATTCTGAAAGATTGAAACGGAGGGAGTAGAATTTAGGGAGGCCACTATAGATCGGACGTCCAATATTTAGGAGAAGATCGGATACTGTCCACCCACCTGTCTAGCTGCATGCAAAGAAAACCATCACAGTTAAGCTGCTATGCTACAAGCCTATATGCTACTCTCCTGTATGCTTGCATGCAATCTCTCTTTTCATCTTCTCTACCAATAAAATTTTAAACTATTTTTCTTTTTAAATTACTTATTCGATCTACCATCCGTTTCCACCATTATGTTCGTTACAAATAAATCTTTACAATAAGATCTCACTTGGTTATATTTTTGATAAATTTTATAAATATAATTATATTACTAATTAAAATATTTTTATATTATACGTGAAACAATGAGTTATAATTATTGAAACATTAGAAAATATTCGCTGAAACATCCCAAACAACATGTGCAACATTTATAAATGAATTAGTAAAACATTAGAAAACACTTACCGAAACATCCAATAATACCACATGCAACATTCACAAATAAAATAGTGAAACGCCAGAAAAATATTTATTGAAACATTAAAATAATGTCATGTGCAACAATTTAAAAGATCCATGGCAATATAAAACTTAAAATATGCAACATAGTTAAATTCTAATTGAAACATTTATTTTTCACATGTGAAACATCCAAGTTTATCGATTGAAGCGTATGTATTTTTTTCATCGGAATATAATCATGTGATATCTTATTATAGAGATTTAATTGTAACGAATAGAATGGTGCAATCGGATCAATAATTTTTGAGAAAAAAATATTTTAAAGCTTACAACTAGAACCTCATGCATGCACATTTTATTTAATGTAAAGTTACGACCCACTAAATTCTAAAACTCAACATGCAAAGATGTCATATGATCATCCACTAACAATTATTACATTTAAATATCATGCAAGCATTCTATATTATCTATATTTTTATAATTTAATAAATTTTAAAACTTTAAAATACAAACATGTTAAATCATCGTCCCACATAATTCATATAATATTTCAATATATCTCTTCATCATTTTTTATAATATCCTATATATCTATATAGTTTATCCTTATTTAGTTAATGTTATTTCTCTCTTCTTTTATTAAGCCATATTATATCAATTATTTTTAGTATTTTGATGATTAATTTATGGTCCAGATTATCTTTTTTTTTCTCTTAGTAAGCCATATCATCTTAATTTTTTTAGGCGTTAGATGATTAATCTATTATCCAAATTGTCTTCTTCCTTTTCTTGTTTGATAAAATCATATCATCTTACTTTTACATTTGAATCGTCATTTTATATACTATTTAAATTTAAATATCATAAATCATATTAATTTATGTAAGTTTACATTGCTTAAAAATCTTACACATTTTATTTATTATTATCATATTAAACTCTCTCGTAGTAATACGTGAGATTTTATTAATACTCTTAGATACAGTCCAATAGATGTTTGCGGAATAGAAGAAAAAGACACGGAAAGAGAAAGAACTCATGTACATGCATGCAGAGTCAGGGCGATTATTTGGGCAATTTTTGTTGTGTGTAGGACGCGTCGATCACAGGCATTCCCGAGGATCGGAGAGTCCAGCCGTTAAAAAGCTTAAAAAATTGCCCAAGTTTTAAGTGAAGCACGGGGCCACGTGCTCCTCTACAGCTCTACTACCCCACCCGTTGACAAGCGCCGCGCCACCCTCCCTCGCCCTCGTGCTCCCCATTCCGTCGTCGCCGGAAGGAATGGCGGCCACCGCCCGCCCCGCGCCGCTGCTGCGCCCTCCGCTCCTACCTCGCTGCACCCAATACAACAGCTCGGACGACCCAGCTCGCGGTCTCCGCGGCGCCAGACGCCTAACCCTCCGGTCCTCTCCTGCGCGCCGCCGCGCCCGCTCCCTCCGAATCCTCTGCTGCCGCCTCTCCGACTCCGCCTCCGACCCACTCCGCATCGCGTTCGCGTGCGGCGGCGCGGGTGGCCACGTCTACGCGGCGATCGCGCTCGCCGATGAGCTCCACGCCTCGCTCCCGTCCTCCACCTCCCTCTTCCTCGGCGCCCCCGCCCCCTCCCTCGAGTCCGACGCGGCCGCCTCCGCGCCCTACCCGTTCGCCCCCATCCCACGCTGCCTCCCCCACGCGGTCCTCGACGCGGCGCTGCACCTCCGCCGCTTCCGCCCTCACGTGCTCGTCGCCACCGGCGGCGCCCCGGCCCTCCCGGCCTGCCTCGCCGCGCTCCTCCTCGGCCTCCCCTTCGTGATCCAGGACCAGGACGCCGGCCCGGCCCCCGCCACCCGCCTCTTGGCACCCCTCGCCCGCCGCATCTTCCTAGGCTTCAACGCCCCCGTCCGCCTCCTCCCCAAGCGCAAGTGCGCCGTCTACGGGAACCCCGTCCGCATGTCCATCCGCAAGTGCCGGATCTCCAAGGCCGACGCCATGGCGAGTTTCTTCCCGAGGATGGGGCCTGTGGGGGAGGAGGGGGTGGAGGTTCTGCTCGTGCTTGGTGGTACGGAGGGGTCGCCGGAGATAAATGTCGCGTTGCTGAATATGTACTACGAGATGCTGAGAGAGAGGAAGAATAGGTACATCATATGGCAGACGGGGCCGGAGGGGTTCTGCGAGATGGAGAGCCTCGTCAGGAGCCATCGCCGGCTACTTCTTACCCCGTGAGTTCCATTCCTTTGGGTTTCTCTGGTGTCACTGGATTGACATCTAACTCTTAATTTTTGAGTGCTTCTCGTGACTAGCATCTACATTTAAACGGAGCTAGTCAATTTTGTAGAAATTAAGATGGTCAATTATCCTTAAATTTATATTTTACACAAGTATGAAGGCTAGTTAGTATTTTTTAAGGCAATGGAAGTAATGGATGCACACAACTAGCAAGTTAATACTGAGCAAGGAAAGTGCAAGGGAGGAATTAAATTCGGAATGCTGCAAAAGCCACTCATGATAGACATGAGAAGTAAATTTGTCTTGGCATTACCTGATGTTATATATCCAAATTATCCTTATTCGAGGGAACTGATCATATTTGTATAGGCTCTTTCTCTGCTCTCTTAGGGCAATACTCTGCTTTCTCAGGGAAATACTCTCTTTTCTTCCTTATTCTTTCAGTCCAGTATATAATGGTAGCAAGAGCATCATCTTTTGACATTATCTTGAATAGAAAAGAAGGTAGAAACTGTGACCATACATTCTCCAATCTCCAATCTTTCAGTCATTACATCGCTTCATCAGAACTTATTTAGGGCCTCGTGGAAGGAAAAAATTTAGAATCACATGAACCGTAGAAATGTAGCACTGGAATGCCATGTATTATGATACATGGCATCACTTCATAAACAAAATACTAGAGGTCATGTGCTGGATGATTCCTAGGGAACAATTTCGAAGGGACCATTTCTTGAAGAGTGTGTAGAGAGAAATGTCCTGGACTTCTAAAAAGGAATAAAATAGCGGGTTGTCTGAATTCATGGTTATTTTCCTGTTTGGGAGCATTAGAAAATAATTCTATGGTCCTAACAACACATGTAGGAAAAGCTTTTAAAGATTAGAATCCCCCAAAATTCCCATTGGGAATTCTACAGTCCAAACTTCCAAAGATACCGTTTGGTTCTCTAATTATCATATGCAGAATTTAGCTTGCAGGTCATAATTCAAGATTGTGATATACTCCCTCTGGTAAAAAAATATTTGATGTTTAGGACAACATTCAGTCACACTTTTAGAATTCCGACAATCAATTTTGCATTGAAATAACTTTAAAAAATATAATAAGTTTATGACATTATGATAATATTTTTCAAGGCAAATGTTCATATACCATTTCTTTTTTTTTAAACTGTAAGCATTTAAGAGATTGTTTATGGTCAGAATTTTAAAAGTTTGACTGAATCTTGTCCTGAAAGTTAAATATTTTTGACCGAAGGGAGTACTAGGTAAATATCCATGATTTTGCTATGGATAAAAATGAATCATGTTGGTCCTAAGATTGTTCAAAACAAATAGAAGGATCTTTTATCAAACATCTGTTACAAGGAACATTTGACAGTGTTTGGACATGCTAATTGTAAAATGAACTGACACATGGCCATTTGGACATCTTGGAACTTTCTGTGTAAAATCATGGTTTTAGAAAGGGCAAATAAGAGGAGAAATGCATTATGCTTTCAATTTGCATAATCATGGTTTTACTTTCTGTGTAAAACCATTGTTATTTGGAGGATTTGTTTTGTAATATTAAGGAAATTCAGGAACAATACATAAAAACTGTGGTGTGTAGTAGTGACAGTGGGTGGGGCTCGGTAGGAGATTCACCATCACCACTATTGTTACCTTATTGTAGAGGAGCATTGAAATTTGCAGCCCGTCAACGGTATGTTCTTTGGCAATGCTTTTAATGCTCTGTGCAGTAGGATGATTGGTAATAAAGTATAGGTTGAACAATTTTCATATTTTTTAGTTTGCAGTCAGTTCTGTGTACTGATGATATATGTTGTTTACTCTTTGAAGGTTCTTGCATGAATTGGACAAAGCATATGCTGCTGCTGATGTTGTAGTTTCTCGAGCTGGTTCTATGAGTTGCACTGAAGTACTGGTCACTGGGAAACCATCAATTTTGGTATCATATACTGTCATGGAACTCCATTTCTTTTCAACATATGTACTTTATGTGTTCTACCTTTTATAGAATATCATCTGATAAACCTATATGTGTTCAGTACAAAATCACTTGTTCTGCAATGAATATTAATCTTGTGATAGCTTAAGAAATTACCATATCTGGAGCACCAATAATATATGCGTAGACCTTTCAATTTGCAAACAATATGAAAGCCTAATTGCTTGCTAGTCATTAATGGGTACTGTACTATTGCCGCCAATGGATTTAACATGTTATTTGGAATAAGATCACCTATTCTATGAAACAAGGGCATGTAGTTCTAGGCCTTTAGTCACCCAATCATTGCTTTTTACCTTGTGATCCTTTTTGGGAATGTCCATTTTTGGTCCCTGAGTTTTAGTCATTGCTGGCCATGTCATGCAGCACATAAATATGTAACTGTTAAACAAAGTCACAAGCAGTTAGAGATGGCATTGCAAAATTCTGAATAGCAAGTTTTTTTACTTCTTCTTCCAGTATAAGGGTTGTGTTCTTTGCCCTTCTGTATATTTTTAGCAGTATCTTCACAGCTCACTGAAGTCAATGAAGAGCATTCAGGTTAATAATTTGTTGGTCTATCCTTCGATTGATATACACACATACTCGGATTTTTTACAAGCTATGGGATGAAGTCAATGTTTAAGGCAACTGAAATAAAATAAGAATATGTTTTCAGAGGCCAGCATTTCGTAGTTACTTCTACAAGATATGTACACAGAGTTACAGTGTGTTTATTACTGGATACATGTTTAACTCTACAATAGTCTAGCATAACACATAGATTCAGTACCTAGTCTGTTATCAGGGTTGGTACATACAGCACTGATTTGTTTGTGGGAGATTTAGATAAGTAACACTATGGTCCATACTGTTTGGTGGTTTGCTGTAAACATGTTATGTCAAAGTTTGAGATGCAGTGGTAAATATTTTAGTAAACATAATTTTTTATCACTTCTTTTTGCACGAATTTCAGTTATTCTCTCTTTCTTCAGATACCCTTACCAACAATTGTGGACGACCATCAAACAAAAAATGCATATATTATGGCTGATGTCATGGGAGCAAAGGTCATAACAGAAGATGAACTTGATTCTAGTAGTCTCAGATCTATAATTGATGAAGTTTTTGGTACGTGGCATCTGTATTTAATTTCATGACTGATACATGCTAATCTTAAACATAGTAAATTCAGAGTTCATGTACCACTTAACATAAGTTATTTAATTATGACATGCCATATGGTACTCTGCAAGATTAGAACTGATTAAATTAGGACAGATAAATCTGAACATATACCCAATATTCCAATGGTCTTTCTGCTGGTTTTTGTTACTTCTGGGCGCCTGGTTAGTTTCTATTGCTATAACTATTTGCAATGTACGATGTACTTACTTATGGATTTAAATGAAACACTCTAACCTAGATCAATAGAAAGTCTGGCAGACTAAATCTGAATTAAGAGCTTCTTTGGTTTGAAGCCCCAGTGAGCCTTTCCAAGATTTAATGGTACCCAAAACGAATCGGCTAATGGCTACCATTTGATTTGATGCCAATGTTTGGTAGTCTGAATGAAATCTAACACCATCTGTGGGAAGTTCAAGAGTACTAAGTAAAATTTATTGTCCTAATTTTTGCACTACCTCAAATTTGGTATGAGCAATATTCATACATTACTTTTAGATTTTGACAATTTAGATCAGACTTAATTATTCACATGGGACAAAAGCTACCAGGTATGAGTACAGAAGTTGCTAAAGCCCACAATGCATAAATCAATGTACACTATATACATTACACTTCTGACATTTACATATCAAATTTGGTTTGTCTATTGGACACAAGTCAAAGAACCCCTAAAATTCAGTCTTAATCATGTGGCTGAACACAGCTGACCCTACAGAATAGATAAGAATCTGGGTAATAATTTATTTTGTTCTGCACGGCCATGATTGGACAATGACGTGACCCCGCTAAGTTGTTCAAAAGTCTTGAATAGATCATAGCATCTGATTGCTCAATTAGAATTTTATACCAATGACCAGAGCATCTGATTGATCATTCAATGCTTTCTTGTTTCGTGGTAATCTTGTTCTTTGGTCACAGTGAATGTCTACTGAGCAATTTTCAATTTTTTCAGGTGATGAGAAATTGATGTCGGACATGTCTCAGAAGGCATTAAGTGCAGCTCGTCCTGATGCTTCAACTGACATTATTCGTCACATCTGTTCACTGGTTGGCTCTTCCTGCACAACATAAATCTCGTTTACACGTTACAAGAGTAACAAGGCCCTTTGTTGCAGTAGTGGATGCTCCAGTGTCAATTGCCGAATTGCTGTGCAACAGAATGACATCTCATTCTTGAGGCCTATACTGCAGATCTCTAGCTCTCATTTTTCACACAAATGGCTACAAGATAGTCCGAGCAAAATAAAAGAAGATGGGGAAATGATACCCCCAGGTAGTGTTCACTTATGTGTCACCTATATTATTGCTTTGCATAAATATTTCTGTAAACAAGGCAAGATGCTTGCATCTTGTATAGAAAAGGCCAGAAAAGTGAATATGCAGTGAACTCATTGTTCACAGTGGCTCCATTGACACCGATTTCCTAGGCCTAAATTGCCCGTCTCATGTAGCTGCAAGAGGGGCTGCGCAGCCCCTTTCTTCCACTTTGCAGCCAACTAAGAAAGTTGAGCTGCTCTCTCTCAAAATCTCTTCAATTCTGGTTGTTTTAGATCCGGTTTTCATTGGATTTCGTGAGCAAGTTGACAAGCAAAGGCTCCTCCAGTTCCCATTCTTTTTGTCACTTGCTAGATGATTTTTGGGGATCAAGATGAAACCCAAGACTTGTTTTTTGGCCCAAAGTATGACTGAGATAAGTGTCTTGCTAATTTAGGGGTTGGAATTTTGTGTGGATGATAATGGCTTGTATATGTGCAAATTATATTGAATTATTTATAGGATGATTTGGTAGAAATTGTAAGTTTAGGTAAAATTTTGATAGTTTTTATGATTCAGGACCATGTTTAATTCATGGTGTAATGTATGGTGTAGATGGATAAGTTTTTGTACGAGTAAGTAATATATGATGGTCGATTTTTTTTTAAGTTTATCTTTTTATGACGGAGATTGATAGAGTGGTTATTGTTTGTTACGGTGGTAAGAATTAGATAGTGGCATAAAAGCAAAATGAGGATGGCGGCAATAGAATATGGAAGCTACTAGCATCTGAAAAACATTTCAGTTGATTGATTTTAATTTAAATGCTCATGCACAAAGTGCGTTTCCCATTTAACAAGTTTAGTGCTACCGTGTTTGCCTTGTTTATTTTACTGTTGTGCTTCAGCACTTCAGAATATGCACTATGGTACTATGCATATTACATGATGTTTATAGTATGATACTATTCACTAAAAAGAGGTTTCAATGGATAAGCCAACAAAATGGTTTGTATTCATGTTATCAGGGCTTTAGAAGCCACTGCATTCAGTTTACAAGGATTCAGAATATTTTACATTCAATTCCATGTTTAATGGCACACCTCTCCCATATAAAAAGAAAGAAAAAGAAGATCACCAGCTACTTTCTAGATGATTTTACAGTTTATAAACCATGAATCCTCAGTACATCCAACATCACACGTACGAGTACAACAAATTCGCAGCCTTAGGTACCTTTGTTTTTAAGCACGTTTCTTTGAATAACTAAACGGTATATTTTTTCAAATAACTTTTTATATAAAAACTAAATCAAATAAATCTATTTTTTAAGTTTGTAATAGTTCATACTCAAATAATTATGTGTTAATTGCTTTTCTTGTTTTATGTGCCATGAAAAAGCCCTGTCCTTTCACCGATTCGAACAAAGCCCTAATCACAAGCTTTTTGTTGAAATTCAGAACGGCTCACTGTTGACGCAAAATTCGTCGTTCACACGAAAGCCTGAAAAATTTGCTTAGCTTCAGTGCAGATTCTATCAATCGGATTCAGGATGTGCCAGTTAGTTTGATCCTGTAACTAACTGGCATATCCTGAACCGATCGGATAAGATCAAGGAGCCGATCGGCCAATTGGGCCAATGCGATGTAGTGATGCTAGCCGATATCGATAGAGTTTTGATCAATCAACTATAGATTCAATAATCAAACGAACAATGAGATTTATGTTATCATTGGCTAGAACCAAACTATGCATAATCATCGATAAATCGTTCTTTATCAAAGATAATCTTAATAGATCAGACCGAACTGAGATAATATAAGATTAAAGTTGATAAAGAGAGCTTAACTAGTAATTATACAAGTTTTGATTGTAAGCCGATATAATTCAGAAATTGCAACGAGATAATATAGTGTAAACCAATTGGCCAAAACTAATATAGTGTGATAAATATATATCCGATGGTTAAAACATACATTGGTTGGAGATCCGATGTAAGTAAATTAAAATGTATATCAGCTAACTAATCGATATATCTGATAACTGAAACCCACAATAATGATAACTTATCGGTTAGAACTTCGATAAACATTACATAAATATATATCGGTTTACTAGAATTAAACTTATTAGCAGCAATCTAATAGATCGGACCTAACCGAGATAGTATAAGATTAAAGATAATAAGAAAAACCTACTTAGCCAATAAATCTACATTAACTTGATAGATATAACAAATCTATCTAAAACAACAATACGATTAGAGAAATATCTAAACTCATAAAACTTTGGATAAAAGATAAAGATTATCGTGGCACGCTTTTCAAACTTCCAAACGGTGCGTTTCGTGCGAAAATTTTTAATATGAAAGTTGCTCTAAAATGTCAGATTAATCCATTTTTCAAGTTTGCAATAATTAAAACTCACTTAATCGCACGTTAATGTCACCTCATTTTACGTGAAACACTTTATCTTTATCTTTATCTTCGTCTTCAGGAGATTCAAACAGGGCCTAGTCAGAATATCGAACCCAATCGAAAAAGTCCTAAACTAAGCCGATATGACTCTTAACAACAATGCAGCTAAAGATAGAATCGATATATCAGATAGGTAACATTTGCGTCAATCTACCGAGAAAGTTCTAGCCACGCCGATACAAGCAAAGTTGATGGAACTTACTTTCTCATCGGAGATCGAAACCGATGCAGCCCAACTTGAAACTAAGAATTCACCGGAATAAAAGGATCTATGGAGATATCTTATAAAGATCCCGGATGTACATATGATAGAGCGTGAAACTCTTCACCAGGAGATCGTGCGGGCCCCCCTTTGCCGGTTCGGTCGGGGGTGCGAGGTGCAATTCCTTGCCCTGGATCTGAGGGATTTTCAGCGAGAAAAAACGCAAGAGCGCAGGCGATTTAGACAGGTTCGGGCCACTCGGGAGCATAATACCCTACTCCTGTGTTCTAGTAGATCTGAAAGTATGATGAGATTCAGAGACAATCCAGCCTCTAGCCGGCTAGTCTTTTTTTCGATCCTCCCTTTCCTAGGCCTGGGCCTCCTTTTATATGGCAAGAGGCTACCACATGGGCCACGAGCTGCCTAAGAAAAAAAACATTCTTTTACATTTGGGGCTATCCTATCACCGGAAGCGGCCTCTGACAGGCGCCGCAGCACGCCTCTGCTCGGTCAGTCGACCCATCCGGGGGACGCCCGTTTCTACTTTCATTAAATGGCGGGCGACTTTCTCGTCTCGCCGGCGCCAGAATCAGGAAAGCATCTGACCGGGGCTGATATACCAACTCCGGGAGTTGGCACGCCAACTCCGGCTGAGAGACGAGAGACAGAGGGCTCTCATCATTCCGACGGGACGGGGCGAGGCATGCAGTAGGCCGCCTGGCGCCACCTAACCCGCGATCTGACCGGTCTGCGACCGGTCATTCACCGTGACCGGTCACGGACCGGATATGCACGCGCCACGCCGCATTAAATGCGGCGTAGTGCGCTCGTCTGAACCGCCATAAATGCGGTTAGGTGAGCCCTGTCGCACTCACCTAACCTGCGCACGTGGCACCAAAACCACAGGGGGTCGGGCCGCCCCAGCCCTCGGGGCAGAAACGGGAGCGGCCCGACCCCTGGGGGAAACCGGGAGGGCAGCCGCCACGTCACCCTCGGGCCCGACCCCCCAGGGAAACGGGCCACGTGGATCCCTGTGGCCGCCCTTCCCTTTGGTCTCGACACCCCCGGTCCCATGTCACCGACAACATATTTATACCCTCGTGTTGATACAAGTTCTGATCGGATACGACACAGTATTTTCTAAAGATAAAAGGAAAAATATAAGTCCTAATCGAACACTAGACAAAAGTTCCTCAAGATAAAGGAAAAATTACTACACCTTGCTTAATTAATAGATAGAATTAAATTGTCATGTCATGGTCTTCACGATTTTTTCTTGAATTCGGTATCTTCTGAATAAACTTTCATCAGTTGATTAACTTTTTCCTTAACCGAATCCACTAAAGAACCATACCAAATTTTGGTGTTAATACTCTCAAATGAACATTCCTCTTAAATTCATATGTTTTGAGCCAATCCAAAGTAATTTCATAGGATTTTCGGTAGCTATTCCTTTTATCCAAAGGACTGCACAGCAAAGTTTTTCAATGGATTGAATTCCTCAAAAATTTATTTAAAAAACCTTTGTTCCAAAGGAGCCCAAGCATGAATTAGATGAAACTTGTTGGGTCGAAACTGACTATAATATTTAAATTCTTTAATGTGTTTGTAAATTTTAAAATTATGATACAAAATATACTTAATAAATTAAGTGATACACCATCTGTCCCATAAAAAAAATCTGAACATATGCTTGTTCAAATTCTTTTTAAGAAGTTGTTTTTTTAGGATGGAAGCTAATGGAGTAAATATACACAACTTGCTAGTTATGCTTTGGCATATTTGGAAAGCAAGGGAATGATGCAAAATTTAAAACCAGGCAATGGGAGCCACAACAAGTCTGCAATGCAGCAGAAGCCATGGTGAAAACTTACGAGAGTATTCATTAATTGGAAGAACAAGCTCAAAGAAACATTCAAGATGCTGAAGAAAACTTTCAACATAAGAGGATAAGCACATAAAAAATTCCTGCAAGTACAAGATGTTATGTGGATGCTTCTTGGAAGGATGGCAAGACAGGGATTGGGATTTTCATCCATGATCCAGGAAATCATAATGCAATTGTTATAAAAGCAAAAAGCTCAAGATCAGGTTCTCCTCTTCTTGCTGAAATAGATGGTCTCATGTTAGCAATGCAGGTCTGTCAACAAATGCAGATTCAACAGCCAATTTTCCTATCTGATAACATCACGGTGGTGGATGGAATTCGAAAAGAAGACTATAGGATTGGTCCAGGACATTGGTCCTTGAGGCCTGCTTTGTCAAAGATACGTAACATTTTGCAGGGAAGAGACATCTATATCTATATATCTTATATATCTTATACAGTTGAACCAAAAGCTTGACATGTATTGAGCCACATCATCTAGAAAATATTAGCCTTTGGATCCATCTCATACTTTGATCTCAACTATCTATTTGTCATATGCATTTACAACACAATAAATGTAGTTATTGCTATAAAACTTCATGTGCATTAAACCATGACGCCTAAAAAACTAATAGTCATTGGATTCCTCTCATGGTTAATACTTAAGCATCTAAGTATCATATAAAATTGTAATTTCACATCAATTACTATAGAACAAATATTGTCCATTTAGATATTATGAGTACACGATTTACAGATTGTTTTCTTTGAATTTTCTTTGAAGAATTTCTAAATTCCGCACTGCAACGCGCGGGGTATCCACTAATTCAAATTAAGTGGATCTCTAAAAAAATGAACAAGGTGGCAGATAGTTTGGCAAAACCTGCTAGACAATTCCAAGCCAAAAATCAAATGGCTTTTGACTGTTCTAATATTTCCCATATATGTCAAAAATCTGGTTGTCCTGTCAAAAAAGGACGTCTTCTTACTCCCAAGTAAGATGTAACCATATCTCATGCTGTCTGTTTTTAAACCTCTTTTATATAAATAAAAACATGAGTTCTAAAAAAAAAGAGGAGAGAAAGACAGATGACTCGAGTGCACACTTGATCCGGGAGGAATGGGTCAGCTTGTCCACGGGAGGAAAAGGTCGGCGCCGCAGCAAAGAGCTAGCCGACGGTGCTACAGATAAAGCCAGCAGCATGACACAACCGATGGTCAACAACATCAGGGGAGGAGGCTTAGCCGGTTAGCCCTACTCCTTCAAAACAACGTACAGGACTAGCAAAGCCAAAACCAGCAGCACGACATGTACAACCGATGGTCAACAACATCAGGGCGGAGGCTTAGCCGGTTAGCCCTACTCTTTCAAAACAAAGTACAGGACTAGCACAACCACATGTAGGCTTGTAGCACTACTACTTGGCCTAAATACCCGTTGAAACTGTACTTTAAAATTTAATAATAGATAAACGTAAAATCTAATGCTTCCCTTCATCCTCAGTTTCGCCCATTGTTTGTGTCGTCCCGCAGCTCAACAAGCTAGCCTGTGTCACTTCCGTCATCACTCGACACGCCACTCAAACTGATCCACGCAGGAGGCAGCACAACACGATAGGATATCGTTTCATTGCCTGCATGCGTGAGTGTTTCTGCGGTCGCTTGCAGATTTAGGTTGCTTAGATCAGATTGGATATCATTTTGTTGCAATGAAATTGGAACCACAAGTCTTGTTGAATAATGGAAGTGCTCGTAGCGGCCAAATGCACATGGTCCTTGCCGAATGTGTGCGCACGCGTGAACACTCGTCCATTAGACGTACCCCTTACATTGGTATATACGTCAAGCTGGTCACCATGTTAGGGACAAGTGGAATCAGCCTGGGAGGATGTATGAGCTATATATATTGCAGGCTGAGGAGATGATGATGGATGCACCCCAAACCCTAAACCTTGAGTCCTACACGGCCCTTGTGTACATGTTCACTACGAGCCATTTTAACAAGGCGCTCTTTTTTAGCAGATGAATGCCACGTACCCTTGGTTACCAGGCCATGACGTGTAAACCTACTCCATTCTCTTCAAGTCATACTTGCGTGCTTATGATTTTTAGCATGTCAAGAATTTATGATTTTTTAAAAGATAATATTGTTTCAATAGAAAATTGTAAAAGTAGACTAAAATCGCAAGTGTAGCACCTGTTAAACTACCAAAGTTTAACTCTAAGGCTGCCATGTCAGATGCATTGTCAAACAGCCGACACGGTTATTGACTGAAAAATAAATAAAAGTATGTGATGCTTGTGCATGCAGGGTCCCTCGTCCAACCATGGTTGTTCAACAGGTCCCTCTCTTCCTACCGTACCAGCCAAGTGTGGAGTGAGTAGTAATACTGTGTATTAGTAGTCTATATTTCTATACTACTTTAAATAATGCTAGGGTGATGTTCGAGTCTGTCTCCAATGTCACAAGCTAATACGTGGGACCATAAGGTTCCCACACGAGAATTCTTTTGCTCTTTTTCTTTTAGGCGAAACGATGATAGAAGTACTGACATAATATATTGAGAAGGAAAGGCCAAGAAAGGTTTATATACAGAGGCATAGAAGCCCAAAAAGAAAAAAAGGAGACAACAAAAAGAAAATCACAGCGGCTCAAGGGCTAGAAGGTGTTGATCTATTCCTTCCATGGCCAAATGAGCCACTTGCTGCTCTGATGAAGGGGCCTCCCTAAATATTGTCACGCCCAGAAATTCACTACCAGAATTTTCGAAACTGAATATGTATTGAAATCCCTGTCCAGGACCAGCCAGGGTACACAAATGACAATATTGATATACAGATCCACGTCTTACAAACATTATAAAAATCTTTTACATAAACGCAGCGGAAAAAGAAAACAAACTAATGTAACAAACTAAACACTCGTAATGTAGCAACTCCAATCCACAGGCATTCCTCGACGGTAGCCACAAGCCTAATCTTCTAAAAAGTCTTTCTCTGAAACATACTCCAACTCTGGTGTGGGGGAAAAAATAAAGCAAGACTGAGTACTACCCACTGTACTCAACAAGTCATACCGGAAAGGAAAAAATAATGATGCAAGTAATAACAAAGGAGAGCTGCAAAGGCTATTTGCATAAAATACGCATTTAAAAACAGTAGTTGAAAGCAGTACAAAAACATTGAATTAATTGACCAATATTAACCCTCACTGTCCAATGCTACACCACGTTGCGACAGGCCCAAACCATCCACCTGAACTAAACTAGTTCCAGTAATTCCAGTTATTAAGAAAGTGGGACTAATCACGGTGAATCTGGTTGATCGCCCATAACCGCGGGCACGGCTATTTGAATAGTTCTACTCTGATCAGAGGTGTACATCTGTACCCACAAGACACAGCCCCACGACATGTTTTCGCGTGCCGGTATACCACCACGGTGCCCCGGAAAGGGACTATGACATGACCCTTCGCATAACCCCCTCTAACCAATCGTACCACCTCAGGTTTCGCCCCCACCCCTCAAAAAGGCAGTAGGCAGCCCCCCTCGTGCCTTGGTGAATCCGACAGCTGCATAGACCGTCGCAGGGTCCATCCGCACTCCATCACGCTCACCCTAGCCAGTGTACGTCAGCTAGAGGAAAGATACACTACAAGTCCAGCCGTTGCCCACGCTGGCTTGTGGTACGCACGGTATTTCTTCCAGGGTTTCCCGCGAACCGGTCCTTAATTGCCATGGGTGCTTCCATCAAAACCATGCACCCATAGCCCACCATTAGCATATTTTAATTAAATATTATTACCATGGTGGCTCCTAAACCAAAGTGTCACCATGGGGACTACATTAATTAATTATTTAAGGTGATCCCCTTTAGTGAGCTAAGTTAGCTAAGCATGGCTAAGCATTCCTAAAATCAGCGAATAAAGAATTAATTACCCAAGCTATCAAAGGTATAAGAAAATCAATATAATTGGCTGAGTACAACCGGTAAATAAGCCCATAGATGACACTATAAAGCAATGCAGTATTTAGAGAAAAATAAGACTGTTTTGTAATTTAGGTACAACATGATCAAATGAATAAGTATGACTTGTCTTGCTCTTGAGCTGAAGCAACTTCTGCGACGATCTCGAAATAAACGGGAGCGTCGGAATTGCCGGAATCTACGCGACAAACAAAGCAAACAACAATACATGCTATAAGTCTACTGAAAAAAAGCACAAAACCATTTTTAATGGATTCTAGACATTTTTATGAATTTTCTGAAACTTGAACGGACTCAAACGGAGTCCAGATGAATTAGTTATGAATTTTTGAAGTTATCTGTGTTTTTACTATAACAAAAAATCCTTAATCTATTATTGCGCAATAAAACCCTAGCACTGACGTTATCGCTAATGTCATCGGCTAGGGCTGACGTCATCGCTGTCGTCCACGGGTGGCGGCGGCTCCGACAGGTGGGCCCCACCTGTCGGTGGCACGGTGGTCCCGGTCCACGGTGGACCGAGTCCACCGGCTGGCGGCGGCGGCAACGCACCACATGGCGCACGCGTGGCGCCGATGCGACGGCCACACGGCGGGCACGCGGCGCGCGCGGCGCCGACGCGGCACCGACGCGGCGCCTACGCGGCACGGCCGCGCGGCGGCGCAAGTGACAGCCGGCGCGGGGGTAGTGGCGGCGCGGCAGCGGCCGGAGACGGCGGAGGGCACGCGCGGCGGCGGGTGCGCGCGGGTGCGGCGGTGGGCGGCGCGGCGGCTTGGGAGCGGCGGCCGAGCGGGGAGGGAGGAGGAAAGGCGGCAGCGCTCACCGGCGACGATGAAGACGACAGCGGCGGCTCCAGATCTAGGGTTTGGGGCGGCGGCGCAAGGGGAAACGAGAGAGGGGTCGCGGCGCGAGGAAATAAATAGGGGAGGGAGCCAGGGCTCGGCCGGGAGTCCCGCCGAGAAACGCGGCGGCGCGGGCGGCGCGGCGGCCGGCCGTGTCGGAGACGGACTCGGCCGCGGGCCCCACTCGTCAACGGGCGCGCGGCGCGAGGAGGCGGCGGCGGCTCTCGGGCGGCCTTGGGCCACGGCCTCGGGCCGGCCCGAGAGGAGGAGGGACGCGGAGGCGAGGCGGCTCGGGCCGCCTTGGGCCGAGGAGGGGAGAGGCGCGGCGGCTCGGGCGGCTGGGCCAGGGAGGGGGACTTGGGCCAACGGCCCGAAAGGAAGAAAAAGAAAAAGAAAGAAGGAAAAAGAAAAAAGGAAAAGGATTTCCACGGTTTTAATTATTGCGCTTGAGGTTTTTAATTGATTAAAATTATTTCTATGGCTCTGAAAATTCCACTAAAAATCCTGTTAATGTATACATGGGAAACTCAAGAAAAATCCCACCATGCCATTTCCACTTGATTAAATATATTTTTAATTTAGAATTTGCTCTAGGTTAAGAAGGAAAATTTATTTTTCGCGATTTAATTTACAAATTTTAACTGGAAGGCAAACTTCGGGGTGTGACAAATATCCTCCTATTTCTTTCGAGCCAAATATTCCACCAAGTCACTATTAGGTGTGAGAGGGTTTTTTTTGTCTGTTCTTTTGGCTTGATCTTGGCTTAAGACATCCACCATTGCATCACGAATACCTCAAAAAAAGGGGGGATTGGCTTGGTACATATTTCCATGAACAAACTAGGTGCCACACTGAAATTGTGAATCTGCAATGGACAAAGACGTGATCGTTGTCTTCAAAACATTCGGTGCAAAGGCTGCAAATCCAGTTGCATGGCCAATGTCGGATTAGAAGATTTTCAGTTGTGAGGGCTTTTTGATGGAGAATAAGACAACCAAAAAACAATTGCTTCGGTTCCACTGTAGTCTTCCAAAGATGGTTTAAAGGAGTTACAGGCAAGGAGCCTACGAATTGAATTTTGTACGCGCTTGAGGAGGAGTAGACTCCCGAGGGATATAATTTCCATTTTATGTCATCCTGAATCTCTGGGTTGAGTTGGATGTTTTGGAGCATTTGACATACGGGAAACAATTCCCCCAATTCCTCAATTGTTGTGATCTGTCTGAACGAGAAAAACCAATTGTTTTCAGGTAATTCTTGTTGGACATATTTGTTTTTTTCTTTTTGCCAATCTGAAAAGATCTGGAGTCAAGTCTTCAAGGCAGGATCCATTCAGCCAGTTGTCATTCCAGAAACTGCACTTTGCACCATTTCCAAGGGTGACCTCTATGATGACTTGGAATAGTTGTTTGTCAATCTTGTCACAAGGCAATGCCGTACCAGCCCATGGTCGATTCTCATCTTTCCGTTGGAACCAAAGCCAGCGCAATCTAAGAGCTCTTGCAAACTTCTGTAGGTCGAGGATCCCCAAACCCCCAAGGGTTTTGGTCTGCACACCATTTGCCAGTTTACCAGGCTGGTGCCCCCACTAACCATCTCTGGGTCTTCTCCTTTCCAAAGAAAAGCTCTCCTATAGCGATTTATTCTCTTAATGACCCATTTTGGTGTTTGGAGAACTGTAAAATGGTAGATTGCAGAGTTGAGAGAACCGATTTTACAAGAGTGTTTCTGCCCAAAGGGGTGAAGAAACGACCTTTCCAACCCAAGATACGACTGCTTATCTTGTTGATCAATGGAATAAAGTCCAGCTTCCTCAATTTCCTTGTATGCAGCGGCAATCCTGGATATTTGCATGGGAATTATCCTTATGTACCTTGGAAGAAAAGTAGAATTTTAGTTAGGTCAAGGTCTCCACATGCAATTGGATATATTTCAGTCTTATCGATATTAATGGATAGGCCCGAGCAGTTGGTGAAGAGTTGGAGGACATTCCTTAAACCAACAAGATCTTGGATTGATGGCTTGATGAAGATCGCAACATCATCAGCGTAGAACAAGGCTCTAAAATGTCCAGGGCAATCAGAGACTGGTGTCAGTGTGTCCTTCTTCCGTCGTTTGAAGCATTTTATGGAGGGGCTCCATAGCAAGGATGAACAACAACGGTGATAGAGCGTCCCCTTGTCACAATCCTTTAGCATGTCTGATTGAGTCTCTGGCGCCTCATTCAAAAGGATTGCCGAAGACACTGAGTCCAGCAAGTCTACAATCCAGTCTCTCCAGTGAGATCCAAAGCAGAAATGCTGAAGAACATCTAGAAGATAAGGCCAGCTTATTGTGTCAAAAGCCTTTGAGATGTCTATTTTGATGAAAAGCGAAGGTTTTTTTTCCTTCTTTGTAGGTATTTGACCATGTTTTGTACAAACATGAAGTTGTCGTGGATCGCTCTTTTCCTGATAAAAGCAGTTTGGTTTGTGGGAACCAGCTCACCGATCCTAGGAGCTAATTTGTTTGCCAAAAGTTTTGCCACTATTTTGGAGAAACTATGGATCAGGCTAATTGGCCGATAGTGCTTAGCCTTTGTTGCGTCTCCTTTCTTTGAAATCAAACAAATATTAATAGTGTTTAGATATTCTAGATGTGTTGTGTTCAGGTCCATGACCGATCTTATTGCCTTTAGGAGGTCAGCCTTTATTATGTCCCATACAGTTTTGTAGAAGAAGGCGATGAAACTATCTTGGCCCAGGGCCTTTTCTGATGGCATGGACATGATGTTGCTCTTGAGTTCTTCTTTTGTTACCACTAGAACAAGTTCGGTTATCTCTAACGGGCTTAAAGCACCATCTCTATCGGGCAGGGCCTCCGTCACTGACCAAAGGTCAGTGATGTGAGAAAATATCTCAATCGGGCATCCACCCATCACGGATGACTCTCATCTCTGACGGGCCTAGATTAAGCCCGTCACGGATGACTCTCATCTCTGACGGGCCTAGATTATAGCCCGTCATGGATGACTCTCATCTCTGACGGGCCTAGATTATAGCTCGTCACAGATGAGTATAATAAAAAAAAATAAATTTTGTTTTTTAGGTTAGCCTCTGGCCTTTGCCCTCACTCATGTGCCTTCCCGATAGGTCACCCATCCTGAAATTGCACAAGGGCCAATACAATTAACCTCATAGTTCTTTGAAGATTGGCTTCTAATAAAGAAATTGTAGTTTGTTGGTGTAAGTATTCTATTAATCCTATTAACCCATGTACCACGATGTCACACCCTAGCATCCCCAATTCATATACATTCATTCACATACACAACCATCAATATATTTAACACAACCACATTCATATAACATCCCTTTTGATCACATATTGAACTATATAAAATTTGAATTTTAAAATATAAGAAATTCAAATATTTTTTCGGGTAGTAAATGATTTCAAATTGAAAAATTATCAACAACAAAGTTGTATAACTCATCAAGATCTATAACTTTTACTTTGGTCTTTTTGCTATATAACATTTTTTGAATAATTTGAATTTGAATTTAAAAATATGACAACTTCAAATAATATTTTCGAATACTAAATGATTTCAACTGAAAAAGTCATCAACAACAAAGTTTTATAACTCATCAATATGTATAACTTTTATTTTGTTCATTTTTCTATACAACATTTTTTTGAACAGTTTGAATTTGAATTTGAAAATATGACAACTTCAAACAACATTTTGAAATACTAAATGATTTCAATTGAAAAATTCATCAACAACAAAGATGTATAATTCATCAAGATCTATAACTTTTATTTTGGTCATTTCTTCATCTGGCAAAGTGATAGTAACATTGTTTATAAAATTCACATATCTCTCATCTGGTTTTATAAACTATAACACAGATATGTAAATTTTATGAACAATGTTACTAACACTTTGTCGGATGAAGAAATGACAAACATAAAAGTTATAGATCTTGATGAGTTATACAACTTTGTTGTTGATGACTTTTTCAGTTGAAATCATTTAGTATTTCAAAATATTGTTTGAAGTTGTCATATTTTCAAATTCAAATTCAAACTGTTTAAAAAAAGTTGTATAGAAAAATGACCAAAATAAAAGTTATAGATCTTGATAAGTTATAAAACTTTGATGTTGATGACTTTTTCAGTTGAAATCATTTAGTATTTGAAAATATTGTTTTGAAGTTGTCATATTTTCAAATTCAAATTCAAATTGCTCAAAAAATACGTTATATAGAAAAATGACCAAAATAAAAGTTGTAAATCTTCATAAGTTATATAACTTTGTTGTTGATAATTTTTCCATTTGAAATCATTTAGTATTTAAAAATATTGTTTGAAGTTGTCATATTTAAAAAAATCATCCGTGATGGGCTATAATCTAGGCCCGTCAGAGATGACAGTCATCCGTGACGGCCTATAATCTAGGCCCGTCAGAGATGAGATGAGAGTCATCCGTGACGGGCTATAATCTAGGCCCCGTGACGGGCTATAATCTAGGCCCGTCAGAGATGAGATGAGAGTCATCCGTGACGGGCTATAATCTAGACCCGTCAGAGATGAGAGTCATCCGTGATGGACACTAACTTGGTGCCCGATTGAGATATGTAATGTTATCTCAATCGGACCTAAACAACGGCCCATCACTGATAGGTGTCATCTGTGACGGGCCTGAGTTTTATGCCCATCTAACATGTCTGTGCGACCATATCTCAATCGGACGATTTTTTGGCCCGTCATAGATGACTCATCCGTGACGGCCCACTAATTCCAGGCATGTTACAGGCCGTTACGGATGGAAGGTTTTGTACTAGTGTACTTCTTCTTGGTCTGAAAGATCAAAGTTCTGAAAATTTAAGTTATTCTGATCTGGTGCTCTTAGCCTAAGGTGCATCTGACGAGATCATTGCCTGATTTTTATCTTATTTAGGACATCTAGGCCAAGAACCCAGTCTTTCAAAGACGAACACAAGGTCATTTCTTCTTCCGAGAGAGATCTTTCTTCTTGCGCTACATTGAATTGGTAAATGATTTCGTGTGCAATTGCTAATTGCAACTGATTATCACCAACCTGGGCTGCTCCATCTTCTTACGTCTCTGGCTAGATGGCGGAGCTTAAGCCTTATGATTGCGAGGAGGTTCATCATGAGAATTGGCCTTATCCAGGATTCTTTTACAATGTCTAAGACCCTGGTACTGACGGAGCGTGAGGCTCCTCACCGGGAGACCGCGCGGGCCCCCCTTTGCCGGTTCGGCCGGGGGCGCTAAGTGAGGTTCTTCGCCCTCGATCTGAGGAACGTCAGCGAGAGAGGAAACGCACAAGACGCGGGCGACGTAGACAGGTTCGGGCCGCTGAGAAGCGTAACACCCTACTCCTGTGTTCTGGTGGATCTGGGGGTCTCCAACAATACAAAGAGAGTTCCGTCTCCAGAACGTATTTTCCGGAGCCTCCCCTCTTTCCTAGGCCTGGGCCTCCTTTTATCTGAACAGGGGTCACCACATGGGCCTCTAGCTGCCTAAGAAAGGAAACATTCTTTTTACAATGAGGGCTAGTCTACAGCCGGAAGTGACCTCTGACAGGCATGGTACACGCCTTCTGCCCCGCTCGCCAGCTCTCCCGGTGGACGCCCGTTCAACCTTCATTCAATGGCCGGCGACTTCCTTGCCACGCCTGCGCTGAAGTCTGGATTGGATCTGACCGGGACTGACATACCAACTCCAGGAGTTAGCACGCCGGCTCCGGCTAGGGACGAGAGCCAGGAGGCTCTCATCATTCTGACGGGACGGGGCGAGGCGTGCCACCGGCCGCCTGTCGCCACCTAACCCGTGATCTGACCGGTCTGTGACCGGTCACACACCGCGACCGGTCACGGACCGGATATGCGTGCGCTGCGCCGCATTAAATGCGGCGTGGTGCGCTCGTCTGATCCGCTATAAATGCGGTTAGGCGAGCCCTGCTGCGCTCACCTAACCCGCACACGTGGCGCCAAAATCACAGGGGGTCGGGGCGCCCCAGCCCTCGAGGCCGAAAAGGGAGCGGCCCGACCCCTCGGGGAGACAGAGGGAGGGGTGGCCACGTCACCCTCGGGCCCGACCCCCCCGAGGGGGTCGGGACACGTGGGTGACCGCGGCTACCCAAGCCTCTAGTCATGATACCCCCGGTCCCATGTCACCGACAGGTACTTTCAGCTAGAAGGACTCAAACGGAACCTTAGCGGAAGTTTTGGTTTATCGTCCCCCACTAGGAAAAGCGGAGCATGATCAGAGTAGCTTAACGAGAGGGGATAGAGTCGAGCAAAATCGAAAAGAAGGTCCCAATCAGAAATGCAAAAGGCTTTATCAACTTTTGTTTGGGTTGGATTTTGACCTTCTTGGGACCAGGTGAACCTTCTTTCTGGAAGGGGTAATTCTTTGATCTCTAATCTGTCAGTTGTTTCTTTGAATCGCTGCATAATTCTTTTGTTTAGATGATCATTATTTTTGTCAGAGGCTCTATAGATCAGATTAAAGTCTCCTATGATTAGCCAGGTCGACAACATGTTCCCTTGTAGCCCATCAAGTTCGGTTAGGAAAGTTATTTTCTCAGCTTCTAATTGTGGTCCATAGGCAGCAGTCATGCTCCATTGGATATTCGCAATTCTCATAGTTAGTCTAGCTCAAACAGAGTGTGTTCCTAGGATGGTGTCTGAAAGGGTGAACAAAATTATCATTGCAAGCGAGGATGATTCCTTCTTTGGTGCCAACAGCTGAAAGATGAACATAATTTCTGATGAAGTTTTGCCCTAGTGTTTGAGAGATGATCACATCGTCCACCAATGACAACTTTGTTTCTCGAAAATAAATGATAGTAGCATTTGTTTGATACACCAAATTTCGCACAAAGTCTTTTCTAGCCAGGGCATTGAGGCTTGTTACACTCCAATTTTGAAGACGACAGTCTAGTTGTGACATGGGAGAAACATACAACAACTTCTCAGAGTGCTTGCAACCGTCCTGGGCTCACAGAAACTCATCCAGGTGTACTAGAAGAAACATAATATGCAAGGGAGGTAGCAGTACTGATTGATACAAGCATCGAATCAAGTACTATGCAAAAGTGGTGGACAGATCTGAGCATTGCGCAAAAGTAGGGGAGATTTTGAGGGAGACGCTTCATTGTAGACGTCCAAAAGGGTTGGCTCAGGCTTGACATAGCATCGATGGTGGTGGACTTGGGGGTAGCAAGTTGGTGGAGTCCAGCGGCCTGACTTCCAGTTGATTAGGAACTGTGGGTTCCTTGGAACGAAATCCCCAGTGGTGCCTACACTGGCACCACCGTTGCCTTCTTCTTGGTTGCTGGGACGCTGAGCTTCTTGCAGCCACCCTGATCCATGAGTCACTTGAGCATCTTCGGCGATGCAGGGGAGAGTGACTTCTTGAAACGCTGCAAATAAATTTTCTTTACGTTCTCATCAAAGCGTCATTTTCATAAAGAATGCCAAATGTTTTAGCAATGATCTCTTGCGCTACAGTTTCAAAATTGGCCTCTATTCTGTGTTTGCGGGCTAAACGCTTGCTCTGGCGTGAGTGGATTAGGGGTTCTCATTTGAGCGACAAGGCCAACGGGAGACTGGTGCAGGCGTTGAGAGGATTGGTGCTGGAAGGGGAGTTGAGAACCCTACTAGGAGCCTTTCTGTAGCATCCCCGATTGCCCTGTTCACTGTAGGCAGGTCGAAGTTGCGATCCTGCGGATTAGAGAGCACAAAAGCGGGTGAAGCAATGTGCTCAGCGAGAGGATTGGTGGAGTACATTGATCGTGGAATAGTCGCCTCAATAAGCATTGGGTCCACAAAGTTCTCAGCATCCTTCTCCCTCTCATTCGCCTCCTGTATGAAGAGCAGCAGTTCAGCAGATTCTTGCCGGTGTGCATTGCAGTGGGTCCCTGAATAGAGAGATGCAGAGCCCGCCTAGAGCTTTTGCTGTGGTTATATGGCATAAAGTCACAAGGAGAAGCAGCTGAAGTGTGGTGCGAATGTGAGGCTAAGAGAGAGAGAGCGAACCCTCCCGTTTCACCTCGCCATGTTTGCAGGAGCGATGGCCTCGGCTCTTGTGTTCAATCTGCTTCCGTGCGCGCTGACGCTCATGGTTGTTACGGTTGTACCTCCCCCGATCTCTCTCTATAGGCTCGTGGCTGTGATTGGTTGCCCGCCACCAAGCCGAGCTCATAGAGATCGGCTTCTTTGTCTTCCACACGCTCGCTGGTCAGAGTGCTTTTGTTTTGGATATGGCATTATATGCCTAATCAACTATCCATCCAATAAACTTAAATTTTTGCTTTTGCTTTTGCTTTTATCTCTTATAATATCCATTGCAACACATGGGCCTTTAGCTAGTTTGGTTAAAGATTGTGCATGGCTAGGCTAGGAGAGTTTGGTCTTCTACTGCTACATCATAGTACTGGCGCATAGTACAACTGTATACTCCCCCTATCCTAAAGTAAATCAAACTAGTATGAGATGTGACACATCCTCCTGTCTAGATTCATATAAGTAAAAGGTATCATATCTTGTACTAGTTTTGTTTATTTTAAGACGGAGGAAGTAAGTTCTCTCGAGTATCAGGGACATAGCTAGGGCTAGAAAAAAGCTTGTGACTCGTTAGCTCACTTGACTCGTGTCTAACTCGGCTTGACTCTACTCAACTCGTTTGAATTTGTTAACGAGCCGAGCTATGGTTTTAGCTGGTTAGCTATAATGAGCCAGCTCAGCTGGCTCGTGAGCCAAACAGCCTGACACAGACGCACAACCAAAGGAATTATTCAACAGCCCAAGTATCCAAGCCTGTAAGAAAAAAAAAAGAAAAGCCCATCTAGATGGAGACTCGTTTGCTCATGTACTGCTCTATGGAGATGCATCCATTGCCCCATCTGCACTGTTCTTTCACATTTGATGTGGTCGATCTGTTCTTGGCCGAAAGACTGTAGGAATAAGCAACCAGTTGGCTGCCTCCATTCGATGACCAAAGTGACGGTGCAGCACAGGGGCGCTGCCATACACTACTAGAAAATCAATTTTTCCCAACATCACGATTTTATTTTTTCAGACGAACTATAAAATCACTATTTGTAAAAATAGCTAAAAATACCATAAATCTAGTCTTGCCTGCGAAAAAGCCTACGATTTTCATAGGTGAGACCTTAAGACGTCTGCCTACAAAAAGTTAGGCCTTATAAAATCCGTCACCCACCCGGCCTCCACCCCACTAATGGCACTAAGTCCTCTCCCCTCCACCCACCTCTCCCTTCACTCCCTCACCTCACCCTCCACCATTCGGCAGCGGTAGGGAAGGGCGGCGGTGACGGAGGCGACGCGGCAACAGCAGGCGGCCGGAGGAGGGGAGGGCGGCGCAGCCACAGTAGGCGGCAGTGCTCCCCTCCCCTCCCTCCCTCCCTGCTCCTAGATTCAGCCAGAGGGAGCGATGGTGGCGGCAGAGATGGCGCTCCCCTCCCCTCCCTTCCTCCCTCCTAGATCCGACCGGAGGAGGGAAGGGCGACGGCGATGCGGCTCCCCTTCCCTCCCAGATGTCCCCCTCCCTCCCTCCCTCCCTCCCAAATCCTACCAGAGGGGGGAGGGCGGCGGCGGTGACCGGCGACAGCACGGCTCCCCTCCCCTCTCTCCCTCCTAAATTCGACTGGAGGAGGGGACGGTGGCGACAGCAGGGCCTCCCCTTCCTCTCCCTCCTTCTCCCTCCCAAAACCCTAACCCTAGATCCGGCCGGAGGAGGAGGGCGGCGACAGGTAGGGGGTGGTGGCGATGTGGGATTTTTTTCGCTGAGAATGATTTTCGCAGGCAGGTGTCTGTGGTGCCTATGAAAATAGAGAGGTCGCTTGCGGGACCGATGTCCGTCTGTAAAAATGATGTATTTTCATAGACCTTGAAGTACAGGCGAGGTGGATGATCGCCTGGAAAAAATCATTTTGTCTGTTTGTAAAAACCTATTTTCTAGTAGTGATGGGCCATGGCGAAAGCTGCTGTCCTTGTTGCTGCTGCTTGTGGAAGGAGTACATCAACCTGGATCTGTTGGCTTCTCCAATCCAGTGTGGTTCCGGTGCACGGCGGCGGCTAAGAGGAGCTTGGGGAGGTACGTGTGGCTGCTGTGGTGCCGATGGCAAGGGGCAAGTTCAAGCGTCATCCTCATCGTCTCTAGTGCACGGGCACGGTGGTGATGGCGGCTGTGACACTGATGTGGAACTCGGGGTGGCGTGCGGGCTTCTGCTGGTGCCGACGACGAGGGAGGAGTACCAGAACTGCCGAGCAAGCTAGGTGGTCGTCGCAGCCTCGTCGATGGTAGCATTAATCTTGACTAGTATGTGTAAGACATCCTTGCATGGGTTGCACGTACGTGGGCAGAAACGTGATGTGTTCACGTGTAGATGTGTTTGCATGGTAGACTAGCTAATCAATGAGTGCATAATTAGTTGGTGTGTGTGTTTTGCATGAATTAGAATGGAGCAATTTCTCATGGTTGTTAACTGCATAGAGGATAGCAGGCGTCTCATGTGGATTGTGGAGCATGACATGCAGTAGTTAGTGGCTGTGCATGTGTGGATCGTGCGAGCGTATATGCGTGAGACTCGGCCAGTAGGACGTTGCTCGGCATCTGAGTCACGTCGTCGCCTGGGCCTTATAAGTTCCATGTAATCATGTGTTTGTGATTGAGTTGAGATATAGAAGAAAGGGGCATGTTGCCGAAACTGTTTGTGTGTGTCCACAGCAGTGTGTCTTCATATTGTGTTTAATACTAGAGTGATCTTTGTGTATGTGTTCGTGTGAGTTTGCTGCATACGTGAGTTTATTGCATCCTTGATCAAAGCTGTCAATTTCTTGTTGGTCCAAAATTGAAAGACATTGGTTCAACCGGAAGAAAACCTCGCTACACTCCAAAAACGAGATCAAGAGGTGAGGGACCCCCCTTACTTTTAAGTTGGTTCAACTCCTCCTAAATAATTAATGTGAGACTACTTCAAACAATCTCCCCCATCATATATTGGTGGACTATTTCCAACAATTTGCCCCATCACACATTGGTGCCCCTCAGCACTGACTGGCCCCACACATGGGCACATACGTCACACCCGCAATCCACTAAACCGGCCCAACACATGAGCACATACGGGCCTCACACCCGTGGCCCACTAGGCTTCAGGCATGCACCACCTGAGTATGCACGAGCACTAGAGATTGTGGACTTGGCTCTGCTATCACTTGTTGGCCCAAAACTGAGAGACGTTGGTCCAACGGGAGGAAGCCTTGCTACACCCCAAATGCTAGCTCAAGAGGTGTCGGACTTTCTCCACTTTTAAGTTGGTTCAACTCTCCATAAATAACTAATATGAGACTATTCCCAACAGCTAATATCAACAAGTTCCTCTTCTCCATCTACATCGAGTGCCAAGGTAGAAGTGTCTCGGTAGGTGGATCGCTGCTGCAGGAGGATAGCCGCGAGAGGCACGTCGATGGCCGACACTAGCAATGCCGGTGGACGGAGGTAGGCTGAGAAGATGTTCGAGTAGGCTCCTCGTCATCGCCCTTCTCCAATAAGCGACGCTTGCCTAGTCCCTCCTTCCCTATCCATACCTGTCTTGCACATCTTGTGTGGTCCAGCTCACGAGCGAGAACAGGCTTGAGCTTGCTTCCGAGCTGAGCCGAGCTTCACTTTCTACTCGTTTAGATAAAGATCCGGTCCGAGCCAGCTCGTT
Source organism: Oryza officinalis (assembly GCA_008326285.1). Classification (NCBI taxonomy): domain Eukaryota; kingdom Viridiplantae; phylum Streptophyta; class Magnoliopsida; order Poales; family Poaceae; genus Oryza; species Oryza officinalis. Next base: position 29,943,745 of record BDMV01000001.1, on the reverse strand, counting down.
TTCTAAATGAGCTAAAGAGAGCCAAGCCGAGTCGAGCTGGCTCGACATCCACCACATAGGATTTAATATGTACCTTACCGGATTTTAGTCGCTCGACGGGATACAGAACGTGTGATTTCAGTGAACGATGTCTATTTACACAATGTTATATTAAAATAATATTATCTTTTAAAAAAATCAAGTATTTGTTGGCAATTATGATGCGTGCGGGTATCTAGCCCAATGTTGTGACTTAGGCAGTGCGGACTCGAGCTGATCGACAACTGCAGCCACTGCTCCTTCTGGATGCATTGACGTATGACTCGAGCATTGACACGTCCTGCTCCTTGTCGGTGGAAATGGTATTAGGTTAGATACATATCCTAACCATTTCCATTCTGACTTGCCGGGGGCATTGCCCTGCTTGTTATCTCTACATCCTTTGTAAAATGCTGCTAGCGAGCTCCCTTCATGTGACAACGATGGCATCGAGTGATTTCCGCTTGCACGGGCGATCTTTTTATTCCTTGAGTATCACTCCTCTACTTAAAAGCATCGGTTTAAGAAACATACTTATGAAAAACAAACACTACAACGGTAACCCTCATCTGTGTCGGGCTGTAACCGACATCTGTGTCGGGTATGGCGTCCGACACAGCGCAAAGGTCAGTGATGTGAGGAATCATCTCAAACGGGCATAAGTCCGTCACGGATAAAGCTATCTCAATCGGGCCTCAACTAATGCCCGTCACCGATAGCTTTGACCCAGACGACCGGTCAAACTATAGCCCGTCACGGATGACCTATCTCAATCGGGCTACAACTAGTGCCCGTCACGGATGTCTGTCTATCTCAATCGGGCCCCAACTATAGCCCGTCACGGTTGATATAACTCAATCGGGCTTTAACTTATAGCCCGTCACCGATGAGTATGACTACAAAAAAAATAAATATTGTTTTTTTGGCTAGCCTCAGGCCTGTGCTAGCCATGCCCGCTGCAAAATAACAGAAGCAGAAATAATATACATCCCAGCATCCCCATTCACATATGCCATTCACAACATCCCCATTCACATATGCCGTTCACATATATACATCCCAGCATCCTCATTCACATATGCCATTCACATATATTTTACAGAAATAACAAATATAATAAACATAAATATTACATAATAACATGTATTTGACAATTCAAACAGTACGTTAAAAAATGTTCATCACTTACACCTGAACCCTAAACATTCCTTTAGGGTGAATAATTTCGCGGAGGATGAAGTCAGCAATCTCCTCACGAATGTCCTCAAAGCTGCTACGCGGATCCTCTGAAAATTTGTCCTACATGTACATAATTCGAAATTAGTCGAACGATCTTTACATACATATACATATATATATATATATATATATACTTCAATTTAGTTACAAC
>BDMV01000001.1:29808199-29942237 GCA_008326285.1 Oryza officinalis | reverse complement strand
AGGCCCCGCCGAAAGGTGCAGCGGCCCGTCTACTTCGTTAGCGAGGCCCTCCGGGACGCCAAGACCCGATACCCTCAGGCCCAGAAGATGCTTTACGCTATTCTGATGGCTTCGAGGAAGTTGCGCCATTATTTCCAGGCGCATCGGGTCACGGTGGTTACGTCTTACCCCCTCGGCCAAATCTTGCATAACCGAGAGGGTACTGGACGGGTGGTGAGATGGGCAATCGAACTCTCTGAATTCGATTTGCGCTTTGAACCACGCCACGCGATCAAGAGCCAGGCCCTCGCCGACTTTGTAGCGGAGTGGACCCCAGCTCCCGAGCCCGTCTCCGCCCCCGAGGCCAGCCCGGGCCCCTCGCAGCTGCCTCACACCGCCTACTGGGTGATGCAGTTCGACGGCTCCCTGTCTCTTCAGGGCGCCGGTGCGGGGGTCACTTTGACCTCGCCGAGCGGATACGTCCTCAGATATCTGGTCCGCCTCGACTTTCGGGCGACCAACAATATGGCGGAGTACGAGGGACTCCTTGCGGGACTCAGAGTGGCGGCTGGACTGGGGATCCGCCGCCTCCTGGTGTTAGGCGACTCCCAGTTGGTCGTTAACCAGGTCTGTAAGGAGTACCGGTGCTCTGACCCGCAGATGGACGCCTACGTCCGCAAGGTGCGGCGTATGGAGCGCCATTTCGATGGGATAGAGCTTCGGCACGTGCCCAGGCGGGATAACGCAGTCGCCGATGAACTCTCAAGGCTCGCTTCCTCGCGAGCCCAGACCCCACCGGGCGCCTTTGAAGAAAGGCTTGTCTAGCCGTCGGCGCGACCCGACCTCCTAGGGGAGACGGACGCGCCTGAACGGCCCCCGAGGCCCGTCGGAGTCTATGCCTCGGGACCCGAGGGGAGCGCTCTCAGCTCCCCTAGATTGATTGCTTGGATCACTGAGATCCAGGCGTACCTCACAGATAAGACTCTACTCGAGGACCGCGAAGGGAGTGAACGCGTCCGTCGCATCTCCAAGCGCTACGTGCTGGTGGAAGGGACCCTCTATCGGCGCGGGGCTAACGGAGTCCTCTTGAAGTGCATTCCTCGGGAACAAGGCGTCGAGCTTCTCGCCAATGTCCATGAAGGCGAGTGCGGAGCCCACTCCGCCTCGCGCACCTTGGTTGGCAAGGCCTTTCGCCAGGGTTTCTATTGGCCGACGGCTCTCAACGATGCGGTCGACCTGGTCCGGCGGTGCAGGGCGTGCCAGTTCCACGCCAAGCAAACGCATCAGCCGGCCCAGGCCCTGCAAACCATACCTCTTTCGTGGCCGTTTGCTGTCTGGGGGCTCGATATCCTGGGTCCGTTCAGGCGGGCCCCGGGCAGGTTTGAGTATCTGTATGTCGCTGTCGACAAGTTCACTAAGTGGCCCAAGGTTTATCCGGTCATCAAGATCGATTAGCACTTGGCGCTAAAATTCATCAAGGGCATCACTGCTCGGTTCGGGGTGCCTAACCGTATCATTACGGATAACGGCACCCAGTTCGCTAGTGAGCTCTTCGGCGACTACTGCGAAGACATGGGTATCAAGCTCTGCTTCGCCTCACCTGCCCACCCCAGAAGCAACGGCCAGGTGGAGCGCGCCAATGCGGAAATCCTCAAGGGCCTCAAAACCAAGACCTTCAACATCCTCAAGAAGCACGGCGACTCGTGGATCGAGGAGCTGCCAGCGGTGCTCTGGGCGAACCGAACCACGCCAAGCCGAGCAACCGGGGAAACGCCTTTCTTCCTCGTCTACGGCGCGGAGGCGGTCCTCCCGTCTGAGCTCACCCTGAGGTCCCCTCGGGCCACCATGTATTGCGAGGCTGATCAAGATCAGCTTCGCCGAGACGACCTCGACTATCTAGAAGAGCGAAGGCGGCGCGTGGCCCTCCGAGCCGCGCGCTACCAGCAGAGCCTGCGGCGCTACCATCAGCACCACGTCCGGGCCCGATCACTCTGCATCGACGAACTTGTCCTACGCCGCGTCCAAACGCGCGCTGGACTGAGCAAGCTCTCACCAATGTGGGAGGGTCCGTATCGAGTGATCGGCGTCCCCCGGCCGGGCTCGGTTCGGTTGGCCACGAGCGACGGCACAGAGCTGCCTAACCCATGGAACATCGAACATCTTCGTCGCTTCTACCCCTAATGGGGGTCGGGTGTCATGTCTCGGGCTCGGGCCAACCCCGCACCCCCCCCGGGCGTGCAGGGTTGGCCGGGGGCTACCACATGCACATACTTATCTTTTTTCTCTTCCGTATTTCAATAAAAGCACTTTCGATTTCCAGAGGACCGTGTCTGTGCCGTCGCTTCCTTTTGAAGAATCTCGGCTTGAGTTAGTACGCTCGTGCTCGGCCCTGCCCTCGGTGGCCCGGGCCGGCTAAAACCGCCAAACGGGGCCCAGAACCGAGCCGTGCCCCGGGGCGTGGTGAACTCCGGGGGGGAATCGGCAAAGGCCCACAATCGGGTCCTCCTAACCCTCGGTCACCGCGCTCCCGGCCTGGCCAGTCTCGACACGCGGATCTCCCCAGGCACTAGCCCCGACCCGCGCCGTTTGAGGCTGGGACCTGGGCACGAGCCCTTGCTCAAGCCAAGACTCAGAAGGACCGCGGCACAGACCATCCTCGTCTTATACGCACAACAAACATAACTGACATAGAAATTTCCTCTTTATTTGATTGCAGATTAAACCAGTCTATACAAGCAGGGGGCTTGAAGGCCTCGGAAGAAGAAGGTAAAATTTAAGATCGGCGGGGGCTTGGGGGCTCACTCCGACGCACCCGGGCCGCCGGCCTCGCCGTCGCTGTCGTCCGCACCGTCGTCGCCGTCCTCCTCCTCGGAGTCGAGGGCGAACGCGAGCCGAGGGGCCGTACCCTCGAAGCTGTGGACGATGTGGTCGGCGGCGTCCCGGACCTGCGCGCGCGCGCCGTCCTCGGTTCCGGGAGGGAACTCTTCCAGCGCTGCCCACGGGGAGAAGTCAGGGTCCCTGGCCTGGTAGCTCGCCAGTACGAGCTCCACCGCCCCCCGGGCGAGGTCCCTCGAGGATGACTTGATCGTCTCCTCGAGCTCCTCGGGGAGCCGTTCGAGGACCCCGGCCATCTCCGAGAGGCGCTGGGCGAGGCCCCCCTGGTTGGCGGCGTACTTCGCGTACCGCCCGCCCCAGAGGCCCGCCTGCCGCCCGGCGCGGTCTAGACGGGAGACGGCGTCCCGAAGCATGCCGGGCCCTACCTCGCTCGCCAAGCGGAGGGCCTCGACCTCCCCGGCGGACGAGTCCAGCGCGCCCTGCAGCTCGGCGACGGTGTGTTCGGCGGCTGCGAGGCGGGCGGCTAGGTCGCCGTGGCCCGCGGCCGCCCCGCCGCTGTGCGCTCTCGCGTCCAGCTCCTTCGCCCGCGCCTCGAGCTCAGCGGCCCGCTGGTCCAGCGCGGCCCTCTCGGCGCGGGCGCCTTCCAGATTGCGGCGCGCCTGCTCCTCCCGCGCCGCCTCGCGGAGGAACAGGCTGTCCGCCAGCCGCTGCGCCGCGGCCTCGGCCTCCTCGAGAGCTCGCCCCCGCTCGGTGAGCGCGTCCTCGCGGAGGCGGAGTGCGGACTCCTCTTCGGCGGAGGCGGCCTCGTGCGCCGCCAGTGTTGCCTCCCGGGTGGCGACGGCGGCCTCGCGGTCCGCCAGGGCGCTCTCCTTCGCGTCCAGGGCGCGGGCGCGCTCCTCCAGCGCCGTGACGCGGGCCTCAAGGGCCTCCTCGCGCTGGCGGGACGCCGCCTCGTTCTCCGCCGCCCGCCGTTCCCGGGCAGCGGCGGCGTCGAGAACTCCCCGGGCGGCGTCGAGCTTCTCCTCTAGCTCCGCCGCCCGGCTCCCGTATTGGAGGCGGAGGTCGTCCCGTGCCTCGTCGAGCACGGCGGTGGCGATGAGGGCGGTCTCCCGCTTCTCCTCCACCTCCCTGGCGATCTCCGCCAGGTTCCTGCGACGGGCCTCGAGCTGTGAGGCGTGCCGGCATTGTGCCTTGCGGCCCGCCTCCACCATGGCCTCCACCGAGCGCCGCCCCTCCTCGACACGCGCCCACGCCGCGTCGAGTTCCGCCCGCTCCGCCTGCAGGGCCTCCATCTGGGCACTTAACCCGTCCAGCACCGTGCTGTTCGCGGCGGCCAGGGCCTGCAGGAGGGGTTCCGCGCTCAGCGGGGCAGCGGAAGGCAGAGGGGAGGGCCGCCTCGGTGTGGGTGCCGCGCGGCTCGGCCCGCCGATCGGCGTGCCGGACTCGGGGGCGTCCCCCGAAGCCGGCTCGTTCCGAGCGTCGCTCGGGGCGTCGGGCCCAAGGGGCGCACCCGCGGCCTCGTCGTGGGTGGCCTCGGAAGTCGTCGTCGCCTCGGGCGGAGTTGGGTCGGGGGCTTGGCAGCCTGCCTGGCGTGCGCGCGCCGCCTCTGCCTCCCGGGCGGTCTCCCCGGCCCGGCGGATTCTGGCCTCCTCCCGAGCGGCCTCCTCGGCCTGGCGAACCCGGGCGGCCTCCTGGGCAGCCTCCTCAGCTTCCCGGAGGCGGTCCGCGGCCTCCCGCCGGTCAGCCTCCCGCCTCCGGGCCTCCGCGGTCGCCGTCTCCCCGGCCTCGGACCGGCCGGACTTGGAATGGCGTGGGGGGCGCGACGGGATCTCGCTGAGGCAGAAGAAAAACCAGAGACAAAAAAAACGGGTGAGTAAAAACTCGCCTTGGGAGATGGGAGTATGAATACGGCCGCAGTGGGTGCGGGGACGAACCTGCGGGGTGGTCGGCTGAACAACCACCTCGGGGGCGAGATGAGGCTCCCCCGACACGGCTCGGTCTCCCCCATTTTGCGGAGCCGTTTCTTCTTTCGCTCCCCCTCGGGCTGCGGCGTCGGCACGACACCCTCCGGGCGCCTGCTGCTGGCACGCACCGCCCCGCCCCCTCGGGGAGGAGATGGGGGAGGAGTACCCTCCTGCTTCCTTTTCCCCTTGGCATCGGCAGGGCAGCTGCCCCCCGGGCCCCCGTCGCGGGACCCAGAAGCACGGCCCCCTCTCGGGGTAGATTGTTCCTCCCTGCGGCTCCCGCCCACGCCATCGTGGCCTCGGGGGGCCCGCTCCCCCGACGCCCCGACCACCTGCATGATGGCCAGGATGTTGGCGCGCTCTGGGTCACAGCAGAGGGGGAGGACCCCTTGGGGGATGAGGGATGCCTTCACGGAGCTGAGATTCAGCACCCATTGGACCACCATCCTGAAGTCCTCAGGGTCCCAGTCCCATTTGCGCCCCTGGTGGGTCCTCAGGTGGTCCTCGGGCCCGGTGTACTCCCAGGCGCACCGGGCGCGCCGCTGGAGCGGCGCGATCCGGCGACGGAGGTAGTCGCCGAACACCATGGCCCCCGTAAGCCCCTGGGATCGCAGACCCGCCAGGCGGTCAAGAACGGCGTCGTAGCCGTCCCCCAGATCCACCGCCGCCCGCCAGCTGGAGGCCTGCGCCAGGGGCTGGCTCGGGAGTCGGAGGCGCGCTTCGTCGGCGAGGGGGGTGTAGAACCAATCGCTCTTCCAGTCGTCCCACTTCTTGCGGAGGACGCAGGGAATGTAGCGGTTCAGCACCTGCCCCCGCGGCTGGAAGTAGCAGCCACCGACTACCGTCGGCGATGACACCGGCTGCACGGTGAAGAACCACCGAAACAGCCGGAGAGATGGGCACACCCCGATAAACATCTCGCACAGGTGCGCGAAGATGGCCAACGTCATTATCGCGTTGGGGGTGAGGTGCGCCATCTGGAGATCGTAGAACTCCAGAATATCCATGAAGAAAGTAGAGAAGGGCGGGCCCAGCCCCGCCATTGCGAAAGAAAGGAAGAAGACGGACCGCCCCGGGTAGTGTGGCGCCGGGCGTCCCTCGCCCAGCGCGACCACCTCCCGGCCGGTGGCAGATTCCGGCATGAACCGGCGCAGCAGCCCGGCTTGCCTCTCGCTCGTGATGCGGGAAGACGGCAGCACGCTACCGTCGAGCGGTGCGGAGCCCCGTGCCATGGCGCCGGCGGAGGGGGAGCTTGAGAGCGAGCGTGTGCGGCAAGGGTAGGGCACAGGAAACGAAGAGTTGGGGCACAAGTGGCGGAGGCAAAGGAAAGAGTGGCGAGAGGAAGGAAATGAATCCCTTCCTCGGCGTCTTTATACCCTTGCCAACGCCATACCCGGCTCCTCGCTTCCCGCGCCCACTACCTTGCCCCCTCGTTTCTCGCACCCACGCCTCCACTAGCCCCACTCGCCCGTTTGCGGCGCACGCGGCAGACGTGTGGCCGTGGCGGTTGAGATGGGGCAGATCGTGCGCGTATTAATTACGCTCGCCAACCGCGAAAAGCGCCATCATCATATCCCCAGGCGAAACGAACCGGCTCGACCCGATTCGCGCGCCGCTCGAGTAATGTAGCGGTCATAAAGAGACTGCTCATTATTATCGGTCGATTTTCCCTTCCCGATGCGCGCGATTCGCGACCGTTGAGTTTCTGCCTGCCTGTAGGGATCGGTCCCACCTGTCACCGGGCCTAAGAAATGGCGTCACGCCCGAGCGCTTCCCCCGAGGGGGGCGGTCGCCCTGGCGTAACACCGGGGGCTACTGTCAGTGACATGGGACCAGGGGTATCGTGACTAGAGGCTTGAGTGGCCGCAGTCACCCACGTGACCCGACCCCCCCCGGGGGGGTCGGGCCCGAGGGTGACGTGGCCACCCCTCCCTCTGTCTCCCCGAGGGGTCGGGCCGCTCCCGTTTCGGCCCCGAGGGCCGGGGCGCCCCGACCCCCTGTGATTTTGGCGCCACGTGTGTGGGTTAGGTGAGCACAGCAGGGCTCACCTAACCGCATTTATGGCGGATCAGACGAGCGCGCCACGCCGCATTTAATGCGGCGCAGCGCACGCTTATGCGGTCCGTGACCGGTCGCGGTGTGTGACCGGTCACAGACCGGTCAGATCGCGGGTTAGGTGGCGACAGGCGGCCTGCGGCACGCCTCGCCCCATCCCGTCAGAATGATGAGAGCCTCCTGGCTCTCGTCCCTAGCCGGAGCCAGCGTGCCAACTCCTGGAGTTGGTATGTCAGTCCCGGTCAGATTCATTCCAGATTTCGGCGTGGGCATGACGAGGAAGTCGCCCGCCATTTAATGAAGGTTGAAACGGGCGTTCCCCGGATGAGTCGGCTGGCTGAGCAGAGGCGTGACACGGCGTCTGTCAGAGGTCACTTCCGGCAGTAGGACAGCCTTAATTGTAAAAGAATGTTTTCTTTCTTAGGCAGCTAGAGGCCCATGTGGTAACCCCTTGCCATATAAAAGGAGGCCCAGACCTAGGAAAAAGGGGGGACTCCGGCCGATACGCTCTAGAGACCGAACTCTCTTTGTATTGTTGGAGACTCTCAGATCCACCAGAACACAGGAGTAGGGTGTTACGCTTCTCAGCGGCCCGAACCTGTCTACGTCGCCCGTGTTTTGTGCGTCTCCTCTCTCGCTGACGTTCCTCAGATCGAGGGCGAAGAACCTCACCTAGCGCCCCCGGCCGAACTGGCAAAGGGGGGCCCGCACGGCCTCCCGGTGAGGGGCTCCACTCCCCGTCATGTACATATCAAAACCAATATTTCTGTGCACGTAAAATCCAAAATCTATAGTCATTTCTCTCGTTGGATTTAATCGCGCACCGACCAAACCGACAAAAATCGAGTTTTTCCTTCAATCATTCTTTTCCAAATAAAATCCCCGCATTCAGATTTTGGAATCCGAATCGTGTCCTAAATTATCCCTCCATTTTCTATCTGTTTTAAATTATTTTGTTTAAAGCTTTACTCACTCCATTCGTCGCAAATTATTATTCCAAAACCAAAGCTCATCCAACCAAATTCTCTATCTGTCCACAAATCCCAAACAAATCATTTGACATCAAAGTCATCGCCCTTTTATAAGTTCAAAATTATTTACAACCTGTGAGCAAAAATGACAGTAAACAAGCATGTGCGCACTTCTCCATTTTTCTTCACTGAGACATGCAAAGACCATTTTGTTCCACCACTTATGCATGCACACATTTTCTCCTTTGTCTTCCCTGCCTCTCCCCTGACACCCCTTTAACTATATCAAAACAAAAGAGCAGGCAGCAGCTCTGCTCTGACTCTGCATTAGCGAGAGTTATGCACCGTCCTGTCACTTTCTCTAAGCAAGATAGGCACCGCTCCTCTGGCGGTAGCAAAGAGGACTGTGAGTAAAAGCAAGCACATGCGTGTTCGCTGTCGTCGAGCTCTCCGCGATGCACGAAGGAGAGAATAAAGGAAGAAGCCCACCATGTATCCTTCGCTAAGCTACCACTACATTTTCGTCACACCAGAGACGAATCGTCGAAGCCACGAAGCTTGTCGCTCCGAAGGTAGCCGGCGTCGTCCTACCTGCCCCAGCGCCCCCCGGCCTCTCCCTTCCTGCTCCCGGTCGAGTCAAGCTGGCATCGTGCCGCAACTACCGAGCAGCCGCACCACGCTGCGCTTGGCCGAGCCATCGTCGTCGTCCGACACCCGGCCCCGTTGCCGGCACCCTGCGCTGAGCCGCCTCGGCCGGCCACTCCAGCCGGCGCGCTGCCGCCCCTGCCGCGCACTCCGCCTAGGTGCCGACGCCACCCCGGGCCGTGCCGCGTGCCGCCCCGAGCCATCCTGCGCGAGCCACGGCGCCGTGGCCGTGCCACGCCACCGCCGGCGGCGCTCCGGCCGCCCTTGCCGCGCTCGGCCGACGTCTTCCCAGCCACCGTGGCCGCCTCCCGGCCTCCTCCTGCTCGGCCGNGCCGCCGTCCCTGCCGGCGTCGCCTCCCGGCTGTGCCGCCCAAGCCGTGTCGTGGAGCCGCCGCGCCCGACCGCCTCCCGGCCGCGCTCTACCGTGCGCCGGGCCGCCGCCACCTACGCGCCGTCTCACGCGCCGGCATCGCCCCGCGCGCCCCACCGCCGGCGTCTTCCTCTCCTTCTCTCCTCTGGAAGCAAGGGAGAGAGAAAGAAGGGATGAGAAGGAGAGAGAAAGAAGAGGATAAGAAGGAGAGAAGAAAAAAAAGAGAAAAAGAAAAAGAAAGGAGGTGGGACCCACCGATGGGGCCCTACGATGCGCGGATACGGCAGGAGGGTCGCGTATCACGTATCCGATACTGCGCAGATACGGATACGCCATGGATACGTATCCAGACCATACTAAGTAATTTGGATACGTATTGGACTAGATACGAGTATCTGATACGTGTGGGACGATTTGGACACGACCAATGAAAAGAAAATGGCCCAAATTCTAGAAGTTGCTAATCTCTCTCTTGATGAACCTGAAATGGAGAGTGTGTCTTTTGAAGGTGGAGACTTCGATGACACGGAGGAGAACCCACATAATGTTGAAGACGAGTAGAATCCTAGAAGAGCAAGTGTCTTACTTAAGTTGCTGTGTTATCTTTATCTACTTATCTATTATGTATGCATTTGAACTCAATTATGTGTGAACCTGTGTCCTGTGGTCTATGAATGATTGTAAGCAACATTTTAAGTTGTGAACTTTGTTATTTTATATTAAATCATGTTATTATAATTATTATTAAAAAAATCTTAGCCGTATTCCCGTGTCACTGTTTTTTAGAGAATAGCATATCCGCGTATCGGATACGTATTGTATCCGATACCCGCATCCGTATCCATGTAACGTAGATGGGCCCCACTACCTTAACTCTTTCTCCGCAGGCCCTTGACCGAAGACTTTGAAAAAGTCTACATCGCCTTCCTCTTCGTTGTTGGGCTAAGCCCATTGAATTCTTTATAAAGTGTATATCACCTCCCTCTACTTCATTGGGCCAACCGACCTGATAATCTATCCACAAGTCCATATAACCTCCCCTGTTTCCTCGGGCCGAGCCTAAGAAATCCATTTCTTGTAAAAGTCCATATTACATCCTCCGGGCCGAAGCCCACCAACAGCCTCCCACCAAAGTCTAATATATATCCCTCTACTCACCCAAGATCCCCTCATGAAGTCTATATTACCTCCCTACCCGACCTTCCTCATCTCTGGGCTAAAGCCCAAGCCTTCCCAAAATAAAGTCTAAGATTCCTCCCTCTCAACATCACAGCCAAGGAATATTCTTGGGAATATTCCTTTCCAATTTAATAAATTCATTTCCACATTTTAGAAAATCCGTTAATATCCCAAAATTCATATCTCCCCAACCGTAAGTCCGATTGACTCTGTTCAACTTCCATAATTTTTCTAAAAATGAAATCTATACAATGGCACAATTAGTTTATAATAGTTATTATTTGCTTTCTAGGGTTTTGGATGTTTTTCTCTTTTCGATTGCGTAATGGACGTTTCGGAGATGCAACGGATGCAGATGTTCTCGAAGATTTGAAGACCTACAATAAGGCAAGCCACTCTTCGATCATATTGCTCCCAATTTATAAAATGTGTTATTTGCAAGACTGCATGCTTAGCGTACATAATTATTTTGATCGGCCATCGGTCTACGAGCACACGACCGACGGAGCAACCTATGTAGTTGCATTATTTTCTGTAGGACCTTGTTAAACTTAATCCTTGTCGCTCCACCACAGCAGTACCTCGATACTTGCGCTCTCTGGGCGCGGGTATCCTTTTGCACCTTTTGTTTAAATCAAGTTTATACATGGTTATCGATGTGAAAAAACTTGGGTTGTGAAAGGTTTATAAAACCCGACTCGGGGAGTCGGTGACTTTGAAAATAAAAAGGTTTTATGGGAGAAAACTTGCGGTGCGAATCCTCTCCTGTGTGGTTTGGTTTCGTAGTCGCGCACAAGGACCGATTCCTTTGGGTTTTACATCCAAGCATCTCACAGTACGACCACATGGGTATAATGGGATGCCCCTAGATGAGTAACTAGCTAAAACATAGGTGTCTAGTATGTTGGCAGGTGAGGAGCACCGGTATGGTGGAGTTTACGGTAATCTCCTGCAGTGGGGATGTGTCCGGGGTCCATACGGTGGGGCCTGAGTAGACGAGAGCCTGAAATTTGGCCTGATGCTTGGTGGAGAGATTTCACCCATCTGTGTGACACGAGACATTTATGGTTTGGTTAGAAAAAGGTTTTGTCACGAACTTCCAGTACCAGCCAGTATCGGTGTAAGATTCGTGTCTTGTGGGAAAAGCGTACAGTCTCTGTAGAGGTTTTACTGAATTGTTCGAACAACCGTGCCCATGGTCAAGGGTGAATGTAAGATGATTCCCATAGCGTAGATTTGTTTTTAAAACTTATTTAATAAATTGGTTCGTGGGATGAGAACCATTACTAGAGTCCTTCTTTGTGATGGACGACCAGCCTTCGTGGTTAGGAACAGGCCTGTGTGACCTGGGGTGTCGTCTGGCACCATAGGGCCGAGTGGGCCGGTTTAGGGGCCGAAATGGCCGAGTTTGGGTTGGCAGGTCGAGAGGACCGGACCCAGAGTTGTTAACCTTGAGACTTGATTAACGGATGATTGTTGGAGAGGATGTTGTTTTATGTTTTGAGAGTGAAAAGAAGCTAATAAAGGAGAAAGTGTTATAAATGCTAAAATTTGACTTTTTCGCTTGGGTTGTTGCAAAGCAACTCGTGTTTGGATTGAGGTGAGACGCCTCTTTCCGAAGGAAAAGTTTATTTTTGAAACCTACACTTAGACCTTTGAAAAGTGTTTTAAATGCTTTGCTAAACAAACTCAGCCTTTCTTTGAAACTTGCATGTACACATTTTCTAGTGGCTTACTGAGTACGAAAGTACTCAATCCCCCATTGTTGTTGTTTTTCTTCCCTTGGCTTAAGTTCAGGAAGAAGATGAAGATTGGAGTTTCGTCCCTAAACCCAAACTACTGCCGGTGGATTTGGTGTCCTAGCTTCTCGCTGCTGCTGACTCTGATTGGAGGTTGCAACTCAGGGATTACCCGAAGCTGCAACGTAAAGGTATATTGTATTTATTTAAATCTTGCATTGATTCATCATGTTACCGCTGGTACCAGCATCATTATCCTAGGACTGGTACCTGTTTTGTGGTTCTGTGGGAAAACGGTTCGCCGTTCTCCTACGGCATGCCCTCCTCGGTGCCATTTGTACAGTGGCGCAGGGACGGGGTATGACAATGCCTCTTAGAGATAACAAGCCTCGAGAAGTCATCGTTTGTCCAATCGACAGGCATTACATCATCTTCCTTGTTAGACGATGCATTACCCTCCGCTTGCTCGTTATCCGAATCTTCCCTCTCCATTTCATTAATGATTATACCGACTCTCTCCCCCTCGTCTGCCACCTTCATGGCCTGTACCACCTCTGTTTGATTTCCCTCACTTTTCATCGAGGTTCCAACTAAATCCCCCACATGGCTTAGACCCTCGACATCTTCTATTTCCATTGTAACACTTCTATCCTTTACATGCACCGACACAAAAATAACAAGAGACCATGACCGTTCAAAAGTCATCTCCACATACCATCTCCAGGTGACAGTGCTATTCATCGACATTACTTCCCAGAAATAACCTTATGTTGCACGACTCACTACAACAAATACGAACATTGTGTTGATTTCAGTGTCAACTCTAAATCCTCGCAGCAACCAACTATAAGTTGACTAAAAGGTTCTCTCCGTAGGCCTATCGATGCCCTTTGATGTCATGCTAAAATCTGACAAATCAACACCATCTAGACCAAATCTAAGATTGTCTTGACCATGAACCAATTGAAATTTGACCTTACTTGACATTTTGCTTGATGAAAAAAATATCAACTAAGTTGAAATCATACTAACTAGATCTAATGTCGCATTCATCAATTTGAACAATGCCCTAAGTCTCAAATTCTACAAATATGGTGTGTGCTCTATATCTTGTTCTCCTGAAATGCTCTAGATCTAGATCCACTAAAAATATGGTACATGCTATTAATCTAAAATGCTATAGAAATTGACAAAACAATATAATAGAATATATTTACCTGTGGTGCAGTCAGCAAATCGCTAGGGCTTTGCCGCTGTACTTCTCCTCCCTCTTACCCCTCCCTCCTTTCTCTTTTTCCTAGATTTTTAGTTATTATAATGAAAATTCAACGAGAGGGAGGGGTTTTTATACCCCAGGGGCACAAAAACACCCTCCTAGAGGGTGGCAAGAGGGCCGCCTGCAAAATTGCCAGGCCGCTCTCGCTGCCCTTTTGCAGGCGGCCCCTTGCTGGCAAAAAACGCCCTCTGGGAGGGCGGCAAGGGGGCCACCTGCAAAATGGCCAGGCCGCCTCGCTGCCCTTTTGCAGGTGGCCCCCCGCCCTGTAAAAAATGCCCTCTAGGAGGGTGGCAAGGGGGCCGCCTACAAAAAACCAACCCCCTCCAGGGCAGCCGTTAGACGGGGACCAACGACTGTCTACCATGTTGGATAAAACGCCTTAAAAAACTTTCTCCCAGAGGGCATGAGGCGACTAGTTCTGTAAATTTTTTAAACAAAAAATTAATTTTGTAAATATTTTAAAAACAATTAAAAATAAAAAAGCCTGGCAGCGTCAGTGTGTCACGCTGGAAACAGCTCGTACGGGGCGACGCCGCCGGAGCATGGGGGGAGTGGCTGAGCGGGCGGCGAGGAGGGCTTAGCGGTCGCACTATGGCGGTGAGGCAGCGAGGGCAATCGGCCGGAGGCCGGGGCAGGCTAGTGGCTTCGCCTAGTCCAGATTCAGTCCCCAGACCGCCGCGGTGAGACTATTTGCTATATTTTGCTAGCTCCAGTTTGTTATTTTTACCCTTTTCATTATAGCATAGTACCAATTTGTTTGATTTAGGAATAGACAACTCATAGATGTGTGACACAATAATTACTAGTTCTGACTGTTTATATGTCGTCACAACTACAACCGTATCCCTGACTTGAAGTGGTTGACCGAATGACCGGCACTTACGTGTTTATATTACAACCATTCTATCAGTGATTGAGATGTCACAAGCCTACGATTGTTGCTCATTTTCATGTACTTATGAATTAAAATTTGGATGGTAATACTGGCAAAATTATCTCCACTACCCTTATCTCATGTCATAGCATCAGGATGAGCCCTTCATCTGTTTTTAATGATTTGCCAATGAACCACTGTAATTTGTTTCTTTGATCAATCATATTTTCTCGTGGATATTAAATATGTGCAAGCTGTTTTGTTCACTCAATATCGAAATTTCATCGCAGCAAGGGTGTTTACTTAAACCAATATTGCTGCTTGGTTTTATATTTTTCTCTTAGCTTTGCAAATGATCCTGTATATCAGAAAATTTGAGTGCTTTTGAATCTTCAATTCTAAAGGACTCCGGTAGTACTTCCGTATGTATCACTTCAGCTTTCTCTTAATCAAATTGTCTTGCCCACTGGCCACTATGGTGCCCATCAAAATCGTTTCGGATAATGGAAGGTTGCAACCTAAACTCCGGCCTCTGCATCTATGATGCATACAGACGAGAGAAAGCTAGTTCAATACACACTTGACTCAAAAGCAGGACAACCCTCGACCAAAACAAACACATTGAATGAAAAGACCCTTAAACTCTAATCTTGTACTGATTTAGAAGATGCATCTCCCTGCATGCTGTCAGACTATTTAACCTAGCCAGTAAGAGAAGCCTTATGGATAGAAATGATGTAACATGCATGACCTGGCTCCGGGCGGATAGCTAGCTAGTGTTGTAGTTCTTGATATTGAATTGAGTTTATATTATATAAAAGTAGCTAATTGCCATGGTATCAAGTAGCTTACATTCTTACACTAGCTTCCATATCAATCTCTTCTCGTAGATTATGCCACCATCGCATATCACCAATTCTAGATTGGCGCAACAACTGTAAGAAGTCAAGAGTGATCTCCTCGAAGCTTAGATATTTGAGGGGCATGAGAAATTCAATGCCTAGAGGAACCTCTTCCATGCTGCTGAGGTTGATTAGTCTTAATCTTTCAAGGCTTTCCATGGCACCTTGTTGTATCTCCATCCTCTTTAGATTTGGCAGGTCTCTTAAACGTAGAATCTTCAGCTTGGGAAACCACCCGGTAAGGAAAACCAGCTTCTCTCCGCTATAGGCTCTGGTGAAATGTACCTCTGTCAGATTTAGCAATTGGGAAAGGGATGGCAAGGGATCATCTCTCAGCTGGGACCAAAATAGGCGCAACGAGTACAGATTTTGTCCCCCGGCATCTTCTTGGAAGAGAGGAGACTCTGCACCCAACATGCTGTGTGCCAATCGTCCACTTAAACGTAGTTTATGAAGGCTTGGAGGAAGGGGGTTCAAGCCATCCAACTGGAGAACATCGTCCTCATCACTTGCCGTGATACTCAGGTAGGACAAAAATTTCATCTGAAGCAGCGACTTGCAAAGGCGTTCACAGAGGTTTGCCTTCACGTTCCATAACCTGAGGCCTCTCATCTGCCTTAGCTCTCCTAAGTTTCTAACAGACTCATCCTGAGCTTCCAGTGCTTGTAGGGATTGTAGGCTTGTCAAGTTTTCAAGGCCCCTGGGGATGCTTACACCAGTGCACCACCTGAAAAGGCGCCGATGTCGATCCTTCTGTTTCTCAGCAAACAAGTGCCTAAGTTTTGTCAGCTTCACAATGCCTCTAGGAAGCTCCTGTATGCCAGATCTAAAGAGGTCTAGTGTCAACAGATTGGTTAGCTTCTCGATAGACTTTGGGAGAAACTTCACCTTTGAACCACGGAGGCCTAAATGGCGAAGATTGAATAGATCTCCAATAGCATCTGGAACCGTGTTGATGGGTAGCCCACTTAACTCCAGTACCGACATATATCTGCAGTTGTCCACTACCAGATGTAGTATGCTGGATGATGATGACATGCTATTATCCAACGCAATGACTGATCGAAGACTCTGCGCACATGAAATTGCTTGATCAATATCCATGTTAAGTTTGTGTATTACCAATCTGCGTTCATCTCTATCCTCATATTCCCAGTGTCTATCAGCTTCATTGTACGCAACACCAAAACATTCTCTCCGGCACAAATCAACTGCCAACTCGTGAATGATATCATGCATTCTAAATGATTTTATCCTGCCAAATGAATTCCTGTCAATTAGTTGTAGCATGTTCCTGTTAACCAATTCTTGTAGATACCCTTCTGCCACTTCCTCTATTGTGCATCTACCCCTCTTATTGATGAATCCCTCTGCTATCCACCACCGTATAAGTGCCTTTCTTTTGAGAAGATGGTCCTCTGGAAACAAGCTGCAGTATAGGAAACAACTTTTCAACTGTGTTGGAAGGTAAATGTAGCTCAAGTAAAGGACATTCCTAACATGTTCCAGGCTTGGATTATTTATTAACTCCCAGTCGAGCTGGTCATGTATTCTCATCAGTTCCTCTTTGGTCTTGTCGCGCACGAATACGAGCCTGCCAACAGAGACAATTGCCAGAGGTACCCCCTTACACTTGCTAACTATTTGATCTATCAAGTGCAACAGTTCTGAAGCGCACTCATGATTTGTCTCCCTTGGAAAAGCTGTTCTACAGAAGAGTTCCCATGATTCCTTTTCACATAGAGGCTCTAATATTATTCTCCTGTCTGGGAAAGCAAGGTGAGCTACATCATCAATACGTGTTGTCACAAGTATTCTGCTCCCTTTGAGATTAGGAATTACATGTGCTCCAAGCAAATCATTGATTGCTTCTGGTGTCCAAACATCATCCAATACGATCAAACACTTCTGGAGCTTTAGGAATCTCTTCAGTTCTTCTCGGAGACCTGCAGTATCCATGTCGTTAATGTTACCCCAATTAGTCTTTTTCACATTTCTGGAAAGTTCAGTGATCAAACATTTTAGAACATCGTTAATGCAGTAAGATTGAGAAATTGAGACCCATGCATGACACTGGAACTTTTGTTTCTCCCTCCTGTATGCATTTGCTGCCAAGGCTGTTTTTCCAAGCCCTCCCATTCCATGCAGCGTAATGACTGAGTGTTCCAACAAATCATCTGCCAGCCACTCTTCAAGTTTTTCTCTATTTTGATCGAACCCAACAAGATCTTCTTCACCAAGGGAGCGTGAAATGCTTGCTAGATGCTGGGACCTCTCAACAATGTAATTTGAGCTGTCGTTACTAGTAGTGATATTCCCACTACCTACCATCGAAACCCATCGGTCTTTAGCCTGGAACAGGTGCACCAGATTGGTCTCTGCATCCTTAATTGCAGTTGCTATCTTGTTTAAAGAAAGCAGAATATTTGGTCGCATGAATCCTTTCTTCAGATAGCTACTCCATCCTTTGTCAAGTTTATGAGAAACAAGTTGCAAGTAATCATCCACAATGTCTTCAATCCCATGCGCTAGCATTCTTACCTCTTCTACCCAGATTTCATATGTCTCATTGTTCCGATTGCGTACATCCATTCGCGAAAGGAATTGATGTATCAGCCTGAGCTCCCTCCTGATGCGGCCCATGCTACCTTGAAGCTCTGTTAGCTGTGTAACGAACTTTTTGTATTTCGAAGTAGATTGGTTGATTGCTTCATTTCCCAAGGCAACACAAATCTTCTTCACAGCTAAAAGAATCATGGCTTCAGCCATTAATTTCTCTCCACAAAAGTTTAGGGACAGCCAGATTCCACCCCAGGAGCTTGAGTATATAATTTTTCAAATATTTATTATACAGTATATCCTGAAATGTAAAGGATTGTCATAAGTGCTACACTTGAATGCCAGGCTATCAAATTCAGTGATAGACAGGAATTGAATTTTTTATGTGAGAAGAGGGCCTGAAATCTCGGTAAAAGAAATATACAAACGATTCTATAATTGAACTAAGAAATTTTAGCTTCAAATAAGAAATTACCTTTTTTGAGTTTTCCTTGGGCTTTTATCATCACTGCATATGAAAATGAAGCAATGAAACATAGGAAGAAGATATTTTTGAGAAAATCAAGCAAAAATGAGTTTACATCTAATTTACAAATTCAGTAAAGTTCAGTTCTAAAGCTGCTTTATGTTCATCTACCTGTTATTAATCTGACAGTCAGATCCCCATTCCCTGAGCTCTTGAAATCCTCATGCGTTTCTGAGATAGCTGTGTCCCTTTAGAAGGATAGCGGTGGTTCTAGCCAGAATGTTCTTGTCTGCTCCTCTTGCTTCTCTTATCAACCTGCACTTGTAGTTTCTTTAGTTTTATCTTTGAAGAACATGGCTAGGCTGATGACAGCTTGATGATGTTTTATTATCTACTCTTAAAAAAATTACTTGGGAGTATTCTAATCAAGTAACGTTCAGGAGAGAAACCATGTTTATTCCCTAACATGATTCAGACTGGCTCAATGGTATCTAATGTACCATTTCATCCTAAACTAACGAGGAATTTTTGTTACTGTCTTCAATTTCAGTAAACGGAACAATTTAAAATCGTTTTTTTAATATATATATTCAAGGTGGTCAATTCGGACTATGCTTGAGGGTGCGATCATGTCGTATCTATCGATCAGTGACGGCAAAGATTATTTGGTCATTTTGTTCAGTGTCAGCAATCATTTGATTTTGGATTGGGTTACTTTACAAATAAACAGTATCGTTTCTAGCGTTGCTTTATGAGAATCAACCAACTTGACCATCCGAGAATTGAAGCTATTTACTAATATATGTATTGGTTTTTCTCAGCTAATAACACCAAAATGGTCTTGCTAACACAACTTGCAGATAACATATATGGAAAATGTTCAAACAATACTTTGAGCTTTGCTCAAATCCATGAGCTCCCAAACAACTACTCTGTCAAAAAAAAACCCCCCGATAAAATAACATCATATCTGATCCAGACTTGGTTTTGCAGGGTGGTATTGCCGTGTGGGATAACATGTTAGCCAAGTTGGAGTGAATGACAGGGACCTAACATTTGTGAATAAGATGAGTTGGCAGTGCGGTGGTCGCTCAAGGAAGGCGACAGACCTGATTGCCCCTTGTCTCTCTCTAATTGTTTGTTTGGATACATATGTGTCCACTGGCCATTTTGGCTAGTGTGGCAATCACGTGACGAAAATTTGCGTGTTTGCTTCTTAATTTAATTGAAGTTAAAACAAGACATCAACTCTTCGAGTGTTACTAAATCTCTACTTATTCTCATAGGTTATACGTGGATTGATCTACCACTAATTTGTTTCTCAGTTGATTTGTTAATGTTTCATAAAGACATTATTCATTATATATACACTTAAATACGTGCGATAATTAAATGACACTATTGGAACTTAGCGTCCGTTATCCGCGATCTGACCCGCTATATGCTATTTATTACCTTGGACGAAACCCACCTATAAAAGAAGGCCATGGTGTTAATTGAATCGAACTATGAAGTAGGGGTAGTCTATTTTCTTTCTAAGGAACTGAGCCTAGCTTAGTCGCCCCTTATCTCTCTACCTCTTTGTCTATAACTTCTATTGAAGATAAAATAGAAGAGATGGGCTTTAGAAACATGCTACAAAATTAAAGACAGATTGGCCCACCACATTAAAGGACTGTACAATGTATGGTCATGATTGTATAACTCATTGCCATCGAATTCTATCAAGGGATGTGCCGATCTAGAAAAGCAGTCTCATAAGTATTTCGTCACTGGAATACACGAGATGCAGATCACAGACTTGACATTGGTTAAGTAACGAGCAGATGAATCGGTTCTGGAATATATTCAAAGATTTTGTGATGTTCGTAGCAGATGCTATAGTTTGAGCTTAAGTGATGGATAATTAGCAGAATTAGCATTTCAAAGATTATCAACACCAATCAAAAAAAGGTTTTTCTTTTAGGAGTTCAAAGATTTGGCTCATCTGATGCAGAAGGTATCGGCTCATGAAAGCCAATTGCAAGAGACAAAGGGAGAAGAAATTTTTGAGTCATAAAGGCCAGGAAGAAGATAATTTTGAAGCATAAGTTGTCATTCTCCAAAATTGAGGGGCATGTGTTAACACCAAAATTTGGTACGGTTCTTTCGTAGATTCGGTTAAGGAAAGAAGTCGATCGGCCGATGGAAGTTTATTAAGAAGAGACCGAGTTCAAGAAGAAATCGTGAAAACTATAACATGACAATTTAATTCTATCTATTAATTAGACAGGATTTAATAACTTTTTTTATTTTTAGGAAGTTTTGTCTAATGTCCGATCAGGACTTGTTTTTCCTCTTTTATCTTTAGGAAACACTGTGTCGTGTTTGATCAGGACTTGTATCAATCCGAGGGTATAAATATGTACACCCGAGGTATTTGTAAGATATCTTCATAGATCAATACAATTACTTTCAACGCATTGCCACTTTCAATTCGACGAGGTCTTCCTTCTCACGAGGGGCTGCATCGGTTAAGTTTGAATTTCAGCGAGAGGGTAAGTCTCGTCAACCCGGTAGTTGTATCAACTAGGACTTTTCTCGGTTCAGTCCGATATTTTAATTGATTGGTTGTTGGCTTACCTGATATATTTTGTTCTGTCTAAGGCTACATCGGTTAGGTTCGATCTCTTTGTCCAATTAAGATATATCCATAACGTTTGTATAAATCTATCAGTTTATCTAGTTTATTTTATCAAACGCAATCTCGTACTGTCTCGGTTAGATCCGATCTTCCAGATTGTTACTGATAATTTAAGTCTTGCTAAGCCAATAGATTTTATGCTACGTTTTATCAGAGTGTTAGCCGATAAGTTATCTTTACATTACATACAACTGATCTACAACAATAGTACGATTAATCTATTTTCTGTCGGTCTAGTTCTATTAACTTCAACCTTATACTGTCTTGGTTCGGTCCGATCTATCAAGGTTGGTTTTAACAAAATGATAGTTGATAGCTAGTAGGTTTCGTCCCTTCAAAAAGCTGGATAGAGCCGATATCATTATTTATCTTTACCTGCATGTATCATACTAGCATCGGTTTTTCTAGCCGATGTATAAGTGCTTTGATAGATATCGGCTACATCAAATCTATATCAGATTTCCAGCCGATGTATGCTGTAACCATCAGATTTGTGCATCTACGACACTGTATCAGTATCGACTGATTGGTTTATTGACCAAATTCTTTCTATCATTTTTATAAGAGTGTTTACCTGATTGCCTGATTCTACATTGGGTCCATAGCCGACTATTCAAAACCCTATCAACATCGGTTAATCTTGCTTCATCACATCATCATATTGGCCGATCGGATCCTTGATATTATACGATTTTCCTATCTTGTTTGTCACAGGATCAAACTAATTGGCATGCCCTAAACCCGATTGATAGGACCTACACTGAAGCTAAGAAGATCTCCCAGATCTTCATGTGGAACGACGAATTTCTCGTCAACACCGTCCAAAGCTGGACTGATGGTTGTATGCGTGGCATACCACCACCCCCACATCTCAATTGCAAAAGCTCGTGATATCGCTATGTTATGTTGCAAGTCTACGACAGGATTCAACCTTAATTTAATGGCTATGGTATTTTTGTTCATTGCTACTAGAAGTATAATTTAAGGTTAGATGATGCCTACATCTACCAAAACATCATGATCCAACTTTTTTCATGTGCATGTGCATCAATATGTGAATCAAATTATTTATGCTGTTTTCATGGTGAATTTTTTTGTCATGTTCTGTGCATGACCAAGAGATGCGTATGATGTTTGTGTTGTTTTTATTCATTTTGTGTTCAATAGAACTGAATGAACCAAGGACATTTTGAATAAATTTCGTTCAGCAAATATAAACGAGCAAATCATATATATATATTTTTAGAATGTGTTGCTTTTTTAACATAAGCACTCATGATTCATATCCCTTGGAAAAGTTGTTTGACAGAAGAGTTCCCTTGACACTCTTGTTTGGATGCTCCAATGTTATATTCTTATCTTGGGAAGCAAGGTGAGCTACATCATCGACACGTGTTGTGACAAATATTCTGCTCCCCATGAGATTTAGGAAGAAGTGCTCCAAGCAATACGATCGAACACATTTGATGCGTTAGGAATATCTTCAGTTCTTCTCGAAGATCTTCAGTATCCATGTTAATGTTACCCCCAAATACTCTTTTTGTATTTCTCGTAAGTTTAGTGATCAAACATTTTAGAACATGTTTAAAGGGGTAAGATTGAGAAATCGAGACCCATACATGACACTGGAACTTTTCTTTCTCACTTCTGTATGCATTTGCTACCAAGGCTGTTTTTTCATGTTCTCCTATTCCATGCAATATAATCATAGAGTGTTCCAACAAATCATCTACGGGCGAGAAATAGTATGGGAGGACAAAAAACATGATGGAGCCCAAGATACGGCTGCACACCCGAATGGTATGTTGTTCCCTAGCATTTCTCATTTATCATTGACGCAGATATGAAAATAGAGTGCTTTGGAGCATTTAATGCACTTTCATAAATAATGGAAAGATCAAATTGCAATGTTGTTTTTTTTATATTCACATGATAGGTGCGAACAAATTGTCTAATTTTTTTAACAACTTGAAATCTAAAGTTTAAAGATCAAATGATGGCATTTTAGAGTTTTGATGGATCTCATTTCAGATAAGAAACGGGTAAAGAAAAAGAACAAATGGAAAAAAGGGTTCAACTCAAAAAATTTAATGGAGAGTTTGAGTGCATCCTATCGACGTGGAGCCATGCCTCTACATGCTTCTACTTCTGCTGGTCCTCGTGTGCACGGTAAAGGAGCCTCCATCAAGCCTTGCATCCAACTTCCAAATACGAATATGTTAGGTTGTTGACTTCATCTCAAAACACTCGAAACTTGAGCAGCTCCCATAGTCCCATCGTAGGCAGATTCGATGGAGTTCAAATTGATTTCACTCGCATTGATGGAGTTTCCAAATCGTCATGGATTGTGTGGAGCGTCTCCATCGCTGCGAGTTCTCTCTCCGCATAATTGTTACTGGATATAGAATCTCTACCTCTCTGTTGCTAACTGCTATCAGAGATAGAATAGAATAGATGACCTTTAAAAGACAATGCAACAATTAAAACAGATTGGCCCACCACATCAAAGGACAGTAGAATGTATGATCATGATTGTATAACTCATTTAATCAATGGCAAGATCTTTTTAGGTAATACGAGAGTTCCCGAGTGTCAACTTTAAGTAGGTATAGACACATAGATGTGAATCAATTGTAATTTGTACACTATAGCTTAAGCATTATATACTACAACCAATATATTGACATGTGGATCTTCTGCAAGTACCAAAGTAACTAGGGTTTAATATCCATTGCACAATGTCTTAGCAGAAGTGCTCCATTTGCTTGCGCTAGAAGATTGCAGAGCACTTGGAAACATCAATATCATTGCATACGACTTTTAAGATCTCTTTCGCTTCTGTGGTGTGCCCATACAAGGTTGTACTGTTGGGTGTGTATGCACGGCGTGCTGCCACGCCCCCACTTCTACTGAAGACACTATAGATAAAGAATTGCAAGGCATGTACCAATGCCTTTGAGTCCATAGATGATTGAACCAAGGACATATCTGCATACATTTGGGATATCACTGTACTATGTTCAAGCCTATGAGAACATTCAGCCTTTTGTGTTTAATTGCAATGGTCTTTTTGTTCGTACTGTGATAACAATTTAAGCTTAGATAGGGCCAAAAATCTACCTAAACATCATGATTCAATTTTTTTAATGTTATGTGCATGAATATTAGAATCAAATTAATTTGGTCATGTTCGTCATTTTTTTTCACAATTGTTGCATGATTGAGAGATGCATATGATGTTTGTGGTTTTTTAATCATTCAGTGCTCAATAGATCAGAATGAGATGGACATTTGTAATAAATTCATGTTTAACTGATGTTAACGAACAAATCATATATATTTTTAAAATGTGTTTCCTTTTTAGTTTCAAGATAAGTGGATGAACAATAAACATTTTATTCAATAGACATGCATAAGTAATAGAAAAATACAGTACATTTCACAAAACCTAAAGTACCACCATCCGACATCCTCTTAGCAATGAACTGTAAAATATGACGGTCATGCCACCGTTACCATCGAAATGGCAAAGACAATTTAAGATGCTTGAAGCACCGACATGGTCACTTTGATTTAATGCATGACAACTTTGATTGGTGTCATATCGACTTACTTAAATCTATTAGGCAATCATCAACCTTATGTTGTATCGATTGGGTTCGACCTATGGGGTTACGGTTGTAAGTTAGATTTATCTAAGTCAGTAGGCATCAATCATTGTTTTATTGAACTTTCAGCCGATAAGTTATCTAAATGTTGCATCGGCTTATAAAGATTATATACAAGTTGGTTTTAACCGATTGCAGCAAAAGTTTCATTGATTACTTAATCATTTGGATTTAATAACAACGGACTTCCAGCCGATGTATGTTTTAATCATCGAGCCTACATCTCATATTCTATATCAATATTGGCCGATAGGTTTGTTAGATATTTGCTTCATTATATCTATATCGGCTGACTAGTTCATTAGATATCTACTTTGTCACATTTATATCGGTCGATTGGTTCATTATTTTATTATATTATCATCAGCCGATTGTCTTTATATCATTATTTATCCAAGTGTTAGAATCTACATCGGACATATAGCCGATTGGTCAAAACCCTATCGACATCGGCTAATATCTTTACATAGGCTTACTGGCCGATCGGCTTTTTGGTCATCAACATATTTATCCATCTTGTCAGTTGCAGGATCAAACTGATTGGCACGCCCGCATCTCATCAAAATTTAGGACCTGCACTGGAGCTAAGCAAATCTCTCAGGTCATTATGTTTGTCAATATAGTTCGCGTTAACGTAGCTTTGGCATCATTTGCCGAGCGCAAATTTTTCGTCAACAGGTAGTGTTGAGCAACTTCCTACTTACCAGCTTTTCCTTTCCCTTCTTGTTCTGCTAACCAGATTGTTACTCTAGCATAATCTCTAATTAAACAAGTTGTAATCCCATATAGTGCATAAATTAGTTTGTTAGGAATTTTTTATTACACACAGTCATAATCCCGAAGATTACACACGCTCGTAGTACTTAATATTACACATGACCAATTAATATCAGCCATAAAAATTGTATTTACCTATATATCATATATACAAAATGATATTACATGACATATCAGAAATAAGAAGGAATTCAATGAGCTTGCCTTGGATTCTGGCAACTAGATCACTTGGGTGTTAGGTATTGAGATTAAGCTCGACTCCATAGATCTCGATCATACTATTATGTAACCTAAAGCTAGCATAGACGAGTTTTCAGAGGCCAAGAAAACAAAACCATTGCATTTCTTGCGCCACTATCTCCACTCAAAACTAGATGTCTATATGACCAAGAAAAATCCACTGGTATTGTGTGCAATCCCTGAAGAATCGCTTCGACCATCATAGGACTATTGTGTTCCCACATACACAACATGACTGGATCACTATGCACTCCCAAGAGACATGTTAGTTCGCTTTCAACATGAATTTGCAACAGAAATTTGGAAAGAATTGGAGCGTGTGATTAAGTGGTGCACTCAAACATGTGAATGTAATGCGTAAAGGTGTGCTCGTGTGTGCATCTTCTATCTAGACAGGAAATTTATAGTTGAGCACCATAATACGTGTGTGCATAACACGTGTTACACTTTGACATGTACTACAATTGTTTAGACTCAATTTTATAGAATGATCAGCCGTAATATTGTATTAACTCTCTGGAAAAGTTCGTATACAGTTCAAAACAACCGGTATGCACAGTCGTTCAGTAGAGATAGGTAGCTAGAGCTCTCTCTAGATAATGCAATAATTCATTTCTGCGAAATGGACATGCGAACCCAACCCATCAAACATACGTTACACTTATAACATGGCTCATCTTAACATCATTACTAACTTAGCATCCTATGCAATCTTACAGCAGGTACATCACAGCGTACTGGTGACCAACATGGTGATGCTTCATCTGTGATTAGCCGATCATCTCAAAATGGCTCAGAGGAAGTTCCTCTGAACAGCTCCAGACGAAAATCGGGACGACAATCCTTGTGCCATGTTCTCAGGATCTAAATTGACATTTTGCCGCCCAGCAGTCAGGTCCTTCTCACGGTCCCAAGGCTTCCATGGGTGGTTTCCTTCCCATTCTTCTTTCTCTCGCTGCTTCTGCTTCTTTTTCTCCTTTTTGCTCTCTCGATGCTTTTGCACGAGAGATATTGATCGTTTGGAGGAATTATATTTATCCACCAATGAAGCATCTGAGGTTTTAATCTTTTCTTCATCTGCATCTGCAATTGCCTTCGCTTTGTTGTAGGCTTCTAAGTAGC
Organism: Oryza officinalis; assembly: GCA_008326285.1. Lineage (NCBI taxonomy): Eukaryota > Viridiplantae > Streptophyta > Magnoliopsida > Poales > Poaceae > Oryza > Oryza officinalis. Next base: position 29,915,933 of record BDMV01000001.1, on the reverse strand, counting down.
TGTGACAAGCACGATAATATTATTCCATGTACATCGTTGCATTCATAGTGCATAAAGGGCATCGTACTGAATAGCACAAACAAAATTATCATTAGAAAGACGGACACTCCTGTTTTCACGTCTTCCTAAGTTCAACCGTACCTATTTAAGAAAAAATCACCTCAAAAAGATGCTTTTTACCAAATGCTGCATTCAAGATTTCAAGGTTGAAGGGAACATCATTTGAAAAGCTAATGGCTGCACCAAATAGAATATAAGGGCTAAAGACTAGCCTTGGCCCAGGTTCCATGCCATTAGCACGAGTGAAATTGTCCACTTCATACCATAATAAATGAATTCCCATCACATTTTGTAGCAGATGACCATTCGAGTTAGTTTAGCTACTATCAAAAGTGGTATAGCCTATGATTTGACATGACTCAGCGAAAAAAAGAAAGAAAAGATAAATCATTACTTAAATGAGGAACCAATTCAACTGATAAAGCTTCTTCGTTCCTTACCCCCAACCCCACCTGCTATCCAAACCTCCAACTTAGAACCTGGTCAGAATCAAAGGCACTAAACACTGCTAATCCCCTACCTCAGAAAAGCCTGGTCGCCCATCTCTCCTCCCATGAACAATATGCAGCTGGAGGAATCATCGTGCAGAGTAGGGTAGACCATGACTACCATGGCCAGCCAAAGGGGACCCACAGGCAGCCACAGCTAACCACATGATAAGGTTGGAGGCTTGGAGAAACTGCCACTGCTAGAACCAGTAGACTGAGCCAGCACGGAACAGGACTATTTGGGCAGAGGAAAACAGATGACGGGTAAAGTGGATGTATCTGTACAGTTCAAGGGTTAAATACACTTTGTTCAATCTTTTAAAGTACCCTCCCTGTCCTTAAACAGATGAGCCCCTTGATATCAGGATCTCAATCCACTTTTGCCTTTTCCATTAATAGCCTAGGTAGTAATTTTTGGCCAAAGAAGTTTCTAACCCCTAGGAAGTGTTGACAGTTGACACTATGTTCTCCCAATCTCAGTAACATGCACAGGATGCCAATTAATGCCCTCTACAAGGCGACACCAATATTGATTGATAAAGGTGTGATATCATGATGTGAAAGCAAGTAGTGTCAAAACTCTTACTTCTGTTGTGCTTTTTGAGCTCTATCAAGAGGAGTATCTGTCCAGACACTTGTATCACCACGTCCTTCTTTACCATTCATACTAAATGACGTAGTCGAATGCATTGGTACTCCAGGCTGAAAATGAGAGTTAAACATACATGTAAGAAAACAAAACAAAATAACCACTTTCTTTTTTTCCCCTTTTAGAAGGAGATAAAACAGTAAAATGAGTATATTTTACTCAATTACTTTTCTTTCAGGAGGCAATGTGGTCATCCATTCATCTCTTTTAGGTGCCTGTGCCTGTTTTGGAACTGCCAGAAGTTCATCATCACCCTCAAGAGATACACCTGTAAAAAAAATAACAATAAATATGCCATCATGATAATACTTCTAACTATGCTTCCATCTTCAGTTCTTATCAAGATAATCTAAACCTTACAACAAAGCTATAATCAATTAAACCCTATATTTAAAAATTAGACACAAGTGTTGTCAATGGCCCATTATAGGGATTCATATTTGGAGCAGTGCATTTGGTTCTTCATGCCCAATAATGTATGCCCCATAAAAAAAATGGAAGTTAATCCTCTTGCTAAAAGCCTAAAATACATGTAATTTTTCTGTGTTTATGGCTTTTGGTGTTTTTGTAGATAACTAGACGCTACATAAACTTACCTTGTAGTCGCCTCCATTCTGCAGCCTCACGCATTGCTTTAAGCTCGACCTACAAAGGAAAAAAAGGAAAATAATAACAGTTTTTCATGCAGCTGACAGCAGTATCTGAGATCTTAGTTCAACAAGAAAAGGTGCTCTATGTAAATCAATATATGATGCAAATAAGTTTACCTCAAATTGTTCCATCTCCTCTTTCTTTTTTATCTTCTCATCTATCACACCTCTCTGCAACAAAAGAGAATAATCCAGAGGAAAACATCAGTGTAAATAAGTTTCCTGACATGACATGGTGAACTAGTGTAATAACTTCTCAAAAAGGAAAAACAGTAAAAGTACCAACTGGTATAGAAACAAGAACTTGGTTTCTATAGAATAAAATGCAATAGGTATGTAATAAGTTCTAGACGTAATGAACTACACACATGCTGGAGAGCATTGCTTGTTTGTTATTAAGGTAATACTACCTACAATCTAAAACTTTGAATAAATCAGCAATTTATGTTAAACCAATCTTAAATTTCCTTGGCAGCTGTGTCTAGTAATGTTGGATCATTGGCATGCTAAAGACAAGGATTAATTCCATATACACCACTGAATATTTGTGCAGTCCCTCATTATCTCAGTGACCAAGTGGGTCCAGGCCCAGATGTCATTCACACTGAGTCACATATAGAGATGTAGTAACTCAAGAAATCCAAGAAAGTGGTATCATGGTAACAAGTTCATACTACAAATTCAAAATGAGCATATAAGGCTTTAATAAAATAGCCAATAGTGCAAGTTATGCATAAACATCGAGGCAATCAACATTTTCTTCATAGCAAATTTCTGTAGTTTAGAATCAAGGCACGGTACATGCATGGATTGCAATTCTCATCTCTAGTCTCTAGTAAGCAAGTTTAATATTTTCTATGGTTCAGAATCAGGACACGGTACAATATTTTCTGCATGCATTAGATTTCAAGCAAAGAAACAGTAAACAAGTTAATTCTCATCTCTAGTCTCTACTCATATCAGAGGTTATTACTACCCAGTCATCTCTTGGTGCTATTTACCCAAAAACTATCTAAGGATCATAACTTTGCATGCAGAAACTCATTCAACAGATATCACATACCCCAGTTGTTGAAACATCTACTTTACTATTGCTATTCCATATAAGAGCGGAGTTACTTTGTACAACTTCACAAATGATATCTTCACAGGATGATAAAGCTGAAGGGAATGATATATAAAAAAAGTACCTTTTCAGGGTCCTGTAAGTCTTTGAAAGCATTATTCAATTTCACAAATGCCTCCTGAGCTGAAGGATGAGGACATTTGTCAGGATGCACTAGAAGAGATAACTTCCAGTACCTGCCATGCAGGATAAGAGGTCAGCAAGAAGAACATATCTGAACAACAGAATGCAGCATGATGAAATATATATTACACATGAATTACAAAATAAAAGTATGCAATAACCTTTATAAAATATTTCTATGCTGCAAGTTATTATGTGTAATAAATGCTACTAGAAATTTTGCTGATCCCTCGATACATGAGCTACAGCCAGCAAATGAATATTATGTGAACACCTCAAGATACAATAATTAGAAAAATGCTACTAAAACAATATATCACCACAAACATAAGAAGCCTTAGGCTCAATGTTGATTTACTTCATGTGTAAGAAACACTACTGCAAATTTCAGGTGAGGTTGGAATTGCTTCGTGCTATTTCACATGAAACTGCATCTACTATCAGGTTATTTAGTGAGAATCTTACAGTTCTATTCACAAAAAGGTCATTTTGAGTGCATGGTATAACTGCATGTGCAAATTTGTTATGGGCAGGTTAGAGGTTAGGGCCCTCATGCAGTCAGGCATAGTCAAGGAGACCCTACCCAAGTGGCATGACAGCGCAAATGAAGACAAGCACACTGCACACCACTAGGGGAAGGGATAAGATGGAGAGATAAAAGATGTGCATTCATTTCTTAATAGAAAGAGATACAACCCCATCGTTACATAGAAGGGATGACCCTTGTGAAACTTATCTCTGAAATTAAGAAAATATATAACAATTTACTGTCAAAAACATGTTGGTGCATAGGACTGAGGCCCAACAGAGGACCATGAAAACTTTGTAGCCCAGGGCTGTATGTCAGTAGAAATTAGACCTAAGTAGTAAGACTGCTAGAAATTGAATCTTCATAGAAGTTTTCCTTTCTTTCTGAATGTTGGGGCCATTTCATGACCACTGTTCTGAAACAAGTTTTACAAGGCTGCATACATGGACTTTGTGCCCGATCTAATGTATTAAATCATCTTTAAAAGAACTAATGCTACAAGTAGCAAATATTGATATGGTAGGTGTTACATTCACCAGAAATGACTAAAACAAAAATATTCTTGAAGCCTTGACATCATTTTCTGAAAGCATAATGTGCAACATTTGCATCTTGCTACAGACATAAAAAACATCATTACAGTATGCAATTGTGTGGATATCTGTACTTTCCACTTGTGCTTGTAACATGTACCATATTTTCAGTGACTACTTTGTAGGCCTATAAATTATATGTGCATTTCTTCGCAGTGTATATGTATGCATGTCATTCGCAAATCACACAACTGCCAACAAGAAATGCAAACGCATACAAATTACTACCTTTTCTTGATGTTATCAGATGACATCTTCCAATTGATGCCCACAACATCATATGGCGAGTTCTCATCAGCCGCCAATATTCGAGTAACCTACAACCAATTCAAAAAAATACAATAAACAGTTGAATGTAGCACAGCAAATGAAAAGCAGGTAGTTGCATTGCGACTTTCAAGCAAAAAATGTACTTTTGGCTTGGAGTCTGACTGACCTAATGGAATATCAATTACAATTATCCAAAAGACAAATGAGTAGTATACAACGAAAAAAGGCATACAGAATATGGCCTAACAAGAAAGTTAGAATTCACATTAACAAATACTGTATGTATGTTCATGTGCATGTTTATTACAGTTTCATAAACACCGGAAAAATCTCGTATGCAGTTCAATCAAAGATGTTTCAAGTAGCAAATGCCATATAGTGCCATGTGAGTAGAGCAGAATTTGTTGCATGATTATCACAAGAATGAAGTATCAAATTAAACTGACAATAAATAATTGACCATTTAAGTAGATTATGTGATCATTACTGATTGAAAATTAAACAAACAAAAGCCCTAGCATAGAGATGGTACGGACTGAGGACCAGTTTTTGGAAACCCCGCAGGTTACTGGCCAGTAAACCAGAATCAGACTGGTGTCAGTTTTGGTTAAGACTCCATAACTCCGCATTTGATTGTGATTTCTACTGAAGTAAGCTTATTGCTGCTCATATGATACGTCTAACACTTCAAACCTTGAAAAAAGGAAGCATAAACTCAAAATGGATCCACAACAAATGGCTAGCTCTTCCCTGGATGTGTTGCCATATACCAGGCAAGTAGGCAACAATGAGCAACCACAACCAGCTTGAGTGCGGTTCTCATGACAATTTTGGTTTCTAATGGTTAAGGGCAGGTATTACCAATAAGCTGGTGTAACCCAGAAGGAAATCGGTCAAGATTGGTCTAACAATTTCTATCAATGGTGAATACACCACTGATAGAAGGGCCAACACAAACCACTGCCACACTATAATAATAGCATAGCATGTGCTACTAACTTAAAAGCCTATAAGAACGAACCCTCTTATTGGTCCACACAACTGCAAAACATAAATGGTCAGCTACATGAAGCAGGAAGCAAACTAGACCACACAAGATGATGTAAAGTAGTATATTAAATTTTGAATCTGTAGAAGTGTTCCAAAACTAAGGATGAAGGTTCAAAACATCGTGTTGTCACTGGAAATGTACCTCTTCAAATCGCTCGGCTTCATTTGCAGATGCTGCTTCAGCAACCATGGCAGGCGGTGGGGGGCCTATGAGAAAACCATCATCAGCTTCAACTTCAGCATCCCTGGAGAAAGAATATGGAATCAGTTAATATTAGGAGAATAAACAATGAATAACTATTAACATTTTTCTCAGATATCATCTGAGTTACTTTTGGCATCACATAGCTGCCAGTGTCCATGCACTGTCAGTTCTCGACAAAATGGCAAAAAAAGGAAGAGATAAACACAAAACTGTACCGGGATCTAAGAGCCTCTGTCATTTCAGCAGCTGCAGCTAGTAACTCGCGTGATGGCATAGCAGGACCAATTACCCTGGAGAGGGCCCAACCTTGTGTTAGACAACAATTTGAGTAATAAATAAGCATCTTTTTGTGTTGGATGACATTTGAATGACAATAGGAATTTAAGAAGAACATTCAGCCTCATTGAAGACCAACTAAATATCAAATCGACTGGACAAGGAATTCCATAAAAGCAACATATCCGTACAAAGGATAAAAATGATACTAGTAACTGAGAAGCAGCATGAAAGAGAATACTGGGACACCAGCATGGTTAATAAGGCTAGCGTAACTCATGCATTTGCATAATCATCATACGGAACAGACAATAATAGCCACAAAGAGCACTGGCATATCCACCAGAACTAAAAAACAGTCAGAACTCTTTGGTACTAACCATGTGGCATCAGTAATGACTATTGACTTGATAACAGTGACATTGCCAATGCCTTGAACATTACCACCTAATATGTATGGGCATGATATGTCATTCTGGTGTTAAGTGTTAACACAACGAGCAAATAAATTAATGCATAATGGACAGTTCAATGGCTATTGGGTATAGAAAGACTAACACACAACCTTCTCTTATTACCTAAGAATCAAATCATATATAAATCAGGTAAAAATTATTTGCGTGAAATATATCACAATTCTATACTCTTTTTAAAAGAGGGCAATGGTGGTGGCAATGAATCTTCCACCACCTCACCAAGTATAGTACTTTTTTTATTTACCACCTACTCCATAATGTTTTCTACCAACTATAGCCCATATACTTTAATGTTACAAAATAATCCCTCTACATATATGCTTCTATCATATTTCACCTTACAATATAACATCTACAGGTGCAAATTTGTCCCAAAAACCTCACAATTAATTTGTTTTAGTCCATAGCAAAGCACGGGTATTTGGCTAGTATTTGTAAAAATATCAATATTCTATACACATCTACTGTCATTGTGAAAAGAATAAGGAGACTAATAAATTATCTGCCAGGAAAAAGGGCATCAGCTAGATATATCAATGTTTATGCATCAAAAATTGCTAGTGCTACTGCTATTTCTTAAGGAAACTAATGCTCTTGAGCACTACCATCAAGTGGAATGCATGCTGGGACAGACCACTTAGTAAATTAGTAAATACTAATACTTGGTTCTTAACAAGTGGTCTACTATAATTAGCCTTAAACTATCAAGTACCAATAACATTATAAAAATGAGACATTATAGCAGAGCAATGGTGGAACAAAAATAATTCTATCTGAAACAATAATATTTTCTAGCAAAACAATGGAGCAAAATATAGCAACTATTTCAAAACACATGATATTTTCAATTGTAACGAAAAGAAAAGCTTCAGCAAAGAGCCATTTTTTTGTCACAGAGATTCTAGAACGCAGGTATTTACCTCCGTTTAGGGGGTTGTTCATCAGCATCATTTTTCGCTGGCTCTTCAGGAGTGTTATCATTTTTATTTTGCACATCAAAATTGGATGATGGTTGTTCCTGTCTAGTTGGTGACACTGGATTTTTATTTTCATTATCAGCCAGTTCACCACTAGCTATTAATACTGATCCAACAACATCAAGAGTGGGTACACTCTTTGGTGGCAACAAGTAAGCCCCATTTGAGCTCTCTCTCAGTTTAAGTGATCTGAAAAGTTTCTTTAGGCGCTTCACCAATGGCTTGTCAGAAATTCCAGAAATATCAATGCCTTCACCATTATCTATCATTTGAAGAAGCTGCAAGTTAACAGAAGTTCTTATTAATGTACTATTCCATAGGAAAATTAGGAACAGTCAATACAAATATAGGGTAGAGAATAACAGTACAGCTGGAACCCTGGAAGTGCCACAAACATGAATGAGTTAGCATGTTCAAAATCAACAAGAAGTGTGGATATCCTAGTTTTGGCATGGTACTAATAACATAAAGAGAGTTAAGTAGCTCTGCTAATCAGTAATTACAACATATTAGAACAAGTAATTGAGGACAAACCAAGCCAATATGGCAACAGATGATGAGCATCAAACATGTAATTAGTAGATTGGAGGGTAGGGCAATGGCATTCCCCCTATTCATGTATTTGATGGCTATTGATACTTAAACAAGGCAATATTCAAAAAAAATTGCATTGGACTTAACAAGGCATAACTGAATGGAGAATATGGCCATAGTTAGTCCTAGTAATTACAGATGTAGTTTATCCAGTTCATCTCCAGTGTTATGACTGCTTAAGATGGACAAATAACACTGAAATTTCACACAGTTCAGCTAGGAATTCTTCATGGAAGAAGAGGTATGTCTCGAGCAAAGCAATGAATTTTCTTGCGATGAAATTGTACAGGTTTCTCGACAACTCACCCATACTCCAAAGGAAATTCTCGTCGGAAATTTAAAAATACGACAGGGAACGAACCCTACCTGACGGAGCTCCCCGGCGACGGCGGGGAAATCACCGAGGATGTCGCGGACGACCTCCCGCGCCTCCTCCGCCCTATCCGGCTCTTCCGAGCCCGATCCCGACGAGTCCGACGCATCACCGCCGCGCCTCCCGCGCTCCTCGTCCCGCCGCCTCCGCCGGAGGCGCCGCCGTTCGTCGTCGTCGCGCGAGCGGCGGGACCGGCCGCTGCTCTTATGGTGGTGATGGCGATGCCGACGGGACGAGGAGGAAGAGGCCTTCATCCGCTTGCTGCTGCTGCTGCGGCTGCGGCTCCGGCGCTCGGGGCTGCGGCTGGGGGAGGAGGCGGAGGAAGGGGAAGGGGAGGCGGAGGCGGAGGACGGGGAGGAGGAGACGTGGCGAGATCTCTTGCTGCTGCTGCTGCTGCGGCCGCGGCGGCGCTTGCCTTCCTTCTCCTCGCCGTCGCCTCTCCCCATCCTCTCCGACCTCGACCGGGCAAGACCGCCAGACCGGAGGGGAAGACAGGCTCTCCTGCCTTCTGGGCCTCCCGGCTTGTGATTGTGATGCGGGCTAGCCGGCCAGCAGCTAGCTGCACTTTTAACTTTTTAAACTTTTTAAAAACTTATTTTACAAATAAACTCCTAAAAAACTTATAATCCAGATCATGTGGAAACAAGCCGACCTGACGAGGGAAACGAATCCTCTGACTTTGGCTGAAAAGTCACGCTGTTGTAGTTCACTTCATCCTTGCCGACCACCTCATCCAACGGCACACATCCATTTTTCCTCCTTTGCTTGCATACTGTGCGGCCCAGTTCAGACCAATAGCACAGTGTGCGGTCGATGCGGGAAAAACAGAGGTGTAGCATTAGATAGTGAAGGAAAAAAAGACAGCCCTCGCTCAGTTTTGACGTCGGAGTATAGAACATTGTCTGATCTTTTTTTTTTGTTCTAAATAGAACAAAGCAATGAAGTATTAGAGAGAGCAAGAAACAATCAATTGAAGATTCATCTTCCACCATCAGTCATATTGTTAAGACTAATTTAGGATGAGCATGTGCTTAAATTTTTGCAGCTTCAAATTTCTGATGATCTTTGAAAGAATTATTTTAGTTATGAAGCTTGTACTCAATGCAATACTTTTGGCTTTTTTTCAATCCTACTGTTTTTAGTCACAATAGCCATTGCCTAATATCGTTGTCCAAAACTCAGTTGTTGATTTGCAATACATGAATGATGCTACTTGAAACTTGTGTCATATTTTGAATTATTCTAAATAGTTTTATGCCTTTGCATTCATGCATGTAGTAGCAGGCAACAGCTTACAGCAAAGCTATCGTGGCCTGATGGGCTAGCGGCCTAGCCAAAATTTTTTTAGATAATGGGATAACCGGCATAGCCAATGACCACAGAAATAGAGCTGCATGCCGAACGGGGCCGCACAGTATGGCAAATGAGGAAAGATTCATGTGTGCTGTTGGATAGTGGTCGGCTGGCAAATGAGCAAAGCGAAGTGCAACACCGTGACCTTCAAGCCAAATTCAGAGGATCTGTTTCACCTGATGAGTACCCGACTCCGTTATTGTTCGTTTGAGGCTGGGGTGTCCATCCTGACATCATTTCCTAAATTTGTTGCAAAACGGCATTACGTGCTCTTTTTGTTTTTTCACTTGGTCTATTCATCAAAAATATAGACTATATTTTGGAAAAAAGGAATAGCATTTTATACCTATTGACACGAAATCCGTCACACACACAAAGGCCTGAGAGACTTATTTTAGTGCAAGTCCTATCAATTCGGGTTCAAGGTATGTCAATTAATTTGATCCTACAACTAACAAAAATAAAATAAGAAATATTAGATCAAGGGGCCGATACAGTATGGTTAGCCCAAGCCAAAGCCGATGGAATTTTGGATCGATCGGTTATAAACGTTGGAATTTAGATGTTAAGGGATTTAAGACAACATCGGCCGAGATATAGATGCAATATATTTGTCAAGTTTTCTAATTTTATTACAATCAATCTTGATAGATCGAATCTAACCGAGACAGTATAAGATTAAGGGTAATAAACTTAGAATTTCAAGCAAATATATGTAACTTTATTTATAAGCTGATGTGTTGAGAATTAAAGCTTATCAAAGCTCTAAAAAGCAAATAAACTAATATCCGTTATAACAAATTAAAATATAAATTATTAGTACTCTTTAATTATTAACCATAGTCTAAATAGATCGGACCAAACCGAGAAAGTATTAGATTGAAGGTAATAATCACAATGGCTAGCTGATTATATTAAACTTTGTAGATTTAAACGATACAGTAAATTATAAAATTATAATATGAGAAGCAGAAAACTCATTGACTAAAAATCCAATGAAACAATGATTAACACTTATTGACTTGAGTAAATCTAACCAACAAATTATAACCCAGAAGATTGGACTTGACCAAGACAGTTCAAGATTAATAACGAGCTAGACAGATTTAAACCAGCCAATTAATGCTGTTGGAGAAATGAAAACCAGGGTATCCCTTTCTCTGGGTTTTAGAGTAACATTTGCCACGTCAATACATTCTGCCCTAAGCATAATTCATTGCCAGGTCAAAAACAGAAAGCTGACAGCGGGCAAGGCATGGGGACCGGGACCCTCTCTGGCCGGGGCCCCGCGGCACCTATGTTAAGAGGAGTGTGAAAACCTACAAGATTTATATCTATAAGGTGCGGTCGGGGCCCACTCCGGCTGAGGGCCCGGGGCACCCATGCCTTTTATGGTTACACACTCTTATGTTAAGAGAAGTGTGTAAACCTACAAAATTTATAACTATAAGGTGCGGTCGGGTCCCGTTTGGACCGAGTCCCTGAGGCACCCATGCCCATCATGGTTACATACTCTTATGTTAAGAAGAGTGTGTAACCTACAAGATTTACATCTTCAAGGTACTCCAAGATACAACTACATGTTGAAACGAAACTTGTAAAGTTATTCATGAACTTCTTCATCAACGACATCTTTGAGAAGCTTTCCAAACATAACAAGAGCGTCATTTATAAAGTACAAGAGACTGCCCGGGGTCCGGGCTCGGCCAGGAGACTTGGGTACCATATGTACATAGGGCCCGGGCATGTTCAAGGCCTGGACGCTGTGTACACCTCAGAATAAGAACAGTCCGAGGAGTTGGTTTACTCCCAAGGTGAAAACAAACCACACAACATAGTTAGTAGGGAGCCCGATGGCATTTCTTGACCCAGGTTCTTCATGCGGTTTCTGCCCGGGGCTTGTCACCTCAGGGCAGAATCGGCGGGCGCCGCTGACAGGTTGTGCAGAATGATGGGCCCAGCAACATGTTCAAGGGCGACAATATCATGCCTCTGACAATACGGCACCCAAGAAATTACAGCTTGAGATTACAGCTTGACTGGGTGTAAATAGGAGGTGGTGAAGCGTAGAAACGCTAGTGGTGCCACGTCTTCACCGCCAAGAAAAGGAAATCAGCGGTAGCTCTATCGTGACTTGGCTTGGGTCTATCTAGACCGGTTTCGAACATATAGCAAGAGGAGCAAGACACAGCTGTCCCAGGGCCTCCTGGTATAGTGACCGTGGTATGGTAAAAACAAGCCCGCTGTGGTAATCCTTCCATCATGTCTAAGATGTCAGAGTAGACAATGACAAGATGTAGCATAAATGTTTCCTATGTGATAACAACGTTGTAGAGCCCCTTTTGACTACAAAAGGAGGGGTCATGCCACTGAGATAGCAGGAAATTGAAAGAAAAACCCTAAATAGAGAAACTCTAGCACAAACTCATCCTGTAAGCTTGTATTGTATACTCTTGCATTCTAATAGTCCCAAACACAGAAGTAGTATATTACGCTTCTGAGCTGCTTGAACCTTTATACGTGTTGTGTTCATATTTATCTTTTTTACATATTTTCGCATACCACACGCGCCATGAACTTGATCCCTACTCGCCCCTGGCTGGATCTGCAAAGGGGGGGGTCTTTTCTTCCCCGTTGTGGGAGTACTACTCTCTGACAGCTGGAGCGCCAAGTAGAGGGGCGCTTTAGAGGTTGAGCTCTTCGCGTTCTTCTATAGCGTTGTCTTCGACAACATCTTCCGCTAGCTTCAATGGTGGGAGGACACCGACGAACGGATCCGGATGGTGAGGAGCCAAAGGTCGCAATGGAAAAGGTGGTGGCGACAGACGCAGCCACCACTGCGCCAACAGTGGTGGATGTGCTGGTTGCCCCTATTCTGCCACCCTCTTCGGTTCCCACAATGGTGTCGAGCCAAGCAGCTTGTATACGTCGCCTTGGCCGTGTGGTCTCCGTTCCGCTCCCTGTATAGCGCAGGAAAAGGCCTCGCCGGGACAGCAGAATCATCGTCACATTGAGACAAAGTGCGTGATGCTCCGGCAGAGCACCACTCTGACCTCACACATATGTTCCCCAGTGGCACCCTTGCGGCGACGGAGGCCCTTTTCCGTCATCCCCCAACTTGGGAGAGGATGACGACCGAGAGTGCCGTTGGTTGGACGAGGTGGCTGAACTTGTTGGTATCGCACATCGAAGGTTTGCCGCTGGTCGAGCCCCAACAGGCTCCAAAACTGGGTCTCGCGTGACCTCTAGTGTCGTGCAAACCTCGGTCCAACACCACACGTGGCCTTGTGCCAGGGCGCTGCATGATGCGGCCTGGGCAAGGGTAGTGAACAAAGACTTTTGGGTCCATCTTCATGGGATGCGGTTGAACGGTGACTCTCGAGACGTCCTTGAGCACCATCGTGAGCAGCGTAGGAATGATGAAGGCAGCTTGGGTGCCCAGGCGTTGTCTGGTGCTCCACGGAACGGACAGCCCCGAGCCGCCCTCATTTCTTCGCCCTCTACTGAAGTGCCATACGACTCAGGTTGCATGGCGTTGTCAGTTGACCTCCGACAGGTGTAGTGGCCGCCAAAGTTCTGGCCAAGCCTGTCAAAGAAGTACAACAACTCCATCGACCCGGTGGAGTACCTACAGATCTACACCATAGCCATTCAGGCTACGAGGGGTGATGAGAAGGTGATGGTGAATTATTTTCATGTCACCCTCGCTACCCAGGCACGGTCCTAGATGATGAACCTCCCAGAGGGCTTAGTACACTCATGGGAGGACTTATGCCACCAGTTCGTGGCAAACTTTCAGGGCACGTTTCCCTGCCCGGGAACCGAGGCGAACCTTCTTGCTGTTCATTAGCGCAAGGATGAGGCTCTATGTCAATTCCTCCAGCGTTTCAGTCAGGTTCGCAACACCATCCCGCACATCGCCCATCACGCGGTGATTCATGTGTTCCGGTCTAGGGTGCGGGACAAGTGTATGTTGGAAAAGATGGGCACACGGGTCATTCACACCACAGCCGACCTCTTCAACCTCGCGGATCGCTGCGCCTAGAAGGAGGAGGCCCGGGAGTGGAACAAACCACGGCCAGAGCTGATCCAGCCTGACGACAATGAGGGCGATGATGTTAGCGAGGGCACCTCCCGTTCTACTACGTGGCGGAATCGAAAGAAGCACAACAGTTAACCGGGTGCATTGCGGTGCTCGGTCGCTTCATTTCCAGACTTGGGGAGCGGGCCTTGCCCCTCTTCAAGCTTCTTAAGAAGGCTGGGGGCTTCGCTTGGACAAAGGAGGCGGAATAAGCTTTTTGTCAGCTCAAGAAGTATCTTTCTTCGCCGCTGTTAACGACGAAATTTGGTAAATCATGCATTGGATTCAGAGTTAAAGCCGAAGCCGATTGGAGGAGATAAGCGATTACAGAAACAGAGTATGAATCGGCTGCAAGCCAAATCGGCTACGGTGTGCGTCGGCTGAAACAGAATCGGACAAGGATAGCCGATGTAGCCGATTCCGATAAGGAGATGGCAGGATCATTGTCGGGTTCGGTTGATGTGCTTCATGAGGATTGCCACATGCGGATTGAGTCCGAAGAAGGCAATTGTATCTATTAATTAGAATATTTGTTAGTTTCCTTTTATCTTTAGGAAAGTGTGTTTAGTGTCTCTTAAGGACTTTATGTTTTTCTTTTATCTTTAGAAAAGTTTCTTTCTTGTCCTACAAGGACTAGTATCTCCCCATGGGTATAAATATGTACACCCGGGGTTATTGTAAGATAGAAAAAACTCTCGATCAATACAATTCGGCGCATCGCCACCTTTTACTCTGTTACGGTTTATTTATCAACCGGCGGAATTTGGCACCTGACGCGGGGCTGCATCGGCTGTCGATCTCCGGTGAAGGGGTAAGTCCAATGTTCCGTCGGTTCAGGCAATTGTATCATCTACGTCGGCGTCGTTCAAGGCTGCATCAGTACATTCGACCTCTTGGATTGCTCTGGTTTGGATAATATATTTGCCTGGCTATTTATCATATGTCTTATGTTAATCTAGTATTAGCATCTCGATTTAGTTTTATCGGCTGCTTCTCGTTTTAGGGTTTCTGCCGGTATTGGCTAAATCGTTTTGCTAGATTAGATTAGCCTAGGCATCTACCACCCTGAAAATCAGTCAAGGGCTTGATCATCTAGATACCGTGTTTCTTTACATACTTAGTGCTGCATCAGTTGAGTTTGACCTACTAAGTCGTGCTTAGAACCATGAATCTCTAGCCTGCTTTTTGATTGCCGATAAGGGTTTCATCGGGGTTTCAGCCGATGAGTTATCTGGACGTTGCATCGGCTTATAAGGATTGCATATAAGTTGAATTTAGCCGATGACAATAAAGGTTTCACTGTTTAATCTAATCTTGTGGATTTTATGGCATTGGATCTATGTTAGATTTACTTCATCGGCTATGCTATGAATATACATAATCTCTCTCTTGAGGTGTTTTTAGACATAAGTGATTTATACTGTCTCGGCGCCCTGTCCGATCTATCCCAATCACTTGGTTTAAATATATTTTGAGATTTAGATTATGTATCATTGATATCTACAGCCGATCGAGTATGTCTAACTTTCGTTTTACTTTATCAAGTCATTGCCGATCTAATGCATATTATCATCAGCCGATTGTCTCTTCATCAAGTGTCAGAATCTACATTGAACACATAGCCGATAGCTCAAAACCCTATCGCTATCGGCTGTCATCAGGATCGGCTGGAATTACTACATCGGCTATGTTGGCCGATCGGTTCTTTGATCTGTCGTTTGTATATCTTGTCAGTTGCAGGATCAAACTGACTGGCACGCCCGCATCTCACCAAGATTTGGACCTGCACTGGAGCTAAGCAGATCTCCCAGGCTAGTGTGTGTTTTTTGCATCAACAGCCGCCCATCATTGTAGCCCCAGTCCATGATGAACTGTTGTTGTACATAGTGGCGACGCCTTAGGTGGTGAGCGTAACCCTTGTTGTCGAGCAGCCGTTGGCAGAAAATCTAATTCCCGATAAGGAAGCCAGCGTGTCCAGGACTGCCGTGGACCTGGGACCCGAGTCCAGCGAGGTGTCGGCCCATGGTGACTTGACCGAGCTGGGTCCTAGGTTCCCAGGACCCGGGGAACAATAGCTTAGGGAAACTAGTTCCCCGGGGCAAACGGGCGTGGGTGGACCTCCGGGTTCGCACCCTGAACATAGGCGAAACCCTTCTGTGGCTGTTAAGCTGGACCACGGGCGCACACAACAGCGCTCGGTCTATTTCATTAGGGAGGTGCTAAGGGATGCCAAATCCAGGTACTCCCAACCATAAAAAATGCTCTATGCAGTCCTCATCGCATCCAGGAAACTGTGACACTATTTCTAGTCTCACAAGGTGTCTGTAGTCACCTCGTACCCTTTTGGGAAAATTTTGGATAACCGAGAGGGCATGGAACAAATTACAAAATAGGTTGTAGAGCTTGCAGAGTTCGATCTCCATTTCAAAGCACGTCACGCAATAAAAAGTCAATACCTAGTTGATTTTGTGGCTGAGTGGACGCTAGTGCCCGATGTGGATGATGCGCTCGACACAACTCCCCTGGGCCTAGCTCACCAGGCGACACGTGATCTCGCCGGTGTATGAACTTTGACGGCTTTTTTGCGTATAATGGGGCTGGAGCCGGCGTCGTTCTAACAACACCAACTGGAGACGAGCTGCGGTATATGATACAGTTGGATTTTCAGGCCACCAACAACATGGCAAAATATGAGGGCCCGCTTGCCGGGCTCCGGGCGGCTAGTGCCCTTGGTGTTTGCCGTTTGTTGGTGCGAGGCAATTCCCAGCTCGTCATCAATCGGGTATCTAAAGAATACCAATGCACAGATCCGTAGATGGTGGCATATGTGGATGAAGTGCTAAGGTTTGAATGTTGTTTTGATGGCTTCGAATTGCATTATGTCCATGCTGTGATAGCATGCTTGCTGATGAGCTATCGTGGCTGGTGTCCTCCGGGCCCCAGTTCCCCCGGGAGTGTTTTAAGAAATCCTCTCTAGCCTGTCTGCAAGCCTGCTCGGGCCCCTCGACGAAGCTACTTCAAGTTCACAAGTAATGGGCCCCGAGCCTAAAGACCAAGATGGCCGCCGAGCCCCGATTCAAGCGTTCGGGGCCGAGGCTGGTGCCCCTTCTTGGATGGATGAAATCCGAGCGTACTTACTCCGGTCTCATCTCCCCAAAGATGATGCGAAAGCGAAAAGGGTTGCGCGTGTCGCCAAGTGCTACGTCATGGTAGAAGGGGACCTCTACTGACGTGGCACCAACGGCGTGCTTCTTAGATGCATTGGCTGCAAGGCCGGTGTTGAGATCCTCTCTGATATACATGAAGGAGAGTGTGGTAGCCACTCCACGTCCCGCACCCTTGTCAGAAAATCCATCCGGCAAGGATTTTATTGGCCAACGGTATTGCAAGACGCTGCATCCTTGGTGCAGCGCTACCAGGAATGCCAATTCCACGCCAGACAAGTGCATCAGCCTACGCAAGTATTTCAAGTCATACCGCTCTCATGGCCTTTCACGGTCAGGGGGCTGGACATCCTCGAGCCTTTTCCCCGAGCGGTTGGTGGTTACGAACACTTGTACGTGGCCATCAACAAATTCACTAAGTAGCCGAAAGCCTTCCCGGTCACCAAAATCGACAAAAACTCAGCACTAAAATTCATAAGAGGGATCACGAGCCGGTTCCGGATTCCTAATCGCATCATAATCGACAACGACATTCAGTTCACAAGCGATTTGTTTGAGGGCTATTGCGAGGACATCGGAATCAAGTTGTGCTTTGCCTCACACGCCCATCTCAAGAGCAATGGGCAGGTCAAAAGGGTGAATGCAGAAATCTTGAGAGGTCTCAAGACAAGATCATATAATGAGCACAAGAAACATGGCTCAGGGTGGATTGATGAGCTCCCAACAGTCCTGTGGGCCAATCGAACCACTCTGAGTAGGGCAACAGGGGAAACTCCATTTTTTCTTGTGTACGGGTCGAAGCCGTACTCCCGTCTAAACTTGTATATGGTTCTCCTCGGGTCAAGCTCTTTGAACATGGCCCCGATAACAAAAATCATTTGCAGGATGACTTGGATTACATAGAAGAACGCAGAAGGCGAGCTTCATTACGGGCAGCTAGGTATCAGCAAAGCCAAAAGCACTATTTTCAGCACAAGGTTCGCGCCCGAACACTCCAGGTTGGGGACTTGGTCTTGCGTCGCATCCTTATGCGTGCCAGCAAGAACGAGTTGTCCCTGTCGTGGGAAGGCCCCTTCCTGGTGGTCGGTGTCCCGCGACCGGGCTCACTGAGACTGGCTACCGAAGACAGAACCCCACTATCGAGCCCATGGAATATAGAACATCTACGCAAATTCTATCCTTATCATGAAAATGGTAAGTTTGTAGTGCTCAGGCCAATGCTTGGTTA
This sequence comes from Oryza officinalis, assembly GCA_008326285.1. NCBI lineage: Eukaryota > Viridiplantae > Streptophyta > Magnoliopsida > Poales > Poaceae > Oryza > Oryza officinalis. Next base: position 29,897,668 of record BDMV01000001.1, on the reverse strand, counting down.
GTTAAAATTCAAACATTGGTCGGGGGCTAACACAATGTACATTATCAGTAAAATTTTTAATTTTCAAGTTTTAAAAGTGTTAAGTGTTATTTAAGTTTTAATTTTTCGTGTTTCTGGCTCCACACTGAGCCATTTTTTATCTCTCTTATCTCGCGTCTTTGTTTCTTCTCTGCATGTTGCGACCTCTGTCATTCCCCCGGTAGCGAATATGGCTCGCGTTCTTGTTATTACTAACAACGCACCAACAATCACGGGGGTTGGGTTCTTGAGTCAAATCCTTGCTAAAAGTCAAGCCTCGGGCATTGCCAAAGCCGCGAGGCCCGAGACCAGCCCCTCCGGGGGTGGCCGGGGCCTCGGAGTGGGCTGCGGTGACCAGTCGGCTTGATTATCGGCACGAAGCTCTTTTTCAGGGATTCGTTGCTTATCGCTTGTCGTGTGGGTTGTTTGTTATAATGGTATGAAGGGCATAAGAGGCTGTTGGAAGGATTGAATGGCAAAGATTCATAGTGTGGAAAGACAAGGTCGTGGGAATTTAATTATGCGTCTCAATAAGGTTGTAGGATTATAGAGAATAAATTAGAAGTTGAACACGGTGGGAATCCCGAGGCACACTGGGGGCTTGCCAAGCCCCTGGTGACTGTGCCCTGGGGCCGGGACCAATATAACGATAAACTCACAAAGGGCAATAAGCCGAGCTCATCTGTCTAGGCCCGAGCTCGAGCCAAGCTCGAGCCAAGCCTATTGGACCTTCGAGCTTTTAGGCAAGCTCGGTTCGAGCTCGTTCGAGCTCGAGCTCGGCTACCAAGCTCGGTCATAAGTAGTATAATATATTTTTTAATGATAATCTTTTGATAAGTATAATTATTTTCTAATTAATCACACTAATAAAAGAGTAGAAAAGGACCAAGATAAATATATTATGCTAATACATGCTAATTTGTTGTGTAAATAGATACCAATATATATTTATCTATTAGTTTTTATTAAATCAATAAGATGAACAAATAATTACTATACACAGTCAAAGCTCGGTAGAAGCTCGAGCTCAGCTCGGTAAAGCTCGCGAGCTTTTGCATAGGCTCGGGTTCAGCTCGTTTGGAGCTCGAGCCGAGCTCGAATTGGGCCAAGTACGAGCCAAGATCGAGCTACTCATGAGCCTCAAGCTTTTTGACAGCCCTATTGCTACCTAAGGGCCCAGGTACAGGCATGTTTTGAATTTTTTCCAAATGAAAAATTTATTTCCGCAAAACATAAATAAAGTCTCTAGGTCTAAAGCATCAAATATCATACAAGAAGATGAGTTTAGAGACTTACACAACGAAAGTAAAATTATTTACAATTACAAGTTCAAAAGTAAGAACAGGGCGGTATCAATAAAATTTTCATTTTTTTCAATTTTTCTGTCTTGTTACATTTTCCTCTGGCGTTATCTTTTCTTCTTGCGTCCTCTTTTCTTTCCGTGTGTTACAAATTTTATGGCTTCCACAATAATAAGATAGGATTCACACTCGTGTTACGAGAAGCAGAACTATGACAATTGCGGGGGCCGAATCCATAAGCAAAGTCCTTGCCACGGATTTCAACCTCGGGCACCGCCGAAGCCGTAGGACCTCGAGCACGCCCCTCTGTCGGGTAACTTAGGTCTCGTTAGCGGGCAGTGGTGTCCGGTCTAGTTAATCATGGCCCAGGACTCTCTTATGGTTTTGGTCTTCGTTGTTTGTCATGCGTGCTATTCCTAGTAACAAGTTTGTGGGTTTTAAGAGATTATTGGAAGGCTAAAGTAATAAGATTTGTAGCGTGAAAAAGATGGGGATGCAAGAGTTTATCTAACTGTTGTTATAAGATGCGGAAAAATAAAGCAGGTGATAAGCTAGCTACGATTGGACCCGGGTCCTGCTGGGGGCATGCAGATATCATTGGCATCTATCGTCGCACACAAAAAAGATTGGTGCCCAGGCTTGGAGCTAACGGTTATACTCTACTCAGGGCCCAGTGACCAGTTGTGAATGCGTTGCCCAACTACCTGGGCCCGAGGATGCTAAGTGGCATTTTCCCGGGGCCCAGGGACTGGTTTTTGCTACAACGAAAAACACACATATTCGACTAAGTGGAATGAATACTACTTCACAAAGTATCAACTTCATGTCTACTCTGAGAAGATAAAGATAACAAATATCAACCAAAAGTTTGTGAAGCATAATAACAAGTAGGACCCACGCGTTTGACTAGTGCATTAGCTTCGAAGAGAAGCCCGTACCCGGACATGACAAGCTCCCAGCCTGGCCCCGGGGCTGGGGGCTACTATTGGAGAAATGGGAACTAGGGTATCCCTTTGTCTAGGTGTTAGGGTAACATTTGCCACATCAATACATTATGTCCTAAGCAGAATTCATTGCCAGGTCAGAAACAGGAAGCTGACAACTAGCAAGGCATGGGGACCGGGACCTGCTCTAGTCGGGGCCCTGGGACACCCATGACCTTCAAGGTTACACACTCTGTATGTTCAGAGGAGTATGGAAACCTATAAGATTTATATCTATAAGGTGTGGTTGGGGCCCGCTACGGCCAAGGCCCTGGGACACCCATGTCGTTTATGGTTACACACTCTTATGTTAAAAGGAGTGTGTAAACCTACAAGATTTATATCTATAAGGTGCGGTCGAGGCCTGCTCCGGCCAGGGACCCAGGGCACCCATGCACTTCATGGTTACACACTCTTATGTTAAGAAGAATGTGGAGACCTACAAGATTTACATTTTCAAGGTACTCCAAGATACAACTACATGTTGGAATGAAACTTGTAAAGTTCTGTCTATCATGAACTCCTTCATCAACATCTTTGAGAAGCTTGTCAGACATAACAAGAACGTCTATTATGAAGTACGATTTGTACCTAGGGCCCGGGCATGTTCGAGGCCCGGACGCCGTGTACACCTCAGAATAAGAACAGTCTAAGGAGTTGGTTTACTCTCAGGGTGAAAACAAACCACATAATGTTGTTAGTAGGGAGCCTGATGACATCTCTTGACCCGGGTTTTCATGGTGATTTCTGTCTAGGGTTGTCACCTCGGGGCAGAATTGGCGGGCGCCACTAACAGGTTGTGCAAAATGATGGGCCCAGTGATCTATTCGAGGGTGACATCATCATGCCACTGACAATACGGTGCTTAAGAAATTACGGTTCGAGATTACAGCTTGACCGGGTGTAAACATGAGGTGGCGAAGCATAGAAACGCTGGTGGTGCCGCGTCGCTTGTAAAAATAGGGGCGACGCGATGTGTCGCATGCTGGCGGGTGATCTACGACTTCACCGCCAAGCAAAGGAAATCAGTGGCGGCTCTATCAGATGGCAAGAGGAGCAAGACACAGCTATCCCAGGGCCTCCTGGTAGAGTTCTTGGGGCACGATAAAAACAAGCCCGCCGTGGTAATCTTTCCATTAAGTCTAAAATGTCAGAGAAGACAATGACAAGATGTAGTACATATGTTCCCTATGTGATAACAACGCCGTAGACTCCCCATTTGACTATAAAAGGAGGGGTCATGCCACTGAGATGGGGAGAAATTGAAAGAAAAACCCTAGATAGAGCAACTCTAGCACAGACTCATCATGTAAGCTTGTATTGTATACTCTTACATCCTAATAGTCCCAAACATTGGAGTAGGATATTACGCTTCCAAGCGACCCGAACCTATCTATGTGTTGTGTTCATATTTGTTTGTTTTACATATTTTCGCATACCGCACGCGCCACGAGCTCGATCCCTGCTTGCCTCCTGGCCGGATCTTTAAAGGAGGGGGGGTCTTCTCTTCCCCGTTGTGGGAGTACCATTCTCGGACAAATGCTATTCTGTTGACGCCAAATCCGTACCGCCGATGTGGATTCGGCGCGCGGACACACGAAGGCCTGGGAGATCTGCTTAGCTCCAGTGCAGGTCCTAAAATTGATGAAGCGCAGGCGTGCCAGTCAGTTTGTTCCTACCACTGACAAGATATGCAAAACAGCAGAACATATAACGTATCGGCCTATCGGCCGATAGCAAAAACAGCCTATCGGCCGATGAGCCGATAGGGCAGAAATAGCCGACCGGCCGATGAGCCGATGGCGCTATTCCAACCAATGCCGATGCCAGCCGATACAGTTAGGGTTTTGAACCATCGGCCGTGTATTGAGCAAACATTTATATAAAGGCAATCGGCTGACGATAACATGATGATGTAGCAATATGATATAGCATAATCCAGATAAATATAAGATAAACATTGATATGAAGATTAAAGCATACATCGGCTAGAAATCCGATGGCATAAACTCTCAACAAGCAGATAAACAATAAACGCTCTGTTGTCATCGGCCAGATCCAATCTATATGTAAAACTCTTGGGCCGATGCAACATGCAGATAACTCACCGGCTGAAACCCCGATGAAACCCTTATTGACAGTCTACAAGCAGGCTAGGGATTACGGTTCTAATCACGACTTAGTAGGTCAAACCGAACTGATGCAGCACTAAGTATGAAAAGAAACGCAAGACCTAGACAATCAAGCCCTTGACTGATTTTCAGGGTGGTGGATACCTTAGCCAATCTAATCTAGCAAGGCAATTTAGTCAATACCGGCATAAACCCTAAAGCGAATCTCGGCCGATAAGAGTAAATCGAGAAGCCGAACCAGATTGACTAAAATATATGATAATAGGTGCTTACGTTGTTGAGATCAGAACGACGAAGCCCTAGCCCCGACAACGCAGGCAGCCATAACGAGACTTACCCCTCGTGAGAAGGGCATGAACTCGCCGAAGAAGACGAAAGTAAAAGGTTGGCGATGCGCCGAAGTTGTATTGATCGTGTGATGATAATTACATGAACTACGGGCTTACATATTTATACCCATAGGCTAACAAAAATCCTAACAGAATACGACTCAAACTTTCCTAAAGATAAGAAGGAAACTAACAAATGTATCCTAATTAAAAGATACAAGCCGCATCCTCCTCAAATTCGGTCTTCTCTGGATAAGATCTTCCCGAATCTAACAAGAATCCGACTGCTATTGGTGGTTGGTTTGAGATAACCCCCATCGGCCGATGTAGAACTCTAGGCCGATATTAGCTTTGAGCCGATATAGATCCTGAGCCGATGAGGACTTCGGGGCTTACCAAATTCTGGTGTTAACATATTCAAAGTGATTGATATATTGAATCTAAATAAGAAAGCAAAACAATATAAGAAAGAGCCGATATATCGGATAAGCAACGCAAGCAAAGACTGAATCAATATATCAAACTAAATCAAGAAAGTACTAATTCCGCCGATACAAGCGAAGTTGACGATACTTACTTTCTCGCTGAAGATTGAACTCAACCGATGCAGCCCAACTCAAAACTAAAGACTCGTCGAGAGTAAAAGAATGGCGATGCACAAAAAGTTGTATTGAACTGTTGTTAATTTATAAAGACCCTGGGTGTACATATTTATACCCAATAAGCTATTCTAAATCCGATTCTATTACGATCGAATTAATCTAGGACTTTATCTCTAATTAAGAAAACTACTATTACAGATTCCGACTCTAACACGACTTTAATCGGCTAACATAACAAAATAAACTACCCGAGTCTAATTCCAATACAACTCCATCATCTTAAAACTAAGATACACCTACCTTATCATGGAAGTTTTTTTTAGAAGTACATACAAACGTTGGCGCTCACAACGCGAGTACATTAATCCCTATGAACACACACGCACACTCTACTTCTATGAACACCTTCAGATGACTAGGCCGGCATATCTTAAGATTGACGAAGTCCCACGAACGCTTTGCTGTTGACGGGTACGTCGTCTACCACTGAAAGAATAATTAGCCGTAAATGAAAGCACCCGTATCAAACCTAGAATTTAAACCCAGGTAGGTTAGGTTCGACCACAAAAAACCTAACCACTGAACCTTATCACAGAAGTTTGATGCAAACCTGAATAAACTTGCCAACCGAATCTACTAAAATCACGACATGAATTTCATCTTTGACCCGGTCCACTAACAAAAATTACCAAATTTTACCGTTAACAATGCCATCATACATATGTTAAAAACCAGGGATGGAACAATGACCTAAAGCTAAAATCACATCTTTTAACTTTTTCAGTTCTTACTAAATTGGTACCGTGTCAATGAGTAAACAGAGCCTATGTAGATCAGTGTTCCCAGTCCAGCAATCCAAAACTCCAAATCAATCTCATCAATCCTAAACAGAGTTGTGTAGCTCAGTTAAAGCAATTCTCCGTGACTGGTAAGTAATTAACCAGCAAGTTTACAAATGACTGCTAACAGACTTGCATTTCGATCGCCTCTTCACAGGACAAGCAAATACAAAACGCGAACACAGGCGCAGCAATCCACATTCTTAACACCGGTAGCTTCGTCCTATCAGTTCTTGATATATATGAACAGCACTATAGCCACTATGCATGTACTTGTCTTGCTCTCCTACAGGGATACAAAAAAACAATCCCCATCAACACAACTACTGCTAGAAAGAACTGAACTCTATCCATCCTCACATCTTCTACATGGTGCAGAAGGTATGTGCCGGAGGCAACACGTGTTCTATTCACAGAGTAACAACAAATGCTCAGCAGATTCCACATGATCACGTCACGCAGCATGCACATGCCCATTTTGCTCATCCGTTACCGCATTATCTATGCCATTGTGCTCCTTGCTGTCACAGTCATTCTCAATTTCTGACTGAGCTTTCTTCAGCTTCCTAAGGCGGACAATGGTCTGCTTGATGCGGCCTTTACCTGGGTCAGATACTAAGAGCAGGCGGGACATAACATAGGACAATAGCTCCTCCCTGTGGGAGAATGTGAAATCCAAGTGGGCGTACTCGAATTCATTGTAGGAAACCTCTACACCAGCCTTGCGCATCAGCTTATAGTGTTTCTTTACCATGGATGGTGAGATAACTCTGTCTCTTTGCCCAGCGACTAAATCTACTGGGATGTCAATCAGACCATAATGAGCTCCCAGGTCCAAGGGTTCTGGTGTTCCATATGCTTCCATGTTTGCTACTGGACTACCATAGTCATACATTTGGAACCTTTTTGCCCTCTTTATTTGTGCAAGGTGAAGTGCAACATGGAATGATACACCAGGCATGTCATCCATGTTGTAGTGTGGCAACCCGAGCACTCCCACCCAATTTGAACTGTCGCCACCAACTACATAGCCCATAAGAGTTTGGACAAGGCCGCCCAAAGCTGGATAGTTGTTGAAATCCCTGGCCAATTTGTTCAGTAGCATCCGGAAGAAACGTGTTGGTATGTAAAGCCCAGGTATAAGTGGAGCTAGTACTGGTCCAACAAACAAAATGAGCTTTTCTACCATGCTAAAAACCACATTAGAATCCTCATGAAAGCCAGCAGGAGATAGCAAGACCAATCTTGACAACCTGTGGGGCTTCTGAGCAATCCTTGATGTCACTACATACATTAACATCACCGCACCACCCAAGCTGTGGCAGACAGCACAAAGCTTGTACTGTTGATTGTCTCTTTCATCGTCCTGTGAAGCCTGCACTTCCAAATTTTTTATCTTATCGTTTTGATCTTCTGTTTCCTCACTTATGTGAGGTCTACTTTTGCCAAGTTCTGAAGTTTTAATCTTGTGAATTTCTTCAACAATTGCTGGCATATCTTTGGTTCCATGTTCATTAACAGAATATTTCCAGTACCTAGAATGGATTAACAGAAGTAAATAAGGCATGAAAAAATAGACCAAAATGATTTAACCTATAGCACAGATCGATTTCCTGCATGCAGTCAAAACCTGATATACTTTGCAGTATCAATGCATTACTTACTTGTGGGAAGAAATATTTTTATCGACATGCTCCCTGGAGACCAAACCACGCAGATTTCCAAGAAAAACATCATAACCTGCATTCATCCATAAAGAATTTTTAGCATTTGCTCCACACAACTGCAGTATACTATATCCAGTTTTAAATAATGACCTTGATCATACGCTGCAAATGCAGGTGAGCCAACAACACCGTTCGATACCCAACTGCAGGAGAAATGACATAAGCTTATCAGGGGGAAACTACACAGCATGCTTCAGATAAACTACATAGAAACTGGGTAGGTACAGAACTATTTCGAATTTATTTTGACTAACCACTAGGGCATATTTTCATTTTACTGAGAAAAACATTAATAGCACAATCTTCAACTACTACAGTAACATACTGTGCTGATACACAAACGCTAGCACTTTGATGTCAAAGTTCTTTAAGGAACTAACATTACTGCAGAAACAGATTCTCAGAGAGTGGATAATGTGATATTTAGCTTACAACATTATCAGTCGGGAGCAACTACATTATAAATCCCAAGTCATGATGTGATGATCAATAGCAAGATAGTGAATCATCGAATTTTATGTTCTGCTGAGTCATTAGCATCTGATTTTTTTCTAGAATAGCATCAACTTCAACATCAAAACCTACTATACCAGCTCATATCAACTACAGTTAGGGTTTCACATACAAATCATATTATCCAACTGATCAAGGACAAGCTAACTCAGGGCAACCTCTTTCCTATCAATTGGCTGGTCTTTTCAGTCTATTAAGTGGGAAGGTAATGCTAATATAAATATATAAATAAAGGAAAAAAAAGGAACAGCAGCACAGATCAAACGGCATACAAATAATAAACTAAAACATGTTTATAAAGCACCAACACCAAACATGTAAGAAATTAGAAATGCCATCATGATTAAGCATTTGATTGTGACTCACCCCATTGATGAGTCCAGTATTCCATGTTGCAGCAATACCACCTTCTGTGAATCACGCCTAAAATTGCATGCATCATATCTCAATCTCCGTACCACAATTGAGAAAGAAATTAACATGTAATTGTTCTAATTCGTACCTTGGAATTCTCTCCAGCAGTAGGACATATCCATCTGAAGTAACAACTTTTATAGCCTCAAAAGGATACCTGAAAAAGTTGTGATGAGGTTAACAATTTGACAATGAACACCGATGCAAAACGATTTAGTGCAAAATAAACCAAACTAACTAAGCAGACAATAGAGATTGTACAAGACTCTGGATTCATAAACAATTGCAGGAATTCGCACATTAACCAACACATGATCCAGATTCAATTGACACATGAAATGATGCTCTTGACTGATAAACCTAAGAAACAATGGGTTGTTCATCTTCAAAGTCAAGCATAGCTCAAGCCTCAAGGATAACTAGATCTATTACAATAACACCGTGTAATCCTTTAGCAACAATTTGCCACAAAGCAAATATAACTAAAAGCAGAAAATAATTTACTACACAAGTGAGTAGTGACTGGAAAGGACAAACCCACAAATTTATGGCAAATGCAACCGAGTAACAATACTTTCACACCATAAAATGCTAAAATTGCTCATTCAGGATTATGCATCCAGTAAGTTTGAACAATACACATACATGTTTATGATTCTATTACTTTTAAACCAAACTCACATATTTATATGATAGGTAGAGGATCACCTACCCAAGCTCAGTGATAACATCTTCACATGTCCGAGAATCCGTGTTCAAAGGATGGCGATATATAGTCTTCCTTTCAGTTGGCGCTGGATTGTCACTGCCAACATTAGCTGTTGGTACATCAACAACAGGGCTACTGCTGCTGCTGTTGCTGCTGCCATGAATCCAGCAAAATAATTTCTTCCACACCTCAGAAGGAGAAAGAACATAATGCGCTCCTTTATGAACAATTTCAAACACTGATTCGATGAAAATCTCAATTGCAAGATGGAGGTCCTAAATGTAAAAAAAAAGTGATCAGGATGTGATTATTAAAAGTGGACATAGACACCACTAAACGAATTTCTTCAGGGAAATAGGTTAAAAAGTAATCATAACTTTGTCATACTATGATAAAGATAGACAAACTAGACAGGTCCACTTTTATATACAAGTAGTACCTCAACAACTCCACGCCTCCTGTCAGTTGTTCGCTGGAGAACCTGATCCTTAATATGAAGTCCTCTCCTAGAACGAAAGTTCCTAGAAATACGAGGACTTTCTGGGGTTTTATTAGATGTCTGCATGATCCGAAATTTGATAGCATTGAACAGAATCACCAGCAAAGAGACAAGAAATTTGACAGGCCAAAGAATCCATGAAATTGCATATCTAATAGGTCTTCTCAAGCGACGATCACGTCTACCAAAACTGCTTGTATGTGATAATCGTGAACTTTGGGACAATGGAGATGAAGGGCATATAAAATCTTCGTTTTCATCATCCCCAGGGATTGAGTCAGTAACTGATTCACCATCAGAATCGACAGAGAGTTCATGAATGAACTCATTGAATGATGAAACCCCACTAATATCAGAACAAATAAGTGGAATCAGAAAGAGAAACAAAAAATTTCATCACAGAAATAGATGTGGAATCTTGTTATATTAACCATATATAATTCATAATATTAATAATACAAATCAAAACTTCATAAAGCTAAAATGGTAGGAGTAAGATCTCATGCAGCCATGCAGGTGAAAAATGAAAATAACCCGGGCCATATTGTTCAGTCATTACATATTATGGTACAAATTTTATTCGAAATTCTACAGCACTGAAAGGAAAACCTATTGGTACTTATCACATTTTTCCAGCAACCAAAGACAAGCTTCATTGGGCAGAGCCCCTGCTAAACACATATTGGCACAGACCAAATGCAAAATGGCAAGTAACAGATACATAACTTCAAGATTATTGAAATCACTTCATGTTAATGAGCACTCATTATCTTGCCCGCTTAGGTTACAAATAGAACGTTCCTTAACCATGCCAAAAGTAAAATAGGCCTACAGATGCATGACTGAGAAATTATTTTATAGAAAAGCTATGCAGGAACAAAAATGAACTGAATGGATTTTTTGCTAGTAGACAGGGAAAAAATTAGTGACTCGCACCACTTGTGTCCAAAACCAAAGCAAAAAAAAAAAAAATGACAGGGACAGGAGTTCAATTGATATCACAAGTTGTAAACATTTAGCATAATTAAGTCAATGAAAATAAGATAACCTTTCCATCCAGCGAGGAAGACGTGGGCCACGGAATGATGGTCTAAGTTCCCAGCCACTAATGCCTTCTAACATGTTGGCCTTCCCTGGTAATAGAGTCAACAAGAGTGCTGATATTCCATTTATCAACCTTGCAATATTGTTCAGTGATTCATATGTGAATGTCTTCACAGATCTGGCCAAACAAATGCAAGAATTCAATAGTGCATCTCATTCGCAAAGAAGGGCTAAAATAAGAGCAACTTAACTGGCATATATAAACTTCACAGTAGAGATAAGTAGATAACACACATGGGTTTTTATTTTATTGAAGCATGAAGAGTAAACAAGTACAAACAAATAAACTCCAGACCACAAATGCACTTGGCAAAGACATAAATACTACTCCCTCCGTTTTACATTATAAGTCGTTTTGACTTTTTTAAAGTCAAACTTCTTTAAAGTTTGACCAAGTTTATACAAAAATATAGCAACATTTATAGCACCAAATTAGTTTCATTAAGTCTAACATTGAATATATTTTGATAGTTTCTTTGTTTTATGTTAAAATTATTGCCATATTTTGCTATAAACTTGGTCAAAGCTAAAAAATTTTGACTTAAAAAAAATTAAAGCGACTTGTAATATGAAACGGAGGTAATACATTGAAAAAGGAACAACTTATAAAGCCTGGGACACTCATAGACAAAATGTCAGATATTTGCATTCTAAGGTAGGAAAAGTCAGCACTCAGCTCATATCTGTTTGAGGCTTTCAGCTCTTGGAATCATCTACAAAGAAAGATAAAAAAATCAAGGCCAGAATTGGTCTTTACGGTTCTACCCCCACATCAATACGTATTATGTTTGCACCATGTGGCTGTCCAATCAGAAGGTAAATACAATGGTTTAGTTCTGAATTTAACATTGTTATAAGGTGATCTCCTAGTTTCAAATCTACTCATAGTCCCATAAGACACTTTATCAAGAGATTCAAAAGAAGAATATATACAATAACAACAAATGGTAAATGTTGTACAGTGTAAATATCAAATGAACACCATTACAGAGGTCTTCCGATGCTCGCCAAATGTTTATCGTTTTCTCATTATGCGTTCAACACTCCCACAAAGCAGTCGTACAAAAGTTCTAGAATCCAGAAAATTGAGATTCCACATTAGCTTAGCTCTCATATATTATTGCACTGTTTTCAGATCAACTCCCCAGTCCCTACCATAAGCTAGTTTAAAACACTGATTTGTTTCATACGAAGTCCGCCTCTCCAAGCATCTCATCTCATCTGTCATCACTAAATTATTTCACTGAAGCATCAGTCACAACTCTTGCCCACAAGTATTTAACAAACCGTTCTTTTTTAGAACTTATCTATGTAAACCAAATTACTGACCGCACATTTTCCATTTACTTACATCCTTTTGTTCATCAGCACTCATCTTCTGGTGTTTACATTCTTTTGTCATCCTAGCCAATTGTGTCAGGTTAGGGACACGGTCTTTTCTGCCCATGGTTTTGTAGGATTATAGTAAACCAATGCATATACACATCAGCAAATCATCTATTATACTCAAACTTAAAATGGTCCATACATAAGCTTGAAGTCCAAACATAATATACAATGAAAATGCACAGTGATCAATCCAAAAGTAGAACAAACGATGTGAATAAGAGGTGTCAAACTTCTACAAAATCCTTCTTGTATGGACTAGAAAGTACACTTTTTGTCAAATTTTATAAGGTAGCATTATGAGTATGCCAAAAGTTAATCTTTGTAAGTCTTGAACAACAAATTATCAGGCTATATGGCATGATTAGTTATAAATTTTGCACCACTAGATTTATGTTACTGGTCTCACACAATAATGGTTTTTGTAGATATTTCATAATATGTTGTATAAGAAGTTGCTGATTTTAATCTTACTTTGAAGACTGTGCCAAGTCAAGTCCCACCCTGTTAAAATCAGATAGGAGGGCTTAACTGCCAAGTTTGCCTTTTACAATTCTAATTAGGCTGATGACACAACCAGCAGTTGAAAAGAAAAGGCAGTACTTAAGGAACTAAGTGCACAACTAAATAAAGAGATAAATTAAATAGTTGACTGGAACCCGAGCAACCATCTAAATACTCATAGGTTGCATGCATGTATACACTCCTTGGTCTTCGGTACATGCAGGATGAGTTAATTTCTCCTTGGTCTTGGTGAAAAAAGTAACAAGTCTAACACTTCTGGATGGATGGAGTATAAGGCATACTAGAAGACCAAGGAGAGGTTAACAAACAGCATAGCAGCCAATGATGGGTCAGAGTGGTGTTGAGTAGGAAGTTCACACTTAACGACAGTGTCAAGTGAATCATGTTATTGAGACCATCATGCACTGAAATCTCAGTTATCTTAGGACCTGTTCTTTTTCAGCAACTTCATTGGGTCATATGATGGATCATTTGATCCACGTCTTTAAAAACATGTTTTTTTTCCCAAAAAACTTTCTTCTACCACATTTCTTAGACCACTTGTTCTAATCTATTTATTAAATTTATTTCTAAAATTATTTAATTTATTCCTATAATCAAGTAGATAATCCGCTAAATAATCTGTTTCAAATTGGGCCTTACTTTGCGACCGCAAGCATAATTCGGTAATTCACAATTCCAAAATTAGTGCTTAGCCATGCCATATTTTTCTGTCCACCCCTTCCCCCCCAGTCTCCTCTCGGCATCTCCTTGTTTAACATTTCAACCATCCATATGCGAACATTGAACGTAATCCAACAAAATATCGTTTCATATCTATCCAGGAGAGATGAATGAGCTACAAAGATCTCCAACATCTAACCTCAGTGCCCAATCAAAAATCCCTAACCTGAAATCCGACCCCACCGACCACTCCCCCCAAATGCGCCACCTACGTAACCCACCTCTGCTCGCCGATCCTCCACACCCTAGCCAACCATTCATCAAAGCACCGCAACCAAAGCGAAGTAACAGCAAAAAAGCTAGCCCCCCACCGCGGGGAGGAACCGAAGGTAGGGGGATGGAGGAGAGAGGGGCGCGGATGGATATGCTCACTCTTTGATGACGGCGATGACGTTGTCGACGAACTCCTGCAGCATTATCGCCCGCCGATTCGCGCACGGGAGCCTCGGATTCGGGCGCCACGTCGTCTTCTGGAAGCTTCGGCGAAGGGCGAGGGCGAGGGCGAGGGTGAGGCGCGGAAGGTTGAAGAAATCCGTAGGAGGTGGGGAGGAAGGCGACGATGGCGCACAGCAAACGGAGACGGACAAGGCAAATGAAGGAAGGGGCTTGGGCGGTTTGGCCCCCACCTATTTTCGTACTAGCATCGTGTGGGGGAAAAAAATAAAGTGGGGAATAACACCGCGCGCGTGAATATGAGCATGACATGTGGGCCATGTGGGGCGTGCGTGGTCCACGTGTCGGTGTCTCATTGGGTCGTATTGCGTGACGTGGAAGGATTAACAGTTTGTCTCGCGGAGTACCTTTCGACGCGTTGCTTGTTACGGGAAAGGATAGGCTCGGTTAGGATAGCTTGTGAGTTGTAACCGACAGGTGGGTCCAGAAGCTCTGTGGGCCCCAATGTCAGGCAGGCGATCTGATCTGGGTTAATTGCGGCGGCGGGGGTGTGCTTCTTTTTATACTTTTTTTTTCTATAGGAGTAAAAGGTTTCGTGCGGAGCGAAGCGTGGGATAATGCGCTGATGCTTTGCCGTCCTGGTGACGTGTCGCCGTCTGTTGTTTCTGTACCATGCGCGAGAACACGTGCCGATGTCTTGGACCGGTCTCTGTTGAGGTTGGGGCCCGGCTCTGGCCGTGACATCATTCATCATTCATCATCAATTCATCATCCATCAATATAACTCTGGATTTTTTTACATTTTGTTATTTTTCGAAAACTTATTTTGCAAATATACCTCTTGAAAACTTATTTCACGAATGATTTTTTTAGGCGTTAGAGTGACTGGCGTCATAGTGCAACGGCACGACGCCAGCATCGGTGACGTCACCATAGTGCCACAGTGGCATCACGTAGCAGCCTGGCGCTGACGTGGCAGGAGGACGATGCCAATATTGCTAGCCCCATTCCTCTACCACGGCGCCAAACAACATAGGCGCGCTTCCCTGTGAGGCCTGACGCACTTAGCCGCGCGGGCCTCATTCTCTCCCCCTCTCCACCCATTTGGCCCCCTCCTCCCTTGCCAAGCTCATGCAGCTATTGCTCCCTCTCTCTCCCCTCTCACCTCTCCTTCTCAAATCCAATCGATTTGGAGCCGTTTGTCACGGGATTTCTTGGAGGAATTGAAGAGTAAGGTATACTCCTCCATTCCACCTTTTTTTCCGTTTTAATCAGTGGAATTTATAGATAGGAGGGTAACCATAGAACTTTTTTTTGCCAAAAATCTTGATTTTGACCGTTGAAATTGGGGATTTGATGATTGTAGTGTTAGATGTGTGCAATGTACTCATTAGTGCTTTGATTTTTTTTTAGTATATATGTGGTAATGATGATTTTTAGTTTGGACTTGAATGGACGGTTGGATGAAAAAATTGGTGCAAGTTAAATTTATAGCTATGTACTATATGGAGGAGAGACAAATTTGATCGCTTGCTAGAAATTTAATATATTAACTTTATTAATATAGGCAAGTTTTTAGTGTTTGGTAAGTTAATTATGTTATAAGATAGTGGTTGATAAATTTTCACTGTAATTTACTTGGTGGGAGACAATTTTGGTTTTGTAGAATGTTCAGGAAGGATCAAACGGGTACCATATGTTGGTGCAGTGACAATTGCCGTTTTGCAATCAGTGATGACCACAAGATATACCACCAAAGGTACTGAATGTGTCACAATTATACGTCCAGTCCAGAGAAGACTAAGGCGGAGCCTAAGGCAAAGGGAAAGAAAGAAAAGGCTGTGAAGCCAGTGGAGGTAATTTGTTATACTTTTGAGCTTGCGATCCTAAATGCATAGAAATTTGTAATTTTTAAATCATGAAATGTGCAGGTACCGAAAGCACTGCCTTCTTTGTGCGACTTTGTGGAATGGATTGACACAAAGATTGATCCCTGCGATGCGGAGATGCTTCGTAGGGAACGCGAATGGGAAGAGGAACAACTCGATCGTCGTCTTAGACTTGCGGCAATAGAGATCGTGGAAAGGAAGAAGAAGGAGGAGAGGGAGCTCAGGAAGATGGCAAGGGAGTTTGCGGAGAAGGAAGAGTGTGCAAAGGAGTGGGCGAGGAAGCTGGCTAGGGCACAGCGTGCCAAGGAGGCAGGTCCGGAGGTCGCTACCAAGGGGAAATATCCTCGTAACGTCAAAATTTGGTAAGATTCTCTAGTGGATTTGGTTAAGGAAATAAGTCAAGTAGCCGATGAAAGCTTATCAAGAAAGGACTAGGTTCAAGAAGTAATCGTGAAAACCACTGCATGGCAGCTTAATTTATCTATTAATTAGGTAGGGTTTATCTTTAGAAAGTTTTGTTTAGTGTTCGATCAGGACTTATGTTTTTCCTTTTATCGTTAGGAAAGTTTGTGTCATGTCCGATCAGGACAGTTATCGATCTATGGGTATAAATATGTACATCCAAGGTTCATGTAATTTATCTCTTTCAGATCAATACAATGTTCGGTGTATCGTCACCCCCTTTTCCGAGGTTTCTTTTATTATCGGTGGAACTTGGCACCTGACGCGGGGCTGCATCGGTTTCAATCTCCGACAAAGGGGTAAGTCCTAAGTTCCGCTGGTCCTGGCAATAGTATCGGTTATATTGGTGTTGTTCAAGGCTGCATCGCTTCGATCTCTTGGATTGCTCCGGTTCAGTCGGTATCTTTGTCCACTTGATATCTCGATTCTATCTTTAATTGTATTGTGTTTAGAGACACATTGGTTTAGTTGGAACCGTCTTTGTTAAGTCTGATCTTCTGGCTTAGTCAATATATCTCTACAATCACAATGTTGTTTTAGATAGATCCGTTATATCCATCATATTAGACAGATTTATCGGCTCATTGAGTATTAGATTATCATATACAATCTCGTGCTGCATCGGTTAGGTCCGACCTACTAGATTGTTGTTGATAATCTAAGTCTTGTTAAGTCGATAAGTTCATGCTAATGTTTCATCGAGGGCTAGCCGATCTTATCTAATATGTTAAATTTCTCTTTGATGGTTTTATTGTCTTGGTTAAATTTAATACATTACCACTTTGATTGGTGTCATATCGGCTGGTTTAAATCTATTAGGTAATTATTAAACTTATGCTGCATCGGTTAGATCCGACCTATGAGGTTGCGGTTGTAAGTTAGATTTATTTAGGTCAGTAGGCATCAATCACTGTTTCATCGGAATTTCAGCCGATGAGTTATCTAAATGTTGAATCGGCTTATATGGATTATATACAAGTTGGTTTTAGCCGATTGCGGCAAAGGTTTCATTGATTACTTAATCAGTTGGATTTAATGACCTTGGACTTTCAGCCGATGTATGTTTTAACCATCAAGCCTTCATCTAATATTCTATATCAATATCAGCCAATTGATTTGTTGGATGTTTGCTTCATTATATCTATATCGGCTGACTAGTTCATTGGATATCTATCTTGTCACATTTATATCGGCCGATTGGTTCATTACATTATTATCAGCCGATTTCTTTATATTATTATTTATCCAAGTGTCAGAATCTATATCGGATATATAGCCGATTGTTCAAAACCCTATCGACATCGGCTAGTATCGACATATGCTTGTTAGCCGATCGGTTGTTTGATTGTCAATTTATATATCTTGTCAGTTTTAGGATCAAACTGACTCGCACGCCCGCATCCGATATTTTAGGACCTACACTGGTATTAAGCAAATCTTCCAGGCTTTCGTGTGTCACATGCATGATCTACGTCAACACATATTTTGGCATGCCTGACGGGACAAATTTTGCGTCAATAGTTACACCCAGTAGTTCAATTGGAGTTGTAGGACATTTTTAATTTCCCTAAAGCATGTAATAACGACAGTATTGAACGTTGCACGTTGGAATGCACATAAGCATGCCATGCACGGTGCGAAACATTTTAAATTTGAGACTTTAACTCGATGATGTTGCTATTGCACTTTCTCGTGTTTGGATTCACAAATGTTTTCTACTTGTTTGGCATCGAGAAAGTATGACGTGTATGTATGCGAGTGACTTTGTATTTTTTAGGTTCGATTTTGTGCCATGTTGTGGCCCACTTCGTGTCATGGCGTCCCCTCCTAGTTGGCCCCTCGGAAATGGCGCCGGCATTCCTTCTTGTGACGCCCTATCGGCGTCGCCCCCGGCCTCCTCTGGGCCGCTCCTGCCTCGTGCGGGGGCTGGCATGACACGTGATATCCTCCACGTGCCACTCGACCTCTTTGTAGCGTGCACCTTCCATTTGCATTGAAGGTGTTCACATTTAACAGTGTACTTCTTGTTTGCGGTAGAATTCACAACACGGTATGGACGATGGTGCACAATGGCGTACTCCTAGAGCCATAGCTTCAATGCAACCATGGATGAGAACTCCAAACCCTTCTTGAGGCCATCCACCTGGAATGGTTCTGGTAAGTGATCCATGTTGAGACCACCATCTAATATTGAACCATGCGCATGTGTTAGGTCCCTAAACTCAGGAATATCCGGCTTCCTCCCAAACACCTTCTCGAACGCACGACATTCCTATAATGCTAACTTGTCATTGTTGGTTAGTGGATGGAATGGACGATCATCATCGAAGTCATCAGCAAATTCAACATCATACTGCTCAACACTTGGCTCCTCGGCTACGTCCTCTCGGTTGACTTCTTCCAAAACTAAATTGTTACCACTGCTCAAAGGCACAACAAAGTAATTAGCTAGGTCATAACCTTGGTTTGCTACTTGGGTCGAGTATTCATGATTGCCTTCGTATGCTGACCAATTTAGGTCGTTACCTACATCTTCTGGCGAACCTTCACTTAGATCAATTCCCACTTGTACTAACTCCCTTTTCAATTTCTTTGCTTTGTCCACATCATCACTATTGCAACGTTTCTTTGATGTTCCTGCCTCTTCTAACTGATTTCCAAACAAAGGTCTTTTGTTCTATCCTTGCCCATCAAGTCTTCTTGTACCAATTCACTCTTCGATATTGATCTACTGGTTCCCCCATTGCCACAACAGGTCACTTCACCACGAAGAATACGTCACAAAATTCTTCTCGACGTAACGATATGGGGAGACTCATTTAGGTCCAAATTGTTTAGGGTACGTAACATCTTCGAAGCAAACACCTCTAGAGATCTAAACTGAGAGTCTTTTACCAGATCAAAGTAAATTTCCCAATCCAACTGACCTAGTACCTTCAATATATACTTATGTTCTTGACCAACATCCTATCTCCCATAAATACCAATCTCCACATTATCCTCGGTCCATTCAAGAACTTCATTTACTCACGACCTTAGTTCATCTAGGGTGGGGCGGGCGGGAAACAAGATGGTCTTCAATGACATATCCTCAAACTCAACATGTGCACCAGTTCGACACCTCTACCACCATAGTAAACATGAATAAGTCTATCCATCTACACTGAAAAATATCATGCGACTTCAAACAAAAATCCATTATCAACCTTCCTAAACGTCTTACAAACCGACTAATTTAAACTAGTGCATTACTCAAATTTATACAAAACTACTGCTGAACCAAAAATATTTAATTCACATCCAAAAATACCATGAACTTGTCATACCACCCAACCTATTCTAACATGTGACCAAATTTGTCTCTCCTCCATGTAGTACATAGCTATAAATTTAACCTACACCAATTTTTTCATAAAACCATTCATTCAAGTTCAAACTAAAGATCATCATTACCACATATATACTCGAAAAAGTCATAGCACCAACAAGCACATTGCACACATGTAACACTACAATCATCAAATCCCCAATTTCAACAGTCAAAATCAAGAATTTTTTTGGCAAAAGAAGGGTTTAGGGTTACCTCCGATCTACAAATTCCACCGATTAAAACGAAAAAATAAGGAGGAATGGAGGAGTATATCTTGCTCTTCGATTTCCCCAAGAAATCCTACAAAAAACGACTCTAAATCGAGTGGATTTGAGGTGGAGATGTGAGAGGGGAGAGAGGAAGAGTTGCTCGGGCTCTAGCTGAGAGGCGAATGGGTGGGGATGGGGCGGGGTTGGGGCCTGCATGGTTAAGTGCCGCCTATCCTGGGGGAGACCGCGCCAGCGCCTTTGGTGCCGTGGTGGAAGGGGGGTGCGCCAGTAGTGCTAGCGTTGTCCTTTTGCCATGTCAACGCCATGAGTCGTGGCGCCACGGTGGCACGGTGCCTACGCCAAGAATCTTGGCACAGTCCAGTTGGACCACGGTGCCAGCCACTCTGGCGTCCCAAAAAGGACCATTTCTGGAATAAGTTTTTCTAGGGGTCTATTTAGAAAAATAAGTTTTCGAAAAGGACCAAAATATAAAAAACCAGCAATATAAATGGGAGCGGGGACGACGGCTGCAACGAGATGGGAGCCGGCTGTTCCCCTTCCCTTGATGGCTCGATCTACCCGAGGAAGAAATGGGAGAGAGAGGGGAAGGTGGGGAAATGAGAAAGATGGGTGGCTGAAATGTGGATCCATTAGAAGAGAAGGTGATGAGGATATCAATGTGATCGATACATCCACGCTTACACAATGACAACATATTTTTGGTCCGATTACTCGCGCTCATGCATGCCAAATAAACTACCAGGTGAGTCCGTTCTTATCTTCTTGTTCATCTTATTTAGACCATGGAAACGTTTGCGCTCTTGTTTTGGTTAGGAATGATGGACAGGACCCAAAAGAAAACATAATCGTGCGGGTTGGATTCAAACTGCAGAACAGCGCCGACTTGTGATGACCGCTACGACTTCATACGAACTCCGTTTTGGACGTGCAAGTACTTGATGGAAAGCTTATCAAGTCTACTTTCAAATGGATCTAGCCTCATGTCCATATCTATTCTAGAGAGGCCTCAATCATTGTTTTAATACAAAGACCTTTTTCTGTCCAAGGTGCTACGTCACCTTATTTGGGCCCAATGGACTATGTATTAAGTTGAGTCTGTGAGGGACGTGTTTTAGGGTAAGAGGACGACCCCAACTTATGCTCCCACCTATATATTTACTTTAGCCATGATAGATTAACTCGGGTTTTTGTTTAGATTAAAGTTTAGCTTCGCTACTTTGCCGTATAATCCCGTGATCGGTTAGATTGCTGGTTTGCTCGTTACGGAACCCCACCTGTGATACTTTTGCTGATTCAATCCTACATATTTAATCCGCAAATTGAGTTGCTTGTTCATCTTGTTCTTACTAGTTCTCGACTGCTTGCAGGAACAAATACCCTCGTGGTTAGGTTGACCGTGCATCCGTTGAGATTCACGACTGCCTCTGGAGTTGGTGTAATGATTGCTAAGGCACAACGTCCTTGGACAGTTGTAGTCAGATCGTCAACGTCGCTTCATCAAATCAACTTATCCTCTCATTGAAAGATCGGGACACCCTTGCGCTCATCAGGTGGTATCAGAGCTTTTAGGTTGCTCGGTGAGAGATTTATTGTTTCGTAATTTTCTTATACCTGCAGTCCAGAAAAAGCCAAAAAATATATATATTAGTAGATTAGTCTTTCCGTAATCCTATAAACCCTTAAGCCTTTCTGCTAGTACTGCTTAGTTAGGGCTTGTTGAGTTCTCTGTTACATTGTTGTGTCCAGTTGCTGGTCTTAGCGTTACGTCGTTTAGAGTTTCAAGTTCTTGCCACGCACATCGTCATCACCATATTTGCCGCTGTCACCACTTTTGTTGTCATCTCCACCATTGCTGGCATCCACCAAACCACTTTCTGTTTGTGTTAGATTTGTTCCTTTCTTTGAATCCGATTGCCTTTGAGTCTGCCGTCACCAGAAAAGAAAGACCTTGATTCGAGTGACCTTCCTTAAAGTAATCATATCTTTTATATACGGACTCGGAATCAGGCTTATAATATATCCACGAACATCTACAGAAAAAGTCAAATTTAGATGTCAGTTTCGCCAAATTTAGAATTATCAAATTCTGCTTGCAAAATTTTGTTTTCGAGGCGACAAGCTTCGGGCTCATATTTTTTGTCCGTTCGACCTAAAAATTTATGTGGTTGGTTTCTGTGTGCTCCTCGACGTGAAAAAAAAAGAAAAAAAGAAAGCGCAAAAAAAAGAAAAAAAGAAAAGAAAACGAAAAAAAGCCGATTTGTGAGCTTTTGATATATCCTGGCTTCTTTGTTTGTCACCTCCTGTCATCGTTCCTGGTTTGCGTCTTGTGGCATCCTTTGTGGTTAGGCTCACGTCTCTACTACGTCAGCCTTGGATCAGCATGGTAACAACCTTGAACGATTATTCAGCTTGCTTTTGACTAACGTGGTTTCTAGTTTTTCTTTGTCTCATAACCAGCCCACCCATAGCTCCACCGGTTCGACAAATACTTGACAGGGATTAAGTGACCAAGGCATCGATACACCTTTCTCCAGAGGTTTGTCCAATCCGACGGTTGTTGTCACCTTCCGTTTAGCGTGGTGAGAATTGATAAGAGCTTGTTGAATAGGTTGAGAGTGAGTGACCTGATAGAGCCAAATCCAAGTAGTTTTGTAGAATGTTTTCCCCTTTCTTTCCTATCATATAGTATTTGTTTTTGTTTGTTTCTTTTCTTTCTAACCATGTTAGGTGAAGAGCCTTCCAATCAGGGTGTTCCCTACTCACCGCGAACACGAGGAATCATTCAACATTTTGATAGATTAGTGAGGGACCGCACCCAAGGGCTCGAGGAGGATATTTGTGTCACCAACGAACAGCTTGGTCATGTGGAGCGCACGCAAATTGATGCCAACACCAAGCTTACAACCTTGGAAGCTTCTGTAGCCACCGTGAACATCACTCTTGATGATATTATGAAGCGTCTTGATGAGATCGCCAAGCATCCCACCATGGCAGTGAGATGGATGACCATGACTATGTTGGTGATTTTGAGGATGATCCGGACCAGCGATGGCTTCGCTTCAACCGCCGTGGTATGGCTCATCGTCGGCCACACCGTGAGGGACATGCTCATGGCGATTCATTTGGTAAGATTAAATTCACTATGCCTACTTTTGATGGTAAGTATGACCCTGATGCTTATCTTTCATGGGAGTTAGTGGTAGATCAAAAATTTGCTTGCCATGATGTTCCTGAGGATAAGAGGGTTAGGGCTGCCACTAGTGAGTTTACTGATTTTACTTTTGTTTGGTGGAGTGAATACCGTCGTACTCATATGAATGCTTTGCCACCTAATTGGGATGATTTGAAACGAATTATGCGTGCTAAATTTGTACCTTCATATTATGTACGTGACATGTTAAATAAGCTGCAACAATTGAAACATGATGGTAAAAGTGTGAAAGAATATTATCAAGATATGCAAATGTGCATGTTGCGTTGTGGTTTAGTAGAGGACGAGGAGACTGTCATGGCTCGATTTTTGGGGGGTTTAGACCGAGAAATTTATGATATTCTTAGTTACAAAGAATATAATAATATGACTCGGTTATTTCATTATGCTTGCAAAGCTGAAAGAGAAATGCAGGGACGATGTGCGCGTACAAGGGCTAACTTTTCTACAGGTAGAACTTCCTAGACAGCTTGGAATGGCGCCGCTGCCCCACCAAGTCGATCATCGGCCTCGATACCGACACCGACACCGACACCTTCCAACAGCAACAAACAGTGACCGGCACCTTCTTAAGCTCCCTCTCACGCTAAAGAGGTTGCAGACAAGCCTGCCAAGAGTGCTTCTTCTGTTGCTTCCACAGGACGAACACAGGATGTTCAATGCCATCAATGCAAGGGCTTTGGTCATTTGCGAAAGGACTGCCCTAGCAAACATGCTTTGATCATCAGGGACAATGGTGAGTATTCTTCTGCTAGTGAATTGGATGAGGATACACTCGCTTTGCTTTTTGCTTTGCACCTTCAACTTAATTCCCTAGTGATCATCCATGGCATACACATTGTGTGGGCCTATCTCAAAAATGTATAACTCAAGAGAATTGTTAAGTCCACAATTAGCGCTTGTCATTAATTACCAAAATCAATGACAGGAGCCTAGATGCTTCAACAGCCACAAGCCAATAGCCACCGAACAGTGGGGCCTCAGCATACCGACCCCACACGGCAGCCACACAGTAACACAAGGCCAACGTGCAACAAACAACAACCAATGAGAAAACAAGGCACCCACCCACCGTAGCAGAACCAAACAATCAAATGAAGGAACCGCAAAGCACAACCAACCAGCGTTCACACAACAAAAAACACCGCATCAATTATTCCTATCCCACGTGGCTAATCCCAGCTTACGCCTAGGCAGCGCAACATTCAGTTTTTAATGCGGCATGTTCATTAATTCAGGGCGGTGATGGGCGATTAATCCGAAAGATAGCAGGCTTGGTTATGACGGATTTGGCTTCTTCTCCACCGGAGTTGATAAATCCTAAACTCCGGGATCTGGTTATTCCGACCTTTTGGTGAGTTGATGATAACTATGATTTGAGAGAAACGTTGACGACCCGACTACAACCGTACAAGACGTTGTTGTGTTGCGCCTTAGCGATCGATACACCTCTTCGTGGATTGTTGATCTTGCCGGTGCAAATCAACCTTATTTCTGCAAGCAAATCGAAGAAACAAGCAAGAAACATAAAAGCAATCTTAATTGCAAATAAGACTTAAAGCTCACAATAAAATGGGGTTTCGAAGACAGTAATTAGGTGGTCTAGCTGACACACGTAACTACAAAACAAAGTAGCAATGGCTAACACTTTAATCTAACAAAACCCGAGAAACCCTAAAGGGGTACCTAGCTATTTAAGGGGGTGGGAGGACAACCAAGGGGTCCCTAGGGTCGTGCTCCACCAGATTGGGGCGCACCTCACATGGGCCCCACTTGGGCCCGGGTCCCAGATGAAGTTACAAGCCCATAGGCCCATTATAGGTGATGCAACACCTTGTTTCTTCAATTGTGGATTACTGAGATGAAATTTGGAGATGAGGATGGATCCACTGGAAAGAGGACTCCAACAGCTTTCCATCAAGTACTCATGGGCCGAAAACAGAGCTCGTATGCATATTTGGCGGTCGTTTCGATTTAGCACTGTAGTAGGTGGCCGAATTGGATTCCAGTACTTCTGCGACTCAATCTTGATGTCTTTCAGTTGTCCTATGATGTGAGTAATTGTTGTATCAATAGTAGCTATGGTCACATCATCCTTTCCTTCTTGACAAAAAACCGTCCTCGATTTTTCCATATGGTGCTCTTCGCACAGTCCATTTAAAACAACTGTTTCTTCCAATCAAAACTAGAAAAACTCGAAGTAGCATGATTAGCAATAATATGTCTATCTAGCTTGCAATTTTTATCCACATCTACAAGATATTCTGAATCCGAACATATGTAAACTCTGTGCACCAAATATATTCCTCTATCATTATATTCACCAAATATATAAAAATTAGCATTAGTTAGACATGGCAAATCAAACATAACAAATAATTTCTCCTTCAAACTATCGTGCTAACAAAAATCATCAAACAAAACATAGCCCAACATATTTAAAGAAGATAGCAATTCATGTTCCTCAACTTCGTTAGCATTGTGAATAACATGCTTAAAATCAGCACATAAAGAACTAACACTAGAAATAGCATATTCATTCACTAGTTGTGGCATTGATATAAGTGAAGCATTATCACACAACTCTTCTTTATCACAAGGAACAACAAACAAATCAACTTGTGACAAAGGAATCTCAACAATTGGTTCCACTAATGGTTGCGCTACATTAGCACGAAAAGTGGACAAATTTAATTCATTAATAGCACACTCAGCTTGATTAATTTCAGCACCATTTAGTTTACCTTTGATGCTCTTTTCAGAAAATGGAGGTGCATCGAATTTGAGTGTGAACAATAGGAATGGCGGCTCATTCATGTCTCTCTCCTTCTTTTCATGATTATGCATTTCCTACAAATGGTTAGTAACAGGAGGCAAAAACAAAGCGTTTTGCTTTTTCATCTCCTCCTCTATTTGACTTTCAGCATTGCAAGCAAGTTGTAACAAATAAGAAAGAGATCTATAACTTTGACAAGAAAACATGTCCTAAATTTCTTTGTTAAGCCCACGTAAAAACCTCAATTATGTAGCTTCTTCGCATTCATCTAAACCACAACATAATAAACAAGTATGCATATCATAATAGTATGAAATAACAGTTTTGGTATCTTGTTTTAGACTTTGCAATTTGTTAAGCAAAATATCAGCATAATACATAGGAACATAAACATCTCTTAAATATTGTTTTAGGTCTTTCCAAGATTGTGGTATTTTATTATCCCTACAAAGATGTTTTCAATCATAAGAAGCATTTTTTACTAAAAAACTAGAGGCACACATAACCATTTATTTCTCAGACAAATCATGCTTTTTAAATTCTCTATCAACCGCTAGCTCCCATTTAATATAAGCATGAGGATCATAATTTCCTTCGAGATAAGGTAGTGCAGATTTGATCTTAGCTCGAACAACGTCACTTACCTCACATGTATTGTGTTGATCACTCCTCATGTCTCGTCGAAGATGTCGATGATGAGTATAGTTATCCCCAATTGTCTTGCGTATCTTTGCCATCGTTAGTAGAAAATAAGCAACACACACAAAAATATACATGCTCCTATCAACTACTAGGTAGTTTAGGTTCAAATTTCACATACACTCACGCTTTTAACCAAGCTCTTAGAAGTTCTTACCAATGCAAGCGAAATGATGACATACACCAACTCAACCAAGCACCCAATGGACGTTAAATGTATCGATGTCTTGACAAACACTAGCTGTTGTCACGCCCCAAACTAGCCCCGAACGGCGGCCAGAGTAAGGAGATCTAAATTAACCTGTATACCTGTACCAATCCTAGGAAACAGTGCTGGTAAAACAGGAAGATAGAATATCACAACAACAAGGTCTCTTTATTAAGAGTAGAATTACAATCAAAGTTGCAACTGCAGATAGACCCCGAGTTCACAACAGCAATACAAAAAGGTGGAAGTGGAAAGGCGGAGACTAGTCCTAAGCCACAAGCAAAGCCTTGGGGAAAGGCCGAAACCCTACTACAGCTCGTAGTCTGCTTGCTCCTAAAAGAACTCTTCTTCAGTAGGGTCTATCTCCTCGTCTTCGAGAATTGGGGGGGTTATTTATATAGAGCAAGGGCGAGTACAGGAGTACTCAGCAAGTCAAGGGAATTAAGTGTTTGATACAAGCTTCAAAGGAGAGCCAATTATTTTCGCTTTCGATTTTAGTTTAAGACTTTCAGAAACAATTAAGTGAGTGCTTCTCAACGACACGGACGAGAAAGTGCGTCTCATCCGGCCGGAGCAGTGAAATGTATGGATTGATTCTCGTCGGCACGAGAGGCTCCCTGCCAATCGTTCACCGACACCGATTGTACCAACAGCCACAAGTCAAGCACGTCGGCACGAGAGGTTCCCTGCCAATCGTTTACCAACACCGGCTGCACCGACAGCCACAAGTCAGGCACTGAACAGGTTTCTCACACCAACAGCAATTCACAAGGTAGTCAACAAAACTACGCTAAGGAATCACCTATCCACCCATGACATTGGGCATGGCTTTTCGAACAGTTGTTAACCTCTGCAGAGGGGGTACACTTTACCCACAAGACGTTACTAACCCAGGTCACCCAGCCCGTGCACAACGGTCACGTCTGGTGACTTTGAGGCTTTCAAGACAAGGCATTTCGAAAGCCGACTCAGGGTCATCTTATGCCAATGGGAGGGGTCCCACGGACCAACACCAAGTTAGGTCCTAAACCATACTGTGCCAGGAAGCCCAGGGGTCCTCCCCGACACCACCCCGGTGAATCCACTTGTCCCTTGGCATCAAGATTTCCCTGGCCTAGCTAGTTACTCAGCCAAGGGTGTCCCATTTCACCCATGTGGTCGTACTTGATATATGCTCGGATGTAATTCCCAAGGAATCGGTCCTTAAGGCGAGAACGGGGAGACCGTACCTCCAGTACGTCTCCCGCACCGCGAGTTTTGGAAACTCACTTTATTTTCAAGGCACCGACCCAAGTGTCGGGTTTTCCAAGCATTTTGTAAACCCAAGTTTTACCCAGTTGATCATTTTAAATTTTAGGGGAGCCTCGATATTCGTACGCCGGGTGCGAATACCGAGACCTCACCTAAAGGGTGACAAGGGGGTGTTAGGGTATTCAATACTCAAGGAGGTTAAATGCAGCAAGTGGGTAGGACCTGCCGGTTGTATTGCAAACCGAGGCCAATTGTCAAGTGTAACCTAAAGAATGCAGAGTTTGTGGAATCAAAATACTTAATTTCAAATTATAGGTTTAATTGATCAAAGGTGACTTGCCTTGCTTGAGATCTTGGGCTTCTTCCTCGAAGTTCGTGCACTACGAGTCTTCTGGCTCCGAAGCTACATACGAAACGAAGCGACTCAACACAACGAAAAAAAGAAGCCCTATTAATGACCACTAAGCATGCCATTAGATAGATCTCGATTTTTGAGGAATTTTGGAAGTTGAATGGAGTTAATCGGACGAACGGTTGAGAAGATAAGAATTTCCTAAGATTAAATGATTTTCTGTATAAAGGAAAAGGAATTATTAATTCCCTTGAAAAAGAAAAAGAAAGAGGGACTTGATTTGGACTTTTATTGAGATGGAAGGCCGAATCGGGCGCGGCCGGGTGACTCAGGCCGGCGCGCGGGAGGGAAGGCCCAAGGCCGAGCAAGGGAGGCCGATGGGCCGGAGGCCGAGTGGCGCAGCCCAACGGGCGAGCGCGGGCGCGACCGAGCGAGCGGGCCGGCGCGCGGGAAAGATTGATGGGCCGGAGGCCGAGTGTCGCGGCCCAACAAGCGAGTGCGGGCGCGGCCGAGCGAGCGGGCCAGCGCTCGGGAAGGACGGCCCAAGGCCGGGAGAGCACGCGAGTCGAAGGCGGAGCGGACTGGGCCGAAGAGGAGAGGAGGCTGAGTGGGCCGAGGCGGGGGCGTAGCCCACGCGAGCGGTTGGACCGGTAGACCGAGGTCCACCGTGCGGCGCTATGGCGGGACCCGCCCGTCAGCGGGTTGGTCCACGCGAACTAAGCGCACAGAGGGAGGAAGGCAGTCGGCGCTTGCGTGGCGCCGACGTGTCCGCCATGGAGGCCAACGGGAGCAGGACGAAGGGGAGCCCGGGATCAACGGCGGGCAACGGCGGAGGTGCTCGGGGCGGGGCGGCGTGAGCCCGACGAAGGGGAAGACACCGGAGCAGAGAGGGGAGCGAGGGGATGCGAGCCAACGGCTCGGATCGGAGCGAGGAGGCGCGACGGTGGCCGGCGACGACGCGGAGGAGAGGGGCGGTGCCCGGAGGGGTCGACGGCGCTACCTAGCATCCTAGGCCGAGGGAAAAAGGGGGGAGACGGAGGGAAAAGGGGATTACCGCGGAAGGGGGGAGCTTGCCGGGGATGGCGAGCGCGGGCGGTGCGGCGCGGCTCCAGGCGGAGGGAGAGGGGAAGGAGGCGCCCGGAGTTCCCTTCAGGCGTCCTCGGCTGCGGCGGCGGACGCGAGGGCGGAGGCACGGCACGGGACGACGGTGGCGAGTGGCGGGCGGGGTGGGGTGTTCGACGGCGGAAGGGCACGGCCGAGAGGGAGGAGAAGCGGATTAAAAGGGGGCGCAAGGTCGGTTGGCGAGGTCGGTTCGGGGGAGGAGAGGCGGTTCGGGGGCAAAGTGGAGAGGGGACCGGCGCTCTCCGGCGCTAGTGGCCAAACGACGGCAGGCGGAGAGGGGACCAACGGCGGTCGGGGAAAGGAAAACGAGAGGGGGAAAAGAGGTGCGGCCCCCTTGGCCGAAACGGGCAAGGGCACACGGGGAGAGGGAGAGAGAGGGGAGGGTGCGCGGCTCTCCCTTGGCAGCACGCGCGCGCAGGGCGGCAGGGCCGGGAGTGACGCCCGGCGGCTCGACGCGGCGCGGAGGCAAGCGGTGCAAGGGCGGCCCCGGGTGATGGTGTCGGCGAACGCCCCGGTCGGCCACGACGCGCGGTGCGGGGCCAACGGCGGGACGGGACGGGAACGGGGCGCAGGCGCCGGCGCGGGGTTGTCGGAACGGAGAGAGAGAGAAACGGCCGAGAGAGGGAGACTGCGCGGGGCGTGCAGCCCACGTGTGCGCACGTGCCCGACGCGGCAGGCCGCGCGGATCGGGCCGGGCGGCGCGGCCCAGTGGGAGGAGGAAGAGGCCGAAGGGGAAAAAGAATGGGCCGAGCGAGCGGCCCGGGAGGGAGAGGGGAAAGGGGGAAGAGGGGGAAAGAGGATGGGCCAAGCGAAAAAACGGGCCGAGGACAGAGGGAGGTAAAGCGGACTTTGGCTGAGAGGGAGTGGGGAGGGTTTAGGGTTCGGATTCGAAATCCGACTTCGCGATTTTCTCCGGGATTGAGATGAGAGGGGAAACACGAGATCCAGGCACACGACAAGACACAACCGAAGAGCAAAATTTTCGCAAATAGAGTTTTTAGGAATTAGGTTTTCCCGCTAATGCCACGACGAAATGGGCGTTACAGCTATATGACTGCAATCAAATTTGTATAGCTCTGGATGGGCTAAAATATGTAGCAAAGGAATAGCAAATGCTCAAATCAAAGAATGCAAAGTTGAATAATTGTTCAAAGTCAGTACTATGCTGGCCCTAGGCTAGAACATACTTGAGACGCGAGGATAGACACAAACGATACTAGAAGATAGCACTAGGAACAACTCAAGCACAATTCTGATATACAAAAGCAAACTTAAAGATAACAGCTGATTTTCTCTTCTCTTTCTTTTTTTCTTTCTTTCTTTCCTTTCTTTTTTTTGTGCGGCTTTTTTTAGCACCTTTCTGTCTTTTTTTTTATTTTTTCAGCAAAAACGACTCAAGGACCTAAATACAAGATTACATAGACCGAAATGTAAATATAAAAATTACAGGGACTCAAATGTAAAAGTCCAAACCCTAAAATTTGATCTACACAAAGATAGATTGCTTTTCTCGTATGGATTCCTTTTTGCAAACAAAACTCGAATCCAACACCAAAATTTTTTTAACCAAGGTATAGCAACTCATGGTATGGGAGAGGAAATAGGCATATTGTGGGGAGGTGGAGTGGGAGGCATGCGGTGGGGAGGTGGAGTGGAAACCGGCAGCACTAGGGGTCTAGATTTGGTGGAGATGAAAACTGAATTAGATTTTCACTAGATCCAATCTACTATTTTTCTTGAACCGAAGTTAACTACTACAAAAAAAATCGACCTATTCTCTTCGTCCACTTCTTGTGCGGCACAGAAGCATGCTAAAAACACACACATGGCTAAGTAGCAAACCCTAGATCAACTCAAAAAAACCAACTGACAAAAAATGCCCAAAACGAGAAAAACGGAACCCTAGTGGCGACACGATTTCATTTTCGAAGATCTCGACGACAACAAAGACGTGACGGTGACAGTGGTAATAACTAAACGACTAGACGCTAAGACCAGCAACATGACTTGACGACGCAACGCAAAACTCAACAAAGCAAAAACTGAAAAGAACAATGCAATGGCTCAAAGATGGCTAGGTAATGGATGCAATTTTTTTGTATGGCTATTTTCTGGTTATAGGTAGATAAACAACTCACCAAACAACAAAAACTCTGATACCACTTAATAAACCCTGAACTCCACTCGATACGTTCAGGGATCTGGTTGTCCCGATCTTTCGGTGAGTTGATGATAACTACGATTTAAAAGAAACATTAATGACCCAACTACAACAACGTATAAGACGTTGTTGTACAAATCGTAGTTATCATCAACTCACCAAAAGATTGGGACAACCAGATCACTGAGCGTATCGAGTGGAGTTTAGGGTTTATCAGGAGTTGTGGCCTTCGTGATCCTCTCCTAAAAGCAAACAACAACTCAAATTATAAATTTAAAAGATTATTTACGGACTATCCTCAATACCACATCAGTAGAGATGACTATCTTAAAAACTCAACCCTTGTTTTACTCATTTGATATGTACGGTGTTGTCCTTATTACTAGACATTCCGTGTTTCCATTGTCATTTCAGAGTTCAATCTCGACGATATCATTGACATAATTAACAGGTAATGTAATCCGTTAGTACTCTCGTTATGATTGCTGCTATCGCTACTATGTGGATCAAAGCATCATTAACTCATTTGCAACTGCAGGGTGTGGGCAAGATTCCGTGCAAACGTCCGCGGAGAATTCAAGGAAGAATTATCAGTGCGGATGAACTTTTCGGTACGTACATGGTCCAAAATTATAAATCTCATTTATTCGATATTAAAAATATTTCATAAGTTCATTTCAACTTTAGTGTTTACGACAGGAACAGGAGACCAACTTGTGCAGCTACTATGTTTGTGAATTTATTCACCGCATGGCACACGCCGTTAACAATGATAAGGATATCAAAGTACATAAACACCTACAAGTACATTATTTACACTCTTCTCATTGATTTAATATATTCATATCTCATTTTTTGAAAACGATAAATTATGTGGATGAAGGACCAACTCTTCCAGGAGGATTACATCAAGGCTGTTCAAGAACAACTTATGAGATTTGTTATGGATGAAGTTGTTAATCTGACGGGAGAATTCCACGACGACGGAAGACCCATTCCTCGAGATGAATTGTCCTAGTTTGTAATATATAATGGTACATTAGAAATTAACAACGATTGTACATATTTATAAGTAAATTCTCAAGTAATATACCAGCAATTATATATACGTGATGCTATACAAATATATATTACTCTTATGTGTATGTATTTACTTTTATATATATATATATATTTATTTATATATAAAGACATGTGTGTGTATATATATATATGCACTTTTATATATATATATATGTTTGTATTTGTGTGTGTATATATACATGAATATATATAAATATATATGTATTTATGCATATATGTAAACATGCAGCAAGCAATATAAAACATTTTTTAAAAAAAAATTATTTTTATCACCGGTTAGTAACACCAACCGATGCTAAAGATGGTATGCTACCATCATCAATCGGTGTTAAAGATGGATCTTGGGACTAAAGATGTCACTCTTTAATCTCAAATTGTTAGTCTCAGTTGCATATCCGTGACCATTGCATATCCGTGACCAAAAAGGATTGCAAACCGAGACTAAACATAAGTTCGCCAGCGGTGTAAGGACATGGTTAAGTATAGTTGTGCCCTTGACAAGTGTTACCGAGTCTAGCGCGACGCGCGGTTGTAGCCCATGGCTGCATGCCGGAAGGCGACGACCCTCCGTTGATGCCGTTCCTCCAGCCGAGACCACGGCCGCGCTTGAGCGGCACGGCGTGCCCGAGCTCCCCGCCGGCCACAGCCACGAGCAGAACCAGAGCGGCGATATGCCCATTATTGTTTCCTTTCTCTACCTGTACGAGCGTATACTATGGTCGACTGAACTGGGCATCCACGCCTACACCGATATATATAAACACTCGAGATGGATATATATAGGTGATGAATCATCTCAGATGATGAGGGTGTGTTCGTTGCTGTGAGTTCCCAGCGCACATAGTATGCACAAAAAACGGAACGATTTATTAGCGCGTGATTAATTAAGTATTAGCTTTTTTAAAAAAAATAGATAAATTTAATTTTTTTAAGCAACTTTTGTATAGAAACTTTTTGTAAAAAACACACCATTTAGTAGTTTGAAAAACGTACGCACGAAAAACGTGTGGGGTGAGTTGATAACTCATAGAAACGAACTCAGCCATAGACTGATTTATAGTTAGATAGTTCGGCAGAGACCCTGTTTTCTGGGAGAAGGTGTGCGTGACACAGACATTAAGAATATATGGTCTTGTTTAGATCCTTCGTCAAAATTTTTCATACTGTCACATCGAATATTTGGACACATACATGAAGTATTAAATATAAATAAAAAAAATAACTAATTACACAGATTGCGTGTAAATTGCGAGACGAATCTTTTAAGCCTAATTGCTCCATGATCTGACAATACGGTGCTACAGTAAATATTTGCTAATAACAGATTAATTTGGCTTAATAAATTTGTCTCACAGTACGGATTCTGTAATTTGTTTTGTTATTAGTCTATGTTTAATACTTCAAATGTGTGTCCGTATATCCGATGTGACACGCCAAAATTTTACACCTCTAAATCTAAACAAGGCCTGTATCAATATTTTCTACGTACCCATGTTATATCAATATCTTCTACGTACCCATGTTGTCCCCCGCTGATGCCTAGAGATCATGCAAAGCAAGAAAGGATCTAGGCTCTACCACTGTTGATTGATCTGCTGCTTTAAATTTGATGGCACACCACATGTTCAGCAACAACAACGAGCAGTTCCAATAATGAAGGGACAGAAATTGCCATTCGAATCAATAATTAGGGAAGAGAAAAATACGGCCAAGATTTTTATACTTGGTAAACTGTCTTGAATATTTTTTTTAAAAAATAAACCCACTATACTTTTATTCCATAATATATATAAACCTTTTAACCACTCCGACAAAAACTAACGTTGTAAATTAATACTGTCACACCATATACGATTGGTAGCACATGCCTTGCTAGATTACTCTATCAAGTATGCTGTTTTGAATCTTCTGAAGATAAAGATAAAAATAAAGATTAAGTGTTTTACGTAAAACGAGGTGACCTTAACATGTGATTAATTGAGTTTTAATTATTACAAATTTTAAAAATAAATTTATCTGATATTTTAGAACAACTTTCATATAAAAAATTTTCACACACCGTTTAGTAGTTTGAAAAACGTGTCATGAATATCTAAAATTTTATCTGTATGTTGGACTATCGAACGGGGCCTAATTATCCATCTGCATCATCATGGAACCTCGTAAGACATGGTGCCAACGCTGTCGCTCGCCGGCAGCAGACTGACCAAGGCTGTGTGTTTGTTTGTTGTTACCAAAACGGAACGGTCCATTAGCGTGTGATTAATTAAGTATTAGTTAATTTTTTTTGAAAATGAATTAATTTAATTTTTTTAAGCAACTTTTGTATAGAAAATTTTTGCAAAAAAATAGTTTGAAAAGCGTGCTCATGAAAAAAAACAATGTGCAAAGCTGGGAACGCTCCAAACTAACTCAGCCCAAGTCGGCTTGGCACGATACAAGTCAAACTCTTGACTGAATCTAGTTCTGGAAACGGACAGGATTACTGTTCCCATCTGTTAAAAGATTTGGTCCGGGCCCAATCATGCCATGAAGATGAACAAGACTGGTACCAAAAATTGGACATTTTGCAGAGAAATACTTGGAGCCACGACGATTTCGTAACTTTATGCAATCTTGCAGATAGATCTCTGGGATTCGATTATTATGTGCTAAACAGAGGAAGTGTACTTTCTCTTATTATTTAGTCCACAAAATCATGGGACTTCATACATTACGAGAGCTTTTATATTTGTTACGGTTGTTTTTTTTATTTGGCACAACATTTAAAATTCACATAAGTGCACTAAACAACATTAAAATCCTATGACCTATTGCTACAATAATATTCTACCATAGAACTCTAGTGCACTAAATAACATTAAAATCCTACGACCCAATATTGCTACAATTTTCTACCATCGCAGCACATCGCTGTAAAACTGAGCATTATTGTCGATTCAGGATTGCTATCAGCGTTGGTTTTAATGGACAATGATGGTTTGGCAGAGGAGTGTCACCTTAATTTGTTTGCAAACTAGCATCACTCCAGGTTTTTTTAATTGACAATGATAGTTCGACATCAATGGTTAGCACTGACAGCAGTAATTAACCGGTTTAGTAAGCGGTTTTTATCTGTCAAATTTTAAACAAAAACAGGCAGAATAGAATTATATATAGTACTCTAATTCATTTCAGAAAACTATCTACTGTATAATTATGAATTATCCGAATTTTCATACTGAGAAATTGGTTTTTTCTATGCATGTTACAAATATTTTACAAAAATTTCTGATGACACCTCAATCTTAAAAGGATTACCATATATATGTTTAAATGATAAATACTACAGAGAATATGAAAATTACATCAAAATGATTTGATATATAGTCAATAAATTTATACGGTGTAGTAAAGTTAAAGAGAGATCCAGATTGCGTGAAAAGCTTGATCCATAGAATGCAGCAGATAATTGAGCAATATGTAGGAACTGGCTTTGTAACAAAGTGGCATTCACATTGAGAAGAATAAGAGAGTGAATTAAGATTTGCGCTGTACATAAACTAACTAGATTGAGCTTTGAGATTGTTTATATTACCAGGTGTACATCGCATTTCCCAAAATTCTTGCCGCTGCACTAAAAATTTCCTTTTTCCATCCATTCTGATGACTCACACCCTAGTGTTCTAGATCAATTAATTATTGTGAAAACCATGTTGGAGAAGAGACCTTTGACAAGAGCTAGCTCAGATATCATGGACTGACCCAAAAATTACTCAACTGCTAATCAGGTATTTTAGCAATTTAGCAGTCAGTCATTCAGTTTTCAAAAGAAGATAAGAGACTGAATTAAAATTTGGCACTATATATAAACTGACTAGACTGAGCTCTGAGATTGTTTATTATCAGGGTCTACATTATTGATTGTACAATATTCTTTTGCCGTTGCACGAAAATTTTTCTTTTTCCAGTCATTCTCTAGATCGATTAATTATTACGCAAACCATGTTGGAATGAAAAGATAACCAAAAATCCAATTACTCAATGGTACCTGCTCAAACTTTCAATCAGGTATTATTTTGCCTTCACTATTACTGTCACTAATATTCAAGCTAAACTATTGTTTATCCCTGGAGTTGAAATTAATGAGATACTCTTCACTAGAATTTGTTATTGATACTTTGGTATACATATATCTCTGGAGTTGAAATTATTGTTATTGATACTTTGGTATACATAATTTACTCACTTAACGCGAACTGTACAAATGCACAATATTGTTGGAGCAATTTTTTTAGAGTTTCTTTAAGGTACACCATATTACCATATACTAGTGGATCATAGTGATCCAACGGTTCATATTCACTCTATACTAATAAAATCATCATTGATAGTATAGGTAGTATACACAAGTAGTACGTAGTAGTATAAGGGTATTATGAGAACAATCATGGCATATTTGTAATTTATTAGATTAACTTTAAGATTCACGCAAAGATATTAACCCCAGACTTAAATCTCTTTGTACAATTAACTCTATCAATCTAATCCACTGCTATGGACCTGGATTATGGAACTTCATTAGCATAAAATTGAATCTGTACTCATGCTCGCTGCTTATGCGAGATTGTTGGCATCACCGGCTAATAAAATATCACATCATCTCAATTGCCGCATTATGGGAGGAATACGATAGCGTGATGGCTACGAGCAGATCTCGACGCCAGACAAGTTGCACGATGTCGCACCACCTCGCCTACACCACTCTGTAACCCTCCTTCGCCACCGCTTCCTCAAGACCTCAACTTCTCTTCCTTCAATTCAACCCTTATGTATGTGGTGAGCTCCGTGCGAAGGAAAGGCGGAAGTGCGGTTGCACAAGCTTGTTGCGATACGAAAGATGACGGATCGCTCGTCAGTCACCATGGGAAAAGAGTGGCAGCGTGATTGCCTTGGCTCACGACGTGTGGTAGGAAGGATGAGATGGAACAATTCAACAATATTGGACTAAATTGCCCTCAGTGGCATAGTTGTAATTTTCTAGAAAACGAGATTATTTACAAAAATACCCACACAAACGAATGATCAAATTTTATCTATACTACCACTCCCTATCACTAGTATGGAGTATTGTAAAAGAACTCCTTTTTTCTAGTATGGAGTATTGTGAAAGAACTCCCTTTTTAAGTGCATGGAAATAATAACGGTTCATGTCACTTTTTCTTATTGAGTTCGATCAATTTGTTTCCAAAATATCTTGCTTTCATCATGCTCTCTTGATTCAGCGGCTTGATTGTCTACATAGAGTTGAAGTCCCTGATATTATCATGATCAAAACTGCAGGTTATTGCTTCGCAAAAAATAAGGGCGGATGATTGAATAATTCACTGTCGTTACAAGAATGATACTGGTGTTTCCTAGGTGGACACAAAACAACCATTTCAGTAGTAACCTGTTGTTGATTTCCCTCTGATCCCAAATATAAGTTGTTTCAGAAAATGGTGGTAACTGTTTATCCAATATGGATGCTAACAAGTTAGTGGATCTCAGTAATTCATAAAATACTGTAGGTCACTATTATTTTTTTTAAGAGAAACATATATAGTGCTATATAAACTTCAACATGCACAGATACTGTTGATGACCAAAACCAATTATATGATAGCTTTGAAGGGAAAGGGTATATGTACATAACTATCTAGTTTGAGAAAAAGAACTGGAGAAGGTGTAGAATAATCAAATCAGATGTTATAATTCTAACCATTTACTGAAAATTTTTTTCTTAGAAGCTAACATATAAAACCAATGGATTATTTTTTAGTCGAAAATGTGATAATTTTCTGGGATATATTTTTGGATGTTATGTTTTGACTCTTTTATATGTATGTGTTATCAAGACTACAAATGACAGTACACATTTATTTGTTAATAAAACATCTACATTATAGGACTATTACTTAATACCCGATTAACTTCAATGCACGCCTTAGAAATCTTTATCACTTGTTAGAAGTAACTTCAATGGTTCAGATGACTGGCATGGGCATGTAGGATACGAAATGTACAAATTGACCCAGAAAAAAAATGTTAATGTACCGCAAATTATGTTGGAGCAAATTCAAACATAATTTCTTGAACATGCTGATCAATTGTTTGTCTTCATGATATTAATTTCATATGGGCCATTTAGATAAAAATATATGGATTCTTAACGGCTATTTATTATAAATCTATGAACGTCAGTACATGCAAAAGGTCCTTACAGATAATAATTTTTTGATTTTACAAATATAACATAGTTTGAGTCAGCAAATATGCGAAAGGAACCTTTAATTCCTCGTAAGTATATGTGGATATCCATCACTGTGACTGAGTCAGCAAACTAATATGTACAGTACCATAGCACAGTTTCAATCATGGTGTCAAAAGTTCCAGACGAGATTCAACAAATAAGCAATGCATATATGGGAACTGTTGTTCAAAAACTTAATGATATATTCACAATTAGCGATTCAACTTTCAAAACGAGTAAACTTGGCACTCTGAACAGAATAGAATAGGCCGATTAAGCTTCTAGCTAGCTTGTCTAATATAGGGTTACATCGTTTATTTGTTTTCCAATATATATTGTTGCCGTACCATTGAAAAGTTGTTCTTTTGTCCATTTTGAACAATTCACCATTATATCGCTAGATCGGCTAATTATCTTTTGAAATAATAGATCAGTTAATTATGAGAAGAGATATGTTGGTGAAGAGCTAAAAGGGATCTGTAGAAATGATCCCAAGAGATTAGCAAAATCGAATTATTTAACACGACTCATCTCACAATCAGATGTGCTTTGGCTTCATTACCGTCACTTGATGTTGAAATCAATATATAGTTGGCCCTACTCTTGGACAGAACACATGCTGTGATCACTACATAAATCATGACATATAATGCATTCTCGATTGAAAGAAATATGACAATAGATTTTTCCCATTCTGAAACAAGCAGAAGTAAATAAAAAGTTTTCAGTATGTAATGAAACATGATGATTATATTTCATTCTCAGAGATGTTCCAACGACAGTTTACACCATGTCACATTATTTTTCCATGGCAATAGATGCCAAACAACATTTTATTCCACTTCTAATGACTCACAAAGTCACCACCCAACAATGCTCCAGCAGCCTCCAGGGAAACTATGGCTCCAACCACAGGGGAGGAGAGAACCTTGAAACCGGTGCAGACCGGATGCCCCAGAGAGTTCCCAGGATGCTTCTCTCATTCTTTCTCTTATTAGTAGCACTTGCACTAGCACTAGTCGTGTCCGAACCAGATGGTGGCATAAGACCGGACCCTTCAAGAGCAGCAGAAACATAGCGATATATGCGGCCGATCCCCATGCAATCCACAATGCGCAGCAGGTAATACTTGGTGCTGTAGATGGAAGGGCGTATACCGGCTGCGAGTTGCATACCAGGGCGAGCAACATCATCAGTTGGTGAGATCGCGTACATGCCGACGTCGCCGCAGGGGTAGTCGGCCTTGTCCTTGATCAGCAGTGACAGATCGAAGTTGATGTCATCCAGGAAGTAGATGCTGCCACCCTTGAATCCATGGATATCCGACGCCTCAAAAGCCCTAGAGCAGTATCGGGCAAGAAAGAGCACCCTGCCATCCAGATCCTTCAGCTCTTCCCAGAATCCTCCGTGCGAGCAGAATTTCTCCATCTGGAATACCTTGAACAGCATTGTGCGAGCGTGGCTGCCGACGCCGGCGGTGTTGGCGGTCACGTAGTAGCGCACCACCATGAGAAGCTTGTTCCGGGACTCGACGAGGTAGCGGGACATGTCGGCGGACTCGCGGAGGTGAGGCATCACGGTTTCGATTCGCATCGGCATGAAGAATGATCGCTGGCAAATCTGGACGCGGCCGTCGGGGAAATCCGACGATGGCGACGGCGAGATCGAGAACACCGTCATCACCTCGCAGGTGGAGAGGGCATGGAACTGTCCCTCGAAGAAGATCATGTCGACGATCGTGCCAGGGAACACCTCCATCCCCGTCCAGATGTTGCTCGGGCCTCCCACACGGCAGAAGGCGAGGTTGGAGGTGCCGCAGATGAAAGCTGCGGCGAGGCAGCCCACCGAGTTCGGCGCCGCCGACAAGGCCACGGCGCGGATGATCGCGACGGTCGTTGTCTTCTTGGTGCAGGTCACCTGGTTGACCACCCTGCTGGGGAGCGAGACCGTCTCGCCGGAGTGGACGTTGGCGACGAGGTACTCACCGCACATGCCGAGCGCGACGGCGAGCCAGCCGCCGGGGAAGGAGCCGAAGAAGCGGGCGCCGCGGAGGCTCGCCGGGAGGGAGATCCGGCGCGTGAGGCCCGAGACGAAGCTGGTGATGGTGGGCCTCTCGACGGGCGACGGAGCGAGCAGCCACGGGACATGCCTCCGCGGCGGCGGCGCCGGCTTGCGGCCTGCGGCTTCTATGACCTCCTGTCGCTCGGCCAGCTTGCTCGTGGATCTCCAGTTGCGGCAGACGGCGGCGAAGGAGACGCAGTCGGCGAGGCAGTGGATGTGGGCGAGCACGATGAGGAGTATCTCAGGCGGGAGGCCGTCGGACCAGCTAACCAACGGGGGAGCCATTGCCGCCGGAGATGGCCGGGGTTAGCTAGGGCACGAGATGGTGAAGAGATTGAGAATGAGACATGGCCCCCGCTTGCTTGGGGATTTTGTAGGCGACAGCAGGGAAACCAGTGTCCCATTTCCCACGCGCTCTGGCGGCGCTGCTTGCAGGTTGGCTGTCGCTGATTGGTGGGGCCACATCGCATTGCTGGGAGTGTGGGGTCCAGCTGTCATTGGTTGTCGGTTTGGGAAGCAGCTCAGTACAAATTACCAGCTGTATTTGAATGTGGTAATAACGTCCAGCTGTTAAAAATAGAATTGCCAATCATTGTTTGAAAAACAATAAATGCAAAATTAATTATCTGCTGTCAAAAGAAGAAGAAATAAATGTTAAATTGTTTGGTAAAATCCTCTAATTCTTTTTTTTGAACCAAGTTTTTTTTATTACACGGAAGATATAGCTGTACATAGGTGTGGTAATGGGTTAAGGCTCGTAAATTCTTTCATAACCTTATCTAACCCTCAGATATTTTTAGACCAACAATGTATAAAAATTGAGTCTAACTTATTTTGAATTCAACCTGTAATATGTTGGGCACATTACAACCCTGTACATGCTATTGTACATGTCTATGATGAGTATATATCACACATTGGATGCCGCTTCCCTGTTCCAAGGCCGCCCCCCTTTTAGATTTGTACCCCATAGCACATGGCAACATGAATAGGAAGCAGAAAAATTAATCGGCCCGGAATATCCTCTCGATAAGACCTAATCACCAACCAACAACAAGAGACCAAATTTCTTCTGCACCACAGCATCATCACACATCTGCCGATCGATCGACGATGACTCATATATATGTCTACCTCTACACGGGCAAACCCTGATGACAAAAGCTATAGCAGCCTCCGTGCAACCGAACTAGCTATATGTGTTTTAGGCTGAGTTCTTTACCTCATCTTCCCACCTCACCACTCTTTTTTTTCGCGTGCACGCTTTTCAAATTACTAAACGGTATTTTTTTACAAAAAATTTTTATACAAAAGTTGCTTTAAAAAATCAAATTAATCCATTTTCAAAAAAAAATGGCTAATACTTAATTAATCACGCGCTAACAGATCGTGCCGTTTTTCGTGCATTCCCTGTGTATTGGGAAGACAGGGAAACAAACACAGCCTTAAAGTTGAAACTATTATCAAGCCGTTAATGTAGCAAACCAGTGACCGCAGGTAATAACTAATAACCATCGAGAGTTTCATCAAAACCGTAGAGTTTCTTCACCATGGTTCACTCAGCCAAAGGTTTAAACTCAAATCAAAATTTTAAATTAAAATTTTAAAAATAGAAAAATTTGGCTATACGATCCTAGGACAGCATGTTATAAGTCAAATATATCGAGGCACTAATTCGATCCAACTTTGCTCCACATTTTAAATTCACTTTAAATGCAATCCTAGTGTAAACGATTAGAAGCAAAGTTTTAAAAATCTTAAAAGTAATGCAATGAACAGTTTATATATGCTTGACACTGTAATTGGCAATGTTTTTGGATTTTCTTGCATAATATAATTGTATTCACATAGTTGAAACCAGTTAAGAGAAATTTTAATAATTATTCTATGAAACTGAAAAGTTCTAGACATTTTAACAAGCATACTGTCTTTTTTTTTACATAATTCTATCGCTGAGCCTGATACCTCAATTAAATCGGTCAAAAAAAAACATCAATTTAACACGACATCTTGACCAATTTCACAATTTCACCGTAATTCAACCCTAACTACCATATTCCATTCAGCGTATTAACCATAAACTCCTCTACACACCGGAAATATTACCTGATCTTTATCTCCACTGTACGTAGCTACATGAAATCACCAAAACACCTAAATGACCGCAAAACGGTAGCATAGACTCAACCGAAATTCATCCTCCTCCTTCCTTAATAGTAGGTCCCGTGGACATGGGCCCCACCTGTCGGCCCAGACATCGCTCTAGACCTCTAGCCATGCTAGCTCATGCGCTGGAACATTGGAACGCCGACAACACGACGTGGCGTGCCGACGCGCACAAGCGAATTATGAGCTCGCGCGCCCGTGTCCCGTGGCAAGGCGAGCTCGAGGGGGGTTGGTTGTGGTTGCATGTACGGCTAGCACGCGGGGGCGGCAAAAGGCGACACTTGGAGGCGGCCGGGGAGACGCGTGAGCACAGTGTGGGGGGTGGCCGGCGCTGTCACCGGCCGTGCGCGGGCGATGCAGCCACTAAAAATCTTCTTACGAGTACATGTTGACGTTGCCTTCGTCCCCATCTTCTCTTCTACCTTGATCACTCGAGTATTTGAATGCAGTAATAACCTCAAGCTGGTAAAAATGGAAATGCATGCCAATCATTTGTTATAAGACGATAAATGCTAACTTAATTACTCCCTTTGTCCAATAATAAACGACTTCTGGGTTTGAATCTAGACATCAAAAGTGGTTTTTTTTGGACGAAGGAAAATATCTGCTGTCAAAAGAAAGAGAAATAAATGTGAAATCCTTCAATTTTGATTGGATCAACTAAGTTCTTTTTTATTACATGAAAGACGTATGTGCACATATGCGCAAGCGCAACCACCCGCAATACACCCTCTTAATACGTGCTGAAAGAGACTGTGGATGATAATTAAGTTATGTTGTAACATACCCAAAGTTCAAATATAGTAGTTTAATTACATTAAGAATATGTTAGAACACATTTAGGACCTAAGAGTTCTCCGATTAGAAATAAAATACATAAATATGGTTGGACCAAGACGAGACAATCCAATACCCGATAAAATAGTCATCAAGAGTTTCATCAAAACCCTTAGAGTTTCTTTAAGTGGTTCACTCGGTCAATGTTTTAAATTCAAATTATCTTTTTTAAAAGATAAAAACTTTCTAGAATACAAAACATGGCTCTACTATGTTCTACGTCAAATAGGTTGAGGCAGTAATTCGTCTAACTTTGCACCGCGTTTTAAATTCACTCTAATACAGTATAGTGTAAACCAAGAGAAGCAAAGTTTTAAAATTCTTAAAAATAATGTAATGAACAGTGCATGCTTTGTGTTGTGAATTGTTTTGGCAATTATTTTTGGATTGTCTTGCATAGGATAACTG
The DNA here is from genome assembly GCA_008326285.1 of Oryza officinalis. Lineage (NCBI taxonomy): Eukaryota > Viridiplantae > Streptophyta > Magnoliopsida > Poales > Poaceae > Oryza > Oryza officinalis. Next base: position 29,852,914 of record BDMV01000001.1, on the reverse strand, counting down.
TATTCATATAGTTGTAACCGGTCAAGAGAAATTTTAATGGCTAAAACAGGAATTTAACAAGACCACTATTCCCATTTCACAATTTCACAGCAATTCAACCCAAACTACCCTATTCCGTTGAGTGTACTGACCACAAACTCTTATATATACTGGGATTTTACCCGATTTTTATCTCGTACTGTGTGTAGCCACATGAAATCACCTAAGTGACCACTAAATTGCAACATAAATTCAACTCAAATTCTTTACTCTCTTTCCTGACAAGTGGGTCTCATGGACCATGGCTCCACCTGTCAAATCCAAACATGGTTCTAGACCCATGCCAGCTCGTGCCTGCAACACACTGGATGCCGACACGACACGTGTGCCAATGCATGGGTGAGGGCATGTTGCCGACACATGGACGAGGCGTGTTGACAACATTAATGTGTTTGTCCTTATCTTCTCTTCTACCTCGATCACTCAACCCCTCCCTCTTTGCTTATGTGATGAGAACACAAAGAGAGCATGCCATTCTTGCCCTATTCCTCCATTTTCTGCCGCTGACCATGAGAAGGACGACAACTTTGATCATTGATAAGGCGACATCATCCCCATCTTGTTTGTGTTCTCTCTTCTCATCTAGATGCCGAAGTTGTTCCCACTAACCCCATCTTCCCTCATGTAGCCTTTTGCCCAAAAAACTGTTGTGCCACTAAAGTTCTCGAACGTCAATGGTTGTAGTTGTCGTGTCATGCTTGCCGTTCTAGCCACCTCAGAGAAGATCCTGCTCAGCCACCACACCACCAAGATCAAGGACAATGACCAAAATGCCCAAGATAGCTCGCTGGATCGTGTTGTGGAGAAGGAGATTGATCTCATCTTCCACTACTACAGAGAACATTTTTCTGTACGGGGGGGCTTTATCTTCGCATGCGGGCGACCTGTGGGCGCGCCTGCAAAAATCGCCCCCCTGAGGGCAGGTTAATCAGCCGCATGCGATGATGGGCCCATATATCTTGCAGCTAGCCCGAACTTCACCATTTCAAACCGAGCTCTTCTCTCTCCTATGCATGCAACAAATAGGGGGGGAGGTTTTCAACTCGAAATCTTTGCTTAAAGTTTATATGAAAGGTGAAGAACTCTCTCTCCTCCTTCATTTGGCTCCATTTTTATTAAATTTCGTTGGTGGAAATTATAGTTTTTTTAAAATTTTGATAAGGTTTGTTTTAGCTAGTTTTTGCAAAATCTAGCTTCAAAATATATGTTTTGATGTGTAAATTTTGGATGTAAACACTTATACATACTAGTTATTTGTATTGTTGTATTTTTCTGATGGATATATATATGTATTTACACGTCTTTATAAAATACCTGCGGTCTATTATTTGTGTCTGTAATTTTATTGTCTTTATATATAGATGGATCGGTCGTCATGGATGTATGAGATGCGGAGAACTCAGCCAATATTTATGAAGGAAGCATCTAAATTTATTGATCAGGCTAAGGCGCATGCTTTGAGGGAGAATATGGCAAAATTTTTTTGTCCGTGTCGTCATTGCAAGAATCAGAAATTGCTGGTAGATCATGATGAAATTTTGGGACACATAATGCAACATGGATTCACCGCCAATTATAAGGTTTGGACCTATCACGGGGAAATCGCCGATCCCCAAGATGACGATGAAGAGTTAAGTCCGGAGATGAATGAGGCAGAGAATTTTGTAATCGAAGACATGTCCCGTGAAAGGTTAAATGTAGACGTGTCCACAGATAGTGATGATTTTGAGGGCGGTTTTGATATAGAAGATATGCTACGCCATGTCGAACCTGAGGTTCTAGTGGGTAGATCACGACGGTTAGAGAATTGGCAGGCACTGGAGAAGGCATCGAAGGATCTTCTTTACGATGAAACGAACGGATGTGATAAGGATTTCACGGTACTGCGTTCAGTGCTTGAACTTCTGAGATTGAAGGCTAAACATGGATGGTCGGACACAAGTTTTAATGATCTGATGAGCTTGTTGAGTGTGTTGCTTCCTAAGCCTAACTTCATACCTTCGAATACATATCAAGCGAAGAAACTCATATGTCCTTTATCTCTTGGTGTTGAAAAGATTCATGCTTGTGAGAATCATTGTATATTATACCGCAAAGAATATGCAGACTTGGAAAGTTGCCCAACGTGTGGCACAAGTCGGTATAAAACGGGAAATGGGCCCGTTCACACAGAGTCTACTGACCTAGATTCATCGGAGCGTAAGCGAAAAAAATTCCGTCAATGGTGATGTGGTACCTACCAATTAAGGACCGCATGAAGCGTCTGTACTCAAACCCGACTGATGCTGAGTTGATGAGATGGCATCAAGAGGGCCGAAAGACAGACGGTATGATTTGACATCCTGCCGATGCTCGCCAGTGGAAGACATTTGATGCAAAGCACCCATAATTTGGTAAGGATCCAAGGAATGTAAGGTTCGCGTTGAGCACTGATGGAATGAACCCGTTTGGTGATTTAAGCAGCTCACACAGCACATGGCCAGTTCTTCTCACAATGTATAATCTTCCAACATGGATATGTCAGAAACGAAAGTATATTCTTCTCACTATCCTCATACAAGGTCCGAAGCAACCTGGAATCGATATAGATGTTTTTCTTGAGCCTTTGATGGAGGACATGGAGGAGCTATGGAAAGAGGGGTTACGGCTGTGGGATGAGTTCAAGCGGGAGCACTTCAATCTACGTGCGATCATATTCGTTACCATCAATGATCTACCTGCAAACTTTTCATTATCCGGTCAGATTAAAGGGAAGACTGGGTGTCTGATATGTCTGGATATGACTTCGTACAAATACCTGACGTCGTCTAAGAAGACAGTGTACATGCGACATCGACGGTTTCTACCACGAAAACACAAGTATCGTAAGATGGCCAGATTGTTCGACAAGACAGTGGAGAACGAGACTGGCCCTGAAACACGAAGTGGTACTTACGTGTATGATATAACAAAGAACATTAAGGTTGTATTTGGCAAGGGAAAGAAGAAGACAGCAAAGAGGAAGAAAGTTGATGACGTGGAGAATACTACATTGCCATTCAAGAAGCACTCAATTTTCTTCAGATACTTAGATTACTGGAAGGACTTAGAGATCCGTCATGCAATTGATGTTATGCACCTCGAGAAGAACGTGTTTGATAGCACCATCGGCACCTTGCTGGACATCCCGAGTAAGACGAAGGATGGACTGAAGTCACGTAATGATCTTGTAAATTTGGACATAAGGCATGACCTTCACCCAGTAGAGCTGGCAAATGGAAAGACCAAGATACCTCCTGCTTGTTACTCGTTGACCCTTGAAGAGAAAAAAGCCTTCTGTAAATGCTTACAAGGGGTGAGAGTGCCTAGTGGTTTCTCATCGAACATCAGGAAGCTAGTCTCAACGAAAGATTTGACCATTTCCGGATACAATGCGCACGACTGCCATAGGATGCTAACGGTATTCCTACCAATTGCTATAAGGGCAGTCAAACCTGTCCATACCAAGGTGGTTATAACAAAGTTGTGCTACTTTTTCAATCGAATCTCACAAAAGGTATTTGATCCTCTCGAATTAGGTCCCCTTCAGACATTTGCTGTGGAGACCGTATGTCAACTGGAGATGTATTTCCCACCATCATATTTAGATATGATGGAGCATTTGATCGTTCACATCGTCCCTCAGATTATTGAACTTGGTCCCTTATACTTACACCAGATGTGGGCGTATGAGCGTTACATGTCAATCCTCAAAGGCTATGTACGCAAACGCGCTCACCCCGAAGGATCAATGATAGAGGGATACACAACTGAAGAGGCGGTCGAGTGTTGTATGGATTACATAAAGGATGGTAATGCCATTGGGATTCCTGTGCATCGACACGAAGGGAGATTATCTAGAAGGGGTACTGTTGGTAGGAAGTAGTTTTTCGATAATGATTACAAAACAGTGGCCGTGGCACACAGCAGCGTTCTACAACAGCTCGCTATCGTCGAGCCATTCATTGAGCGACACCTTGAAGAAATCAAAGCCTGCTTCCCAGGACGATCCGCCGATTGGGTTTCAAGAGAGCACAGGCGTCGATTTCCTCAATGGTTGAAAGATCTAAACCTGCCAGTCGGTGATTGTACGGAGCAACTTACTTTACAAAGATTGGCAAGTGGGCCTTCAAGTATTGTCAACTCATGGCAAGGGTACGACATCAATGGCTTTACCTTGTACACGAGTACGAAGGACAAGAAAAGCGCCTCACAAAACAGTGGGATTCATGTCGAAGCGATCGACCCAACTGGTGAAAAGAAGTTGTATTACGGGACCATAAAGGAAATATGGGAACTCGACTACGGCCTGAACATCCAGATCCCTGTGCTCCGTTGTCAATGGGTGAAAGACACAACAGCGGTTTCCGTGGACGACTATGGGCTAACGATAGTCGATCACAGTAAGATAGGCCACAAGGATGATCCTTGGGTTTTAGCAGAGCGTGTGGCTCAAGTGTTTTATGTGAAGGACCCTTTGGATGAACAGATGGATATTGTCGTGGACGGAAAACAACAGATCATCGGCATCGACAACATCGAAGACCCTGCTGATTACAACCAGTTCGACGATGTACCATTGTTTACCGATCTTCCTATGCGAATTAAGAAGGTCGAGCGAACCATCGACGAAGCTAATATGTCGTACGTTCGATCAGATGGTATCGCAAAGATAGTTAAGCTCTAGTTCTTTTGTAACCTTTAGTTGTCGTGGTGTTCTAAATTTATCGGGATGAATGAAAGTGGCCCACATTTCGAACTGCTAAACGTTGTTTTTTTTCTACATGTTTTTATACGAAAGTTTCTTTACATAATCTTATTAATCCATTGTTATAAATAATTTACTACATATTTAGGATGTATTTTGAAAATATTGTGTGTAATAAAAAAATTTAGTTGTACCAATGAAGTTTAGTAATATGGGAAAAAAAAGTTTAACCAAAAGGCAAAATTATTTTCGCATGCGGGCCCTTAAGATGGCCGCATGGAAAGAACATTATCACATGCGGGCGGCTTTACCGGCCGCATGGAAAAATGATCTTTCCATGCGGTTGTCTAAGCAGACCGCATGGAAAAATTATCTTTCCATGCGGTCCGCTAAGACAGCCGCATGGAAAGATCATTTTTCCATGCGGCCGGTAAAGCCGCCCGCATGCGATGATCTGGGCCTATATATAGGGGAGCGCGGGATGGTGAAATTTTCTAAGTCTAGCGCGCCGAACACTAGCCGCCAAGCTGCCAAATCTCGTCGCCGCTGCCGGTCGCATCCACGCCGCCGACGCCGTCGCCCTCGTCGCCGGCCTCCTCTCCTCCCCCCTAGCTGCCGTCTCCTCCTTCCCCCTCGCCGTCGCCGGCTCCGTCCTCCACCTCCTCCTCCACGCGCACCGCGGCCGCCGCCGAACCCTAGCCGCCGCCGGTCGCATCCACGCCGTCGCCCTCGTCGCCGGCCTCCTCTCCTCCCCCCTAGCCGCCGTCTCCTCCTTCCTCCTCGCCGCCGCCGGCTCCGGCCTCCTCCTCCTCCTCCACGCGCACCGCGGCCGCCGCCGAACCCTAGCCGCCGCCGGTCGCATCCACGCCGCCGACGCCGTCGCCCTCGTCGCCGGCCTCCTCCTCCACGCGCACCGCGGTCGCCGGCAGCTCCTCCTCCGACTCGACGCCGACGCCGACGCCGTTCTAGGTGAATTTTTGCAATGTGAAGTTTTGGCAATGTGAAATATATATATATGTATATGTATATGTATATGTGAAATGTGATAACTGTGAATTTTTTGCAATGTGATATGTATATGTGAAATGTGATATTTTTTTTTCAATGTGAATTTTTTGCAATGTGATATATATATGTATATGTATATGTGAAATGTGATATTTTTTTTCAATGTGAATTTTTTGCAATGTGATATATATATGTATATGTATATGTATATGTGAAATGTGATATTTTTTTTTGCAATGTGAATTTAAGAATATATATGTGCGAAACGTTTGCGTAAACTTAATCTCTCAAAGATGCTTATACAAGTCCGGCGTGTGTTTATGATTTACTATAGAGGTGGATGTACTCACGTATATATGAGCATGTGCATTTGTACTCTGTTAAAAAAAAGGACTTTCCTTATGTTTAAAACTTTTCTTAATATGTCGAACAGAAGGTTATGATGCCTAGCTTGTACATTTGTCACCTAAAAAATATATATATTTGTCTAAGAGCTTAACTGATTATTATATATTTGGCTACACAGAATTAATATGCATATATAGTAATCCAATTAACATATGTTTGTGTGAATATATATATAATAATTATTTGCGGCAAGGCTCCAAAAAGAAAATAAAATGAAGAGAATCTATCGTGCTATAATTCTTCTGGGGTTCTGAAGAAAAAAGGCCAAGATTACCCACATATATATGTACCATGTTCATGATAGAATAGAATAGTGCAAACCTTTTTACTCACCTGTTTTCATTTGTGAGAAATAGTCTTTTGGAATCTCTCACCATCTTGCATGCATGGATTATGCACAAATAGTGGACTGAAACCCCCTCAATCATTTGAGTAGATTTTTGGCCGAAAACAGGTTCTGGAATTCTATCCTTGTCAAGGATGGCTTTGTTAAGGGATCAACATCAGTGTTCCATGGTTCACATGCTTGTAGTGCTCTCCCAAAAAGCGCATTGTTTTTGCATCATGCAATTATTAATGATGTATGTTTGCATGAACTTTTAGGGAAAAAGGTGTAGGTTTTTAGGTGTAGATTTCATGAGTATGATTATGTTAGTAACATTAGTTTTGATACATTATCTTCTTGTGATGATGATTAATCGGCTTTGTACAAAGTTAGAGGATATATGCCAGATTTGGCCATACTCTTATGGTTGTTTAATAATATGTTCCCTACAGAATTTGAGAAAAAAAGACACGATAGTACGGCTCCTTAGTTTACGAAATAATATAACGTTGTCGTTGAGCGAGAGTGCGAAAACGACACGATAAATGCACGAAAATACCAAAGATCTTTAAAAACGTACGATCTACCGATGGCAACCTCTATGACTGAGTTATACTCCTATGTCTTTTTGCAAAATTTTTTTAAAAAGTAGTAACATATTTACTTATAGTTATATGAGAAATCATATTCGGGTTTGTGTACTCATTTGTATATATATAGTAAGACAGATTAATCACTTCACAAGCATATCATGTAAGGGTCTCGGTTTCATAAGCGTCGCCGTCCCGGAAGGCGCTTTCATGAGTGGTCCTAATGGGATATTCTTTATCTCTTTCCGGGACCTATACGCCATCTACAAGCTAGACAAAATGGATGTGAATCTCCTTGCCGCGTTCTGCCTGTAAGTCTGAACTCTTATATGTTACACGTATCATTCCAAACAAAAAAACCATATCTCATTACTTCATTTACATTGTATAGGATGCAATTTCACGAAGCTGACAGAACTGGATCATCGGTTGGCTACGTCGATCCAACAAGGATATGCAAAACGCAACACACCGTACAGATGAGAGCCGACTGCCCGGAATTGGTTGACAAGACCCCTCCAGAAAAGGAAGAATATATCAAGCAATTACACAAGACCAAGAAGCTGGAGGTAGCAACATACTTGGCAATAGCAATGTTGGCGCACGCCGACAAAAATGTCGTGATGGTCCCCTACGCGTTCAGGTAAGCGTTCTCTTCTGTGTTAAATTAATTTATCATTTTTTAAATTCTCTATCTCTAATTTGTCTTTCTTAATTGCAGCGACCACTACATACTATTCCTCGTATATCCAAAAGACCAATTGATTGTATCGTTGGACCCCGCACACTATGACAAGGAGACGTTTATGGAATTCCTAACTATTTTGAATTTGTAAGTGATACACATTTCAATAGACATTTTTTTTGACTTCTAGTTTTCTTAGTACTGGAGAAACAATTGTTTTGTTCTAACAGAGCACATAAGTACTACCGCAAAAGAGGTGGACCAGTACATGATCCGGCCAAGAAGAAGTTATCCGTCAAGACTGGCTGGCCGGTACGAACATATATATGCCAATACAACAAACTATCGTACATTAGTTCCTGAATTATGTCTAATGATTGGTCCCTCGTAATTATATCGCAGTGTTACAAACAACCAGCGGGAACCAACTTGTGCGGATATTACGTGTGCGAGATGCTCAGAGTCAACGGGAGGTACCGAACAACCAGTGACCGAGTACGTCAGCATTTCTTCTTTACAAAGAAACCCAACTACAACACATATTTCACTTAGTAACCTTTTGTTGACTTTGCTGTGCACAGATCCCGAAAATCCCTTATGTTGCACAACGATTCGACGACAGGACTATCTGGAACGTGTGCGCTGACCTCTGCCGATTCATCCGTCGTGATGTCTGCAACGCAAGAGGTCTCTTCTACGACAACCAGAGTGAACTCGCATTGGAAGACAAATTTCAACCTCTCAGAGATGGGAGAAAGAACAAATGCAATGAGATGTACACTAATTATATATGTGATGAAACAGTTGTGATATTTGTAATATATGCTTCGTATGTAAACAACGTTTCAATTTATGGTTATGTATTTGATATTTCTTACAGTAATATCATCAATCCGACTATCTCATATGCGTCTATTCGAAAATACGATAATAAATCATACGAAATATAATATCAAATACGATAGAGTATTAATTTTGCTGTTGGAAAATTTGTTTTCCCAAACGGTCCACTTAATTGGACCGCATGCGAAAATCTATCTTCGCATGCGGCTGCTTATATCGGCCGCATGCGAAGATCGGTTTTCGCATGCGGCCGTCATAACTGACCGCATGCGAAGATCGATCTTCGCATGCGGCTGGCTCCGGCCGCATGCGCAAATGGTGATCTTCACAGACCTTTTCGCGCATGCGGCCCGGCCAACCGCATGCGAAGATCGAATCCGCCCGTCTGCAAAAATCCTTTCTGTAGTAGTGTATGTTATTATACTTTTCATCGACACATATTATTTGTCCTAGAACAAAAGAGTAAAGATTATATATGTTATTGGTGACACTAATTTGCAAACGGATAGCATATTGAATGCATCTTATGGACATCACTTCACGTGTGATGCAAGTTTAAAAGTAAGGTGCGAGTTCATAGCCTACACGACACAGGATTCAATGTAGGTTTTGTCTTTTCCTTTTCCTTGCATCTCATATCTCTCCTGGAACATTTTGGCATCGATCGCCTTGGTATCGCAAAATATATAGCGTTTCACTCATTATATCTAGTTCAATAAACAATAATGTTATAATCAATGGAGTGCATTAGCAATTGCATATAGATTAGCATGTCACCTGACTCGAAAGCAAGTGATAAATAGAACGTTAGCCACATTGCTTCATAGTATTTATTATTTTTATCATCTTAATTTTATTCAGACTTTATTTTTACATTACATTGGAAGTAGTATTGAAATTTTTATTTTTATACCAAATTTTAATTAATCTTGCATAGTCTTTTAACTTGGACTAATCACATATAGTGTTCTACATGGATTCTTCTTTTATTTTTTATTTTAATTTTAATTCCAAATATTATAAGTTATCACTATTATTGATCTGGATCATAATCAATTAATCACCCCCCAATGGACCCCAATGAAGCCAGATTCTTAAGTTCTCATAGAAACATATCAGAAGAGGGCTATGATCTGATTGAACTGATGCACAAAAACAACATCCTGACGCGTAGAGTTAATGTCAGTTTTGGCTGGTTTGCATGGTACTTTGCGGAATGCCCCATTCACAGAGAGGGATATCAGCAACCTCGGACGTCAATGAGGAAGTAAACAGAGAATGGGGATATGGTAGCAACAATTAATCAAGTATTTCCAGGAGCTCCAAGCTAAAGACCCATCATTTTTCTATAGCATGGAATTGGCTGATGATGGTACTGTTGCCAGCTTGTTCTGGGTGGATGGAGCTTCAAGAGAGACGCACAAGAAGTTTGAAGATTGTATTGTATTTGACACCACTTATTGTATAAACATGTATAATCTCCCCATTGCACTTATTATTGGCGTCAGCATCCATGGGCAAACAATCCTTTTTGGATGTGCATTCCTGAAGTATAAGACGGTGCAGACATTCGAGTGGGTGTTTGAAACATTGTTGAAGGCTATGGATGGGAAAGCACCAATGTGTATCATGACTGACCAGGACAAAGCAATGGAAAGCGCCATTGCTTTTGTGCTGACAGACACAATTCACAGGCGATCCATGTGGCATGTCCAGAGAAATGCAAGCATCAGGCTTAGGGTGCTGTTGAGCGAGTTAGAAGGATTTAAAGATAATATGGAAGCTTTGTGTTGATTGTTCATTGACACATGAGGAGTTTATAACAAGCTTGCAAGCAATGATTGATAAGCATGGCTTGGGGAAGAACAAGTACATGCAACACTTGTTTGACAACAAAGAGAAGTGGGTCCCATGCTACTTCATGGACTGTTTCTTCCCTTTCATGAGCACAACCCAAAGGAGCGAAGGGATGAATTCTCTGTTCAAAGACTTCGTACACCCAAGAGACTTGATCCGAAACTTCATCTCACAATATGCAAACCTTGTGCAGTCCTATCTGGATAGGGATGACAACCGGCAGTCCATTACTATACACGCAGAACCAAAATTCTGGTCAAGGTATCCAATGGAGCACCAAGCTTCGAAATTCTACACGAATGCAATTTTTGAGAAGTTCCAAGAGGCCCTTGAGAGGACTAATAATCTACACAATGGACTGTGAGTCAGATGTGGGATCATATCATGTGAAGATATTGCCAGAAAACAGCAAAAGATTCCTGGTCCAAGCAAATTTTGCTAATCAGATGTTTACTTGTGTGTGCGAGAAGTTCGAGAGAGATGGACTGCTATGTGGTCACATTTTGAAGGTCAGACACAACTGAATGTCTATATATTACTAGAAAAACATCATTGGACACTTGAAGGGACTAAAAGCACTTCAATCCTGCATGTGTCGCATGATATTGATGAGGTATCAACTAAAAAGATGATATATATCAGAGTCTACAAGAATTCAGTTTCGGTAGCAAGCAAAGTGTGTAAGACAAAGGAAGGATATGATCTTGAATCAGAACAGTAAAAGAATTGGCGGAAAAGCTTGCATTGATGCACTTGACGCCAATGGGGGTGTTGAAGGACGACCTGGTGAGAAGGCCCAGTCTAGGGATGGCGGTAACACCCTGGAAAAGTCTGTGAATGAGAGTACTGCCATCAATATGCTGAAAGATTTTAAAAAGAAAATTTCAAGGGATAGGCCAAAAAAATCAACTAGACTGAAATCTGCTGCCATGGTGACAATAACTTCAGGGGGTAAAAAAAAAAGGAAGAAGTCAGATAAAAATTCTGAAACTAGTGGTACAGGGGTGCAATAGCCTACAGGTAAACTAGTGACGAGGTGTCCATGAAATGTTTCTGTAGACATAGTGTTTTGTTGTCATATTCTGTATCTATCACAAAATTATATGCAAAAACTTTATGGTTATGTGCAGGGCTGCAAAATAAATTCCTCAGGAAACCACCCCAAAATTGTGGAGCAGAAAATCCTGCAGAATGTAGAACTTAATCTCCTTGTTTTGAAACATTTCTGTCATGTAAATGCCATATTAAATGCTTTTGAACTGCTTGCTTGTTTTCTTGCTTTAGAAAATTTTTGCCATGTTGTATCTTTTACTATTGTTGTGGCTATTAAAATGATCATAAATGTTTGGTACCCCAATAGTATCATAAATGTTTGGTACCCCAATAATATCATAAATGTTTGGTACCCCAATAGTATTAGGTATCTGATGATACCATGAGATGTCATATATGCGCAAATGATACATCACAGGTATCATAAATTCCTAAAAGAGTTTCGTTGGTGTGCTAGAGACGATATCCCAATGATACCTCTCTGGTGCCAGCAAAATGGTACAGCACAGGTTTTCATACTATGATAAATGAGAGGTATCAACTAAGATAACTCATAAGGATCATGTTGCCAGCACCATGTACGATACCTTGGAGGTATCATGGTGCTATAGATGAGACCCAGGGAGTATCATGGCTAGTGGTACCTTTGCAGGTTTCACACATGATACCTAGGAGGTATCACGGCTCTGGCTAGAACCATGATACCTTAGATGAATCATGGCTAGTGGTACCTACAAGTTTCACACATAAGACCTAGGAGGTATCATGGTGCTATAGATGATACCTAAAGAGTATCATGGCTAGTAAAACCTGCAGGTTTCACATATGATACCTAGGAAGTATCATGGTGTTATAGATGACACCTAATGAGTATTATGGCTAGTGAAACCTGTAGGTTTTATACATGATACCTATGAGGTATCGTGGTGCTATAGATGATACCTAATGAGTACCATGGCTAGTGAAACCTCTACATGTCAACCGTGAGTTGATGATTGTTATTCTAGAAAAATACAGAAAAATAGAAAGAAGAGATGTAAATAGAGGTTTAGAAAAAAAAAGAGTGGAAACTTGCGAGGTCAACAATGGAAGTAGAACTCACAGTATTAGACACTGTCACTGTTGAGGCCAAGTGGCTTCGTGAGCTCCTGATGGATTTGCCGGTGGTTGAAAAACCATGTGACGCCCCAAACTATACCAGTCCAAGAACAAGAACCGGCATAGGCTGGAAGTCACATTATTACTTGTGATTACAGTACCAGTCCCAGGATACACAAGCTGGTACTTACAGAATAATTATGGAAAATTAGAAATAACAAAGCTTNTATATATATATATATATATATATATATGAGAAATAATTTTATGGTCGGAATTACGAAAGTTTGACTGGATGTATATCTTTCTTGATAATTTTATGCTCTCCTGCCTGTGATTCTATGGGTTTGGGATCTCTGTTCCGTGATACTCAGCTTCTGGTGACCCGTGGAACAGCCACAAATTCATTGAATTGAAATAGAAGTGAAGAACAATTGAACATGATCTTTTATTTTCGTTGAATTGCTTGACGCAAATTACTTCACAATGTATTGTGATGCGGTCTGATTCTTGTGCATAGTAGTTTGCTATAATTCTCATTGTAGCTATTGGTATTTGGGCATGCTTAAAATGATTTGGAAGGGTGAATGAAGAGTTGTCATCGTCCTAATATTATTTGCTGAATCATACTTTTGTTTTGAGGACAGGTACTACCATACCAGTCTGATACAATTAGCAATGCCTTTGTATCAACGGTTAGCTCATTGATGTAAATAAATATCGGTTAATATTTGTTGAGCAATATGGTAATGATTGTAAGTAATGAAAAGGGATAATAAACAGGGAATTCGAGTTATCTTTAATTTGTGGTATTTTACACCTTGAACTGGCAACATGTTAAGAGTAATGTCTATTTTATCCCCATTCAGCTGTGAATTCAGACATTTAGGGGGTCTTTTAACCAGTTCTTTTATGGAAAGGGGTGTAAAATGTCTGGATTCATGGTTTAGGGTTGATTTCTGGACTTCGTCAACAGTTGTAGGGGTTCTTTTTTTATTCTTTGGGGGTGTAAAATAGGCTTCACTCGTTAACAGTATTGTTAGAGATGGGGTAAGTTCATTTGTTATCTTTTTGGAAGAAGAACAGGGGTTGGCTTTGACTTTTATCTTTTGAAACCAAGTTTACACAAGACTCTTATTCATTCCACTTATCTGGATATAAATTACTGTATGTTAAGTACTCAAGTAGACCATCTTTTGTCCATGTGTGGCATGATTCTTCAGTTCAGTTAAGATCCCACTGTTAAGGACAGAAATATGTTTCTTTTGGGGTGGTAGGTAATGTGTCTGATCAGTATTAAAATGGGCTGTGTTTACTTATTGGTAGACCTGCTGTTTCTCACCTTCTATGCACTAACTTAGTACCCTGCTCTACTGGTGCAGCTTGAGCTATGACGGACAACTAAACACACCTTAATTAAGTCTCTCTTGCAATGCATCTACTGGTGCAGCTTGAGCTATGTAGGCAGCTGTAGTGATACACGGATCTTGGGCATGATATGGTGGTGTGATTGAGAGGGAGAGAGATTGCAATGAAAAGTGTCGTGTATATAATGTTAGGCTCAGTTGATAACCCTAGACTCGAAAGGCGCCATAGCCAGCTTTGAATTTTAAAACTTAATTACTAATAAATGGTTGTTTAATAATATGTTCCCTACAGAATTTGAGAAAAAAAAGACACGATAGTACGGCTCCTTAGTTTATGAAATAATATAACGTTGTCGTTGAGCGAGAGTGCGAAAACGACACGATAAATGCACGAAAATGACTATGATCTTTAAAAATGTACGATCTACCGATGGCAACCTCTGTGACTGAGTTATACTCCTATGTCTTTTTGCAAAATTTTTTTAAAAAAGTAGTAACATATTTACTTATAGTTATATGAGAAATCATATTCGGGTTTGTGTACTCATTTGTATATATATAGTAAGACAGATTAATCACTTCACAAGCATATCATGTTTGATGAGAAATCATATTCGGGTTTGTGTACTCATTTGTTTTTTCGTCAATGTGAAAGATGTCGAACGACAAGGTTCCATCGAACGCCCCAGTAGCGCCTGAAGAAGGCAAAGCTCGTACTGAAGAAGGCAAAGCTCCTCAGATTTCCGGTAGCAACAAGGAGGCTGATGCTTCTAGTGAAGAAACGTGGCGAACACCAAGTGACCCGATGGAAGTAATACAAGTCGCTCCTCGCGATGATGATCCGGACTACATACCTATGGAACAGGCCGTAAGTGTTGAACATCGTTCGCCATATATTAATTCGTACGTAAATACCAAATCTGCCTAATGATATAGAGAGTGACTTATGTTCTGCAGATGGAAGTCCGACGCCGCTCGAAACGTAAGGCCGGGAGGACTCGCAGATCGGAAGAAGTTGAAATGGACACTGCTACGTCTGCCCCGGATCGTACGGATACATCTGCGAGTGCAGGCGGGAGTGGGAAAAGAAGACGTGGTGAGAGAAGCAAGAACAAATTACCAAAGGAAACATACAACGTGATTGCTGTCGATCAGGATGGGAAGCCCGTCGAGCCATCGATTGTGAGGTCCAGGTTCAGCAACACCTGTGGCACTCTAGTCAGGACACGTTGTCCAATCAATGTTAAGTTATGGGAAAAGGTGGACGAGAACATCAAGACACTGCTCTGGAATGATTTGCAGAGGTATTTCGTGTACCCTCCTGGATCGGAGGTCATAGGCAGAGAGTACGCACTTAAAAAGATGGGAGATCGATGGCGACAGTGGAAGTCCGATCTAAATCGGGATTACGTCCAGAAGAATCGCCCCCCGTTCAATGACTATGGACATATATCGCAGGCTGACTGGGATACGTTCGTTGCGGATCGTACCACAGCTGAAGCGTTGGCGTTGAGGAAAAAAATGTCAGATCTGGCGAAGAAGAACAAATATCCCCATCGATTGGGTTCGAGTGGATACGCTGGGCACGTCGATCGATGGCGAGAAACCGAGCAAAAGTTTGCAGCCGCTGGCAAGCCTTTGCTCGTAGACCCCATGGTGGAACGAAGCAAGAATTGGGTGTGGGCGCGCAGCACAGGTCAGGTCTCGGAGGAGGGAGATATACTATTCGAGACTCCTGACATAGAACAGATCACTGAAAATTTGCAGAAGATCGCCGAGAAAGAAAGATCAGGACAGTTCGTCCCACGGAGGGAGAATGACCAACTTACTGCAGCCTTGGGGACCGCCGAACACTCTGGACGTGTAAGGGGTTTGTCGGGCTCCGGCCGCATGCGCAAATGGTGATCTTCACAGACCTTTTCGCGCATGCGGCCCGGCCAACCGCATGCGAAGATCGAATCCGCCCGTCTGCAAAAATCCTTTCTGTAGTAGTGTTCCTCCTCTCCGGTAAACTGCCGCTGCCACCAATGTCCTTCTCTCCGGTGAGTTTCAAGTTGATTCCTCTCGTGTACTTAACCCCTGTCCATTCCTTTCTTTGGTGCACAAATTACATCGTCACTAGAGCTCCTCCACCTTGCAACACTACTCTGGTGTTTCGTTTGACCGGTCGTACCATCGGTCACTGCCGACGACAACAAACAGAGTCATCGCGCCTATGTGCCTTGCCTTAAAATTCAAACCTATGGGTCTACCTTGTTATTATGTTCTTTAGCCACAAAGACTACTTTGTGAAGAAATTAAAATTTGCGGGATGATTAGTAAATACTCTAATCGATGATAGGTGGACCCAAGGACCTATTTGCTATATTAATTTTATGTGAATTACGTTAAATTTAGGTTCTTTACGCTTTCGGCTATTAGAAGGTTTACATGTAAGCCCTTTATGGTTTTGGCTTTAGAAAACACGTTCTGTTTAAAGAAATTAGAAAACCACGAAAATAGACCACATGTAACTTTACAAGTGAGAAACAATGAAACTTTAAAAATCATCACTAATTCATTTTAACTCCAAATGAGATGAACTGGATTCTTTTAGTTACAAAAAATTATGCTACTTAATACTATAAGTTCGATTTTGTCAAAACTAACTTGCGGAATATATCTAAAACTATACTCCCTCCATTATTCTCAATTGATCATCATATAATTCTTTTATGATTATTCCTAAATAATTATCATATTAGTATTCATTCTCTAAGTTTGTTCTTTATCTATGAGTGAGAGTAAATGGACTTTGGTGCATGCATCTATGCACGCAACCTTTTACAACCTGCGATGTCTTGGTTTGTTAGTGGCTAGAAATTAGTGGGGATGGTAGATGCATCGAGTTTGTTACATAAGTAAATGTAGTACGAGAGAATTCACTGGTATAGAAAGTGCTACTGGTGCCGATTCGGAAACCCCCATAGGTGCCGGTTTTCCCAACTGGCACCATGAAGCGGCATATATGGCTACAAGTAATTGGTGTCGGTTGTGAAATCGGCATCTTTGAAGCACACGTGAGCCAAAAAAAATCGGCTCGATGCATTGGCTCGAATCGAGCCGATGCATCGAGTTGCTGCCATTGCCCCTAATCTAAATTCAAATCCCCAAATCCCCAAATCAAAATTAGATCACCACCAAGATGGATTGACATAATAGAATGAACATAATCAACAGCAAAAACATTCACAAATCAACAAAAACATCTGACGAATCCGGTGCTCCACCTTCTGCTTCCTCGCCACAAAGAATGGGCCGCCGCCGCCGTCGAGGAGGAGAGGGCGCCGCCCCCCGCCACCGCCTCCCCTGCCGGATCTGACAGAGGGGAGGGCATCGCAGCTGTTCATCGCCTTTCCTCCCACTGGATCTGGCGGAGGGGAGGGCGCCACCGCTGCCCGCCGCCTCCCCTCCCGCCGGATTTGGCGAAGGGGAGGGCGCTGCCACTGCTCACTGCTCCCGGCCACGGTGGCCACCGACGACTTCCGCGAGCTTCTCGTGAGGAGGAGGACGGACAGAGAGGGGAAGGGGAGGAGGACGGACGGAGGGGGGAAGAGGAAGGAGGGAGTGCGAGAAAGAGAGGGATGGGGAGAGGGAAGGGGATGGGGGTTTTTTATGGGTGGGCGCTCGATCGGCGGGATGGGGCTGCTCGGCTCGGTCAATTTGTATGGGTGCCGGATTTTCTATATTATAGGTGCCGGTTATTTAGAAAACCAGCACCTATAACATATTATAGGTGCCGGTTATTTTAAAAAACCGGTAAGTATTGATGCCGGTTTTTTCTCTAGAACCGGTACCTATAGTGCTTAAAGGTGTCAGTTCTATATTTTTTCAACAACGAAAATGGAAAAAGGTCCATAGGTGGGTTTTAAATGAACTGACACCTATGAGCCAATACCTATGAGAGGTTTTGTAGTAGTGGTTATTGGTTTTCGTGCACATGTATTGAGAGATGATCAATTACGATCAAAGACGATATAATGTACTTATAAAAATCGTATTTGACCGGATAGATCTATTATATTCTGAACCATAAAATTAGGATTCCCTAGCCAGTTGTCTATGGAAATGGTAGACAAGCACAACATGAACTGCTATGCATATTTTGCTAGTCGGCCTATATAACGAGTGTATCTTATCACTACTACAAAAATCCTTATAGGGACCGGCCTTATAGGTGTCGGTTCATTTAAAACTGGCACCTATATGCCTTTTTCTCTTTTGCACGATAAAAAATAAAGAACCGGCACTTTTAAGAAAGTATAGGTGCCGGTTCGTTAGCTAAAACCGACACTTTTATTATAGATACCGGTTTTTTAAAAGAATCGGCACCTATAATATATTATAGGTGCCAGTTAATTAAAAAACCGACACCTATAATATATTATAGGTACCGGTTCTTTTAAAAAACCGGCACCTATAACCGAGCCGAGCTTAAGAGCCGATCGAGCGCAGCTTATAACTCTGGCCCTTCTCGATTTTTCTTTCTCTCTCGCTCGCCTCTTTTCTCTCCGCCTCTCTCTCTGTCTCTCTCGCCTCTCTCTATCTCTCTCTCTCGGATCCGGCCGAGCGACGGCCTAATGAAAACGGCGGCGGCGGCGTCAGCAGCGGAGGCGGCAGTGGCAGGAGGGGAGGCGGCGGGATGGGAGGTCACGGCGGCCTCTAGTGATGGCAGCGATGGCTCCCGTGCCTTTCCCTCTGCCAGATCCGGCGGGAGGGGGGCGGCGAGATGGGAGGCCCCGGCGGCCTCCGATGATTGTGGCGACGGCGCCTGCGCCCTCCCTTCTGCCAGATCCGGTGGGAGGAGGCGGCGGGATGGGAGGCCGCGGCGGCCTCCGGTGATGGCGGCGACGGTGCCCACGCCCTCCCCTCCGCCAGATCCGGCAGGAGGGGAGGTGGCGCACCTCGGCGGCGGCGGCGGCCGCGTCCTCCACATGCGGCGACGACGGCAGGGGTGATGGGTTCGGCTCGATTCGAGCCGGCTCTCTTTTTTTTGGCTCGAGCAAAGCTAAAGGTGCCAGTTATATTTTTCACATAGGTGCCGATTGCTTGTATTGGTGCCGACCAATAGGTGTCGGTTGAAAAACCGGCACCTATAGTCGGTTCCCAACCGACACCTATGATGATTTGTGTACTAGTGTATCAAGTGTAAGTATTATTACTTAACTAGTTGACCTATATACTTGCTATACCGTTTGCTTGACATGTAAAGTGCACGGCTGCACCTTTTCCTTGCGAGCCACCGCGTACCGAATCTGGCCAGCCGACCGAGCCAACCAGACTGCCCTTCGCGTTTGGCCGCCTAGACCGATCGAAACCGAATCGTGGCCTCCCTTGTGCGCGTCATCATCTGCGAAGGCCGGTGAGGAAACCTCAAACCTCGTACCGCCCGGGATTGACGCGCCACCTTTTTCACCGCATCACGTCGAGCCGTCATCGTCCACCAGCGGGAGTTTTCCGCGTCGCGTCATCGGCGGCCGGCTTAATTATCCGCTGCGTAGCCGTCGCCTCTCCTCTGCGCAGCACCCGAAGACACGGACCCTCCCGTGAGTCATGTCGCCCTGCGTCGCCCTGGAAAGCAGCGCAACGCTCCAACGTACTGCCGCGCGCCACGACCCTCCTAGTGCGCTCAGCTGTTGGCCCGTTGCCAGCCCACCTCAGCGCATCGCCTCGCCATTAATTTAAGCCGCCGCTTGCTCCTTGCTCGGTTTGCCGCTGCCGGACACCCACGCGCCTCGACCACCCAAGCACCTCCGCGTGCCAACCGTTACCCGAGCTGCCGTCGCGTCGTCATTAATGGCCTCGCCGGCCTCTCCCATGTCCAAGCCGCGCCATGAGTGCGCCAGCTAGAGCTCACAAACCCGTGCACAATCCCCTGGATTTTTCATCTTTTGGTCTTTTTGAGAAATTTATTCTATGAATATAGGTCCCTAAAAAACTTATTATAGAAATGGACTTTTCTTGCGACACCAACATCATTGACGCTGTGGTCCAACATGTACACGACAGTGCCGATGACGTCATCCTTCTCGCCCCCCAGTGAAAGCTAAGTCATTAATGTGAAGGGGGGACGGCCCCAATATCGTTGACACCGAGGATCTATTTATAAAAGAAATTAAAAAATACCTATTTGTAGCAGAAAAGGACCTACTTGTAATAGAAAATATTTACAAAAGTTGAAAAATCCAGGCACAATCACTACTATAAAAACCCTCATAGGGACCGACCTTATAGGTGCCGGTTCATTTAAAACCGGCACCTATGAGCTTTTTCCCACCTCTCCGCAGGATAAAAAAATATAGAACCGACACCTATACTATAGGTGTCGGTTTTTCAACAGAACCGACACCTATAATATAAATATAGGTGTCGGTTCTAGAGAAAAACCGGCACCTATAGTATAGGTGCCTATTTTTTAGCAGAACCGGCACCTATAAAGTTAATATAAGTACCGGTTTTTTATAAAAACCGGCATCTATTTAAAAAACCGGCCGGCCTTATCCATCCATCCTCTCCCTTATCCATCCATCCATCTCTCTCTCTCGTCCTCTCCCTTATCCATCCATCCATCTCTCTCTCGAAGCAGACGGAGAAGATGGGCGGCGGCCCTCTCCCTGCCCGGGGGCCCTCCCCCCTTCTCTCCTCCTCCAGGGCGGCGCGGCGGTGGAGAAGGCCGGCCGACGCGGGCGAGGCCGGCGCGGGCGAGGTCGACACGGGCGAGGCCGGCGCAGGCGAGGCCAACGCAGGCGGCTGGAGGAGGCTCGCCCCCCTCTCGCCTTCCTCTCCTCGCGGCGGCGCGGGTGAGGTGGAGGCCGGCGCGGCGAGGTGGCAGCGACGGCGGTGGAGAAGGCCGGCCGACGCGGGCGAGGCCGGCGCGGGCGGCTGGAGGAGGCTCGTCCCCCTCTCGCCTTCCTCTCCTCGCGGCAGCGCGGGTGAGGTGGAGGTCGGCGCGGCGAGGTGGCGGCGACGGTGGTGGTGGTGGAGGGGGTCTGGATCTCGCCGGCCTCCTCTCTCCCAGGGGACCTCCCCCCTTCCCTTCTCCTCCTCTTCCGGCGCGGCGTTGGGTGGCAGCTGACGGTGTGGAGACAGGCACGTCCAAGTGGCGGCGTGGAGGCCGGGCGAGGTGGTGGTGGCGGCAGTGGAGAAGGCCGACGACAGTGTAGGGGGCCATCTTTTTTTTTATTTTTTTAATAGTATAGGTGCCGGTTCTAAAACCGGCACCAATAAGATTGAGGCAAAGGTGCCGAGTAATAGGTGCCGACTGGGAATCCGGCACCTATAGCCAGTTCCCAACCGGCACCTATAGGCGTTTCTGTACTGGTGAATCCCTCTCTCTCTTGCTCTCCTTCCCTTTTAAATTCAGATAAAACAACGATGCTCTATAAATTAATCCAGCATTGCTACGTGGTGAACTCTCCATGAGAAAACCTTGTTCAGGATGTCTGGA
Source organism: Oryza officinalis (assembly GCA_008326285.1). NCBI lineage: Eukaryota > Viridiplantae > Streptophyta > Magnoliopsida > Poales > Poaceae > Oryza > Oryza officinalis. The sequence continues at coordinate 29,831,429 of BDMV01000001.1, read as the reverse complement.
ATAACGATGGTGGCTTTTCAGATGTCACAACCATCTTTAGTCATCACATTAAGGCTGAGTTTGGAAGCCTGTGTTGGGAGATTATTTTCTCCGCACGAAAAACGGAGCGACTCATTAACACATGATTAATTAAGTATTTACTAATTTTTTTTCAAAAATAAATCAATATGATTTTTTAAAGCAACTTTTGTATAGAAACTTTTTACAAAAAATACACCGTTTAGCAGTTTGAAATGCGTGCACGTAAAAAACGAGAGAGAGAGCTGTGAAGTGAGGCTGCCGAACAAAGCCTAAGGTTCCCTGTTGATGTGATGTACTTGTGGCGGTGTCCTTGTCGAATCAAGTTGATGGTAATGGTAGTGGTATAGTAAGATTTGGGTGAATGACTAATCTATAGCTTAATTACTCTGTGATATTTTTTTTCACTTTGGTTTGACGCCAATACTACGGTGGTGATAGGAGCGAAATCCGATTAACAAAGGATTGGCTGTTGGTTTCAAATACGCTATTTTTTGGTTAGAGGGAGATAAGGACTACTTATACAACTTATAACCCGTTAGTATAAATAACGGTTATGAATACCATGACCAACAATAGATAGATGTCGTTATCTTCAGGTAGTATTCTTAGTAGTTTTCTTGTTTTTAATCAAGCCATGCTTTTGTAATCTGCAATTATTCATCCAGAAAACTCTCTATCATTGGCCGTATCTTAAAAAATTCCTCTAGCAAAATCTCAAACTTTTAGCAGCTAGCAATCTCTTTGACCTTACTAGTCTAGAAAACCAAATAGGTGACGTCATATATGTACTGGTTCATCACATATGAGGCAATTCCCACTCTCCCGAACCCCCCAAGCAAGGCTAGAATTGAAAACTGTCACATATAATGTCTCACCTGTGCAGGTTCATTAAGGGTGTGTTTGGTTGCCCGAATATCCATAGCCTGGCTCGTATCCCTCATCCAGGCTGCCCTCAGCCTGCTTAGAGTAATGCAATTGGTCCTTTTTGGCTGCTTGTATCAGTTTATTTTAAATGATTTCAGATGTTGTTTGGTTGGATGCATGACAGGATGCTGTATGTAAGAGATGTTGTTTGGTTGAACAATTGAACCCTGGATTTTAGAATGTAGGGAGTTCATGCATGTACTCAATCACTGCAACATGATCTAAACGCTTTAAACAAGGTAAAATCCCATGTTTCCTTCATCGTCCAGATATTTTGGTTGGACAAGAGACAAGATGGAGAAATGCCAGCCTCTTTACACTGCAATATTATGAAGGCGTACATGGACCCTCTGTGTTGCATGTTTGTGTTCAGAGTTTCCACAGAACAGGACCACCGATGATAGTTGATACCAAGGCATCCAGTTAACGCAAGTAAATGTGATATGCAATAATGCAATTCATTTGGTGCATTAGAACATTATTATTCAATCTGTGGGGAGAATGTTCAGCATAAACTAGGGAGCACCCACGAACCATCTCCTGCAAAATATCACACATCATGTTTTAGATCCAAAATTTCTTCATTACATAGTACTACAAAAGATCTACTAAAAATGGACCAACCAGAAAATGAATGCCTGAGTTTACTAGATGCATTTGGCCATGCTTGCAGGTAGACTTTTGAAGTGAAAATCCAATATAAATTTACGATACTAAGGCCAATGGTTCGAAATCTTTCTTATATGTTTTTCTTGGCAATACTCTTTATTTGTCAACCCTCAGAATTTGTACATTATCAGAAGGAATGGTCATGTACAAAGACTATTATCTCTGATATTGTTAACACCAAAATTTGGTAAGCCCCGAAGTCCCCATCGACCCAAGGTTCATATCGGCTTGAAACTAGTATCGGCCTAAAATTCTACATCGGTTGATGGAGGTTTTCTTAAACCAATCACTAACAACAGTCGGATTCTTGTTAGATTCGGGAAGATTTTATCCAGAGAAGACCAAGTTTGAGGAGGATGCGGCTTGTATCTATTAATTAGAAAGAATTTATCTGTTTCCTTTTATCTTTAGGGAAGTTTGAGTCATATTCTGTTAGGATCTTTGTTAGCCTATGGGTATAAATATGTAAGCCCGAGGTTCATGTAATTTTCATCTCACGATCAATACAATTTCGACGCATCGCCAACCTTTACTTTTCGTCTTCTTCGACGAGTTCATACCCTTCTCACGAGGGGTAAGTCTCGTTATGGCTGCCTGCGCTGTCGGGGCCAGGGCTTCTGCGTTCTGATCTCAGCAACGTAAGCACCTATTATCATATATCTTAGTCAATCTAATTTAGCTTCTCGATTTCATCGTATCGGCCGAGATTCGTTTTAGGGTTTACACCGGTATCGACCAAATCGCCTCGCTAGATTAGATTGGCTAAGGTATCCACCACCCTGAAAATCAGTCAAAGGCTTGATTGTCTAGGTCTTGCGTTTCTTTTCATACTTAGTGCTGCATCAGTTCAGTTTGATCTACTAAGTCGTGATTAGAACCGTAATCTGTAGCCTGCTTGTTGGCTGCCAATAAGGGTTTCATCGGGGTTTCAGCCGATGAGTTATCTTAACGTTGCATCGGCCCACGAGTTTTGTACATGGAGATTGGTCCTGGCCGATGACAACAGAGTATTTATTACATATCTTTTGGATGTTGTGTCATCGGACCTCCGGCCGATGTGTGCTTCAATCTTCAGATCAATATTTATTTTATCATATGACTGGTTTATGCTATATTATATTGCTATATCATCATATTATCGTCGGCCGATCGTTTCTATATAGATGTTTGCTCAGTACACAGCCGATGGTTCGAAACCTTAACTACATGGGGTGGCATCGGCATCGGCTGGAACTGCACCATCGGCTTACCGGCCGATCGGCTGTTTTTGCCCTATCGGCCTATCGGCTGATATCTTTGGCCATCGGCCTATCGGCCGATAGACCTTTTATTCTGTTATTTTGTATATCTTGTTAGTGGCAGGATCAAACTGACTGGCACGTCCGCGCTTCATCAATTTTAGGACCTGCACTGGAGCTAAGCAGATCTCACAGGCCTTCGTGTGTCCGCACGCCGGATCCTCATCGTCGGTACGAATTCGGCGTCAACAGATATATAGACAAAATATAATTACCTCTGATCCTAAACATGTATAGACAAAAATTACCTCTTAAATCCAAATGTAAAAAAGGGACAAAATTCGATATTTGTTTGCTTGTGTTTCTTAACTTTGATTAATTTTGAAATAGGACCAAGTAACTGGAGCGGTGGTTTACACAGTAGAGAGCTCCACAGTGAAGGATCTAGCCATGGGGATGACCTGGATCTGCCTCTATTTGATTTGGAGACAATAGCATCAGCCACAAATGATTTCTCAGCAGACAACAAACTTGGCGAAGGTGGCTTTGGGCCAGTATACAAGGTATGCACAGATATCTAACTAATACAATATCAGAAGTTGATAAGCATAATCAAGGTTCATGTAAGATCTCACAAATAGTTCCTTGACTCAAACACATCATGATAGCTAATATTAGCAACGGAAACATCAGTAAAATCAAATTTTTATGTCTTGCAAGACAAGAGTAACAGTTGAAATAAACAACAAAGATGGCACTCCAACTTTTCAAATACTATGAAATGTCAGTACACACCTGATTGAAAGTACTTGACTTCAAAATTATAGGGTACACTAGAGGATGGGCAAGAAATAGCAGTTAAAACACTTTCAAAGACGTCGGTACAGGGTCTTGATGAGTTCAGGAATGAGGTTATCAACTAAACTTTAGCAGGAAGCATGCACAGTCAGCGCAAGATTATGAACATTTAGGTGCAATAAGAAATGCCACATCACCTACTATGCAGTTGAAATGTTGAATATTGCTCGACCAAAACTGCAAAATGATAAACAAAATTTGCATGTCAACACAGTCTAGGAACCTCTACTTTCCCTTTGCAGTTTACAAAAGACTGCACACTTTATAGTGAAATTTATTCCTCAGTAAAACCTTCAGATTTCAGATTCCACAGCAAAACGAGGTACCAATCTTTCAGATTTTCCCCAACATCACTAGCCCCCAGTTCAGATTTCCCCAACATCAAACATGCAGTGAATTTACAAAAATGGTGTCCACTACCACCTTAACCAGCACATAGCCAAATGTATGTAATTTGGTGTCCCACTACCACTTGGTCCGGCGAGTAACCAATATCCTACCAAAAAATCATATGGTGTCTACTACCACCTTAACCAGCACTTAGCTTAACCCTACAAAATACATAATATGGTGTCCACTACCACCTTAACCACCATTAAATACATAATATGGTGTCCATTGTCACCTCTCCTTAATAGTTAGCTAAATAGTTAGATGCTCTCAGGGTGATGCTCTTCTAGGAATTTCTTAACCCAACGAGCACGGCGAGCCTCATTCTTCTGAATGTATACAAGGCTTTCCGCCTTGTCCTTAGTCAGATGACTTAGAACAAGGTCCAATTGATCCTCGCTGAAACCTGGAAGATCCATCACTGAATTTTCCAGATCAGGGTGCACCTCTGTGTGTGCCGTAGCGAGTATTGCTGAAGCCACGTTGTTCACAGAATCAGTCATGTTGGCGATGAGAGCAACTTCACTTTCATCAAAAGCCAGGGTTCTCTTTCTCTTCTTATCTGAGTTAGATCGTCCAATCGGGTCATCATCAGAAGGCCCAACTCCACTAGCTCGAGCAGCAGTCCCACCACCTTCAGCACTGTTGACGCCGAATCCGTACCGCCGATGAGGACCCGGCGTGCGGACACACGAAGGCCTGGGAGATCTGCTTAGCTCCAGTGTAGGTCCTAAAATTGATGAAGCGCGGGCGTGCCAGTCAGTTTGATCCTGCCACCGACAAGATATACAAAATAACAGAGTAAAAGGTCTATCGGCCGATAGGCCGATGGCCAAAGATATCAGCCGATAGACCGATAGGGCAAAAACAGCCGATCGGCCGATGAGCCGATGTCACGGTTCTAGCCGATGCCGATGCCAGCCGATGCAGTTAGGGTTTCCAACCATTGGCCGTGTACTGAGTAAACATCTATATAGACATGATCGGCCGACGATGACATGATGATATAGCGATGTGATATAACATAATCCAAATATAAAATAAACAATGATATGAAGACTAATACACACATTGGCCAGAGGTCTGACGGCATAAACTCTCAATAAGCAGATAAACAATAAATACTCTGTTGTCATCGGCAAAATCCAATCTATATGTAAAACTGTTGGGCCGATGCAACATCAAGATAACTTACTGGCTGAAACCCCGGTGAAACCCTTATTGGCAATCGACAAGCAGGCTAGAGATTACGGTTCTAATCATGACTTAGCGGCACTAAGTATAAAAAGAAACGCAAGACCTAGACAATCAAGCCCTCGATTAATTTTCGGGATGGTGGATACCTTAGCCAATCTAATCTAACGAGGCGATTTAATCGATACCGGCGTAAACCCTAAAATGAATCTCGGCCGATACGACTAAATCGAGACGCCAAACCAGATTGACTAAGATATATGATAGTAGGTGCTTACGTTGACGAGATCAGAACGTCGAAGCCCTAGCCCCGACAACGTAGGCAGCCATAACGAGACTTACCCCTCGCAGGAAGGGCATGAACTCGCCGAAGAAGACGAAAAGTAAAGGTTGGTGATGCGCCGAAGTTGTATTGATCGTGAGATGAAAATTACATGAACCTCAGGCTTACATATTTATACCCATAGACTAACAAAGATCCTAACAGATTACGACTCATACTTTCCTAAAGGAAAAAGATAAAGCCCTTATTGGACACTAAACACACTTTCCTAAAGATAAAAAGGAAACTAACAAATTTATCCTAATTAATAGATACAAACCGCATCTCCCTAGACTCGGTCTTCTCTGGATAAGATCTTCCCTAAATCTAACAAGAATCCGACTATTGTTGATGGCTGGTTTTAAGAAAACCCCCATCGGCTGATATAAGACTCTAGGCCGATACCAACCTTGAGCCGATATGGATCCTGGACCGATGAGGGCTTCGGGGCTTACCAAATTCTGGTGTTAACAAGCACCAACACCACTTGGTCCAGCAGCAATACCATCCCCAATTATCCCATCAAGAGGTCCAAGACCACTGTCAGCCATGTCAGGAGGGTTGCCAAGGGCTTGATTTAAGCCCATGGCAAATCTCCCTGTGGCTTGCCCATTGCCAAAAATAATGGCCATCTGTGTATAATTCTCTAAAGGCACATTTAGATACTCCGCGTCCTTAGCATGGTCCTATATTAGTAGGAGTATTAGAGTTCAAGAGAGAAATGAATTGTACTAATGCCACAAGTTGAACAAGTGCTAGTTAGACACAAACCTTGACATATCCCATGTAGTGCTCCTCATCGAGGAGAATCATTGAGAGTTGATCATCCCAAAGAGCCCCACTGATGTCTTTGAGCCTAGTAATACGCACCCACCTTTGGCGCCATTTGCGAAGATGGTTGTACACTTGGGTGCCACTAATCTCAAACCCATAGTGGTCAGAGACAGCTCTAGCGACTTGGTTAAGGTGGACTTCCTTGAAACCCTTGTCAGTTTTAACACCCTGCGCTATAAGCTCAACCATGCGCCTAAGCATAAAGCTAGACATGTTGGCTGTCCAACACAAAGCTCCCTGGTGTCCACCTTGGGCACCATTCACACCACCAGCCTCAGCCATCCTATATTAAATAAGATGCAATGGAAAAATGAAATTAACTGAAATGGACAGATCTGATTTCAATCATCATTGGAAATTTCCATAGACAGGCAGAATTAATCCTAAATGAAATAACATGCAAGTGAACAAATGAAATTAGACTAAAATGGACAGATCTGATTTCAGTCATCATTGCAAATTTTCATAGGTCTCAAATTAAGCACTATTAGTTCAACACATTCATGAATGAATAGAAAACAGGGCAACACCATCATAAGTTCATACATAGGGTTACAAACATATCACTAGTGAAATCAGACCCTAGATGTCCCTCTACTATTCCACATAGCCATGGCCAAATCATCTCTAAGTTGAGTCATTCCCCTGTGGTCTTGCTCTAAGTCGTCGGGTTCCTGGTCTGTAAGATCGAATCCCACTAACCAAGCCAACCAGAGGAAGGGTGAATGGTTGGTGTACCCAAAAACCAAAACTTAAAGCGGAATATTAAAGTTACCCTCTTCCGATGTAGATGCGATCTCCTGTAGCTGGCTCTGTCAGTCTGACCGCCCTATGCGCCGGTCTGACCGCCCAGACACCTCCAGTCTGACCGGTGTAGATTCGCCGGTTGAACCGCCGAGACCCGAGAAAACACAAATCGAAGAACTCTTAAAGTAAATTGAAACTTTATAAATTCTCTCTGTGTTTACAAAGTGCAACAACAGCACTCCTCTCCTAAAACTCGAACAAACTCGAAACCCTAGCTTTCTCTTCAAGTCTAATCTCTAAAAACCCGATATCTAGAGGCAACACCCTGCCCCTCTATTTATACCCTCAACGTGGCTGCCCCAAGCCACGAATCCTACTCATACAAGAAGTCCTAATCCCATAGGAAACCTCCCATACAAGCAACAAACTCAACACTATCCAAATTTGGACTCCTACCAAATTTGACTCCGCTTTCCATACGCATACAACACCACGTGTACGCCATATGGAAACCTTCACCTCCACATGCATTGTTCTCTAGCCTGAGCATCCCGCGTGATATCCTCGACCGTCTGGACCTCAACTTCTCCCAAGCCTAGTCCCGATCCATCACCGGCTATACTTCCATGGCCTCAAGTAACACTTGCACGTGAACAACAAAGAAACTCCATATCCGAGTGCAAGTTATCCCTAACTTGACTCACATTAGCATAACACCAGTATCCACATGTATAGAAACCAAATCCACGAAGTAAACATCCAAATCCGAAACCGACACAGAATCAGCCTCTGCCGACTCTGCCAGTCAGACCGCGTGACGGTCGATCTGACCGCTCGCATACCTCCGGTCTGACCGGCCGCCTCAGCCCGGTCTGACCGGTACACAACCTGTCAGCACTATTCACCGTCTGAAAACACAACTCCGTATTTTCACAAACACTTACCTTTGATAATTGTTCATCACCAAGATCATCACATGATCCAACATGGTCATCATCAAAACATTCACTCAAATCATCCTCTAGCGGCACATGGTCATCATGCCCAAACCGAAGAACCAACTTGACTTGGGTCTTGTATGGATGGAAAAGCCTGTTGTACAGTATCTTGAAGCGGTTCTTCAGAGCACCAAATGCCCGCTCGATGGTGACTCTAAGAGAGGAGTGTCTTAAGTTAAACAACTCTCTCATGTCACGAGGGTAGTTTCTTCTACTGTACTCCCTCAAGTGGTATCGACACCCACGGTATGGTGGAAGGAACCCTGGTCTAGCAGCATATCCAGCATCAACAAGATAGAATTTGCCTATGAGATTGAAAAAATTGAGTGTCATCATTATGTCAGCTTTCCAAAAAAGCCTTGTGCATCTAAAGGTTGGACACTGCTATTACCTGGGGGGACACTAAGACCATTATCCCGCTCTATGGCATCTGCAAGTATGAGGGCATCGTGTGCAGATCCTTCCCACCCAGCAAGTACATATGTAAATCTAAGATCAAAGTCCACCACAGCCATCACATTTTGTGTAGTGACACCCTTCTTACCCCTAAATGCAGCAGATATTGTAGATGGAACTCGAGCATCAACATGAGTTCCATCTATTGCACCAATGCAATCCTAATGACCAATTAGACAGATTAGGATTAGATAATGGAAAACATACATTTTGTTCATTTCAGGACAAAAATATTCATGTTCTTACCTTAAAATAAGGGTTGAATCTTGTATTTGATGTAATTTTCAAATGAGTGTGAGATGAAGGTGCTGTGATCATCTCGTGTCGCAGCTCACCAATAGCATACAATACCTCTCTGAAGTATCTACTGACAGTTTCAATTGACCTCCTAAAGGTGGGTTGCAAAGCTCTGAATCTATGGTTATGGCCTACAACAAGGAGGAACATGGCAACTTGTTCTTCCACCGAGCTATGTATACTGTCCCTCAAAAGTTGTCGTTCTCGCAACAAGTTACATAGCTGAAAGAAGGGGGCCCTCCTCATTCGGAGCTGATTCAAGCAATTAGTATCATCTGTGTGATAGATGAAGCTAAGGTTCGACTGTCTAGCTATGTCTCTTTCAGACATTGGTCCATAGGAGATCCTAGGGGTATTTTGTCTAGCTCTTCGCACAATGAAAAGCACATAAGCACACATCACAGAAACTAAACCAGCTGCTTTAGCAATGAGGGCTCACCAAATACGTCGCATTTCTTCCATCTATGCAAACAACATATGTAGTACATTGTAAATACAGTTTTATATGATGGTGTTGACACTATTAACTACTGCAAATAAAATTTTTATGCACCCATGCCACGGCTGCCACATCCAAGGGATGCTACCTCCATTGGCAAACACATCATCGACCACGAAAATTTGCTCAGACATAAATAAACCGATGTAATAATATGCACAACTAACAGGGTCACAGATCCAACTTGAATGAGCACATCAGGAACAACTATAGTGCAGATCTGAGCTACGAGACAATTGATTTAACAAATACTCGTGTACAAATCTGAAAGATAAGCAGCTCAACCAAGAAAATTACTTTTAGTCATTCCTAGCAACATCTACAAAATAGACCGGCAGTACATGGCAAACATATAACAAAAAACAAGCCTATCCAACATTTTGTTGCCCCCAAATCAACCTAAAATTCTTTGAATTTTAGTACATCTAGTTGTTTTAATTAAGGGGACATGCTGTCATCCAAAAAAAACCGAGGAAATCAAAGAAAGAGTACACACAAAATAGAAGGAGGTGAGAAAGGGAAGAGGATGCCCAACTTATCAATGGGCAGCTTCCTACCATCGTTGCACTTACCGGAGATCTGGACGGGGAGAACCAAAGAGGAGAGAGCGTGAGGAAGAAACCTGGGGAAAATGAGGGGTCGACGGAGAGCGTGACGAAGACCGATGGAAGAGAAGGAGGACGGCCGATGGAGGGGGCCCACGCTCACTCCCTGCCCGGTGACGGAAGGAGGTGCGACGGTGGGAGCCGGCGCACACGCTGTGCCCGGCGGCGGAAGGAGGGGGGCGACGGTGGGAGCCGGCGCTCGCGCCCCTACCCGGCGGCGGAAGGAGGGGGGCGGCGGAAGGAGGCGCGACGGAGAAACCGAAACCCTAGCTTTTCTTTTTGTGGGGAAAAATGGTGAGAGGAGAACTGCTTGACAGCTCGAGTAACTCCATCCCTGCACGCGCGGGTGCAACACGCGCACGCGTGGGTGCAGCGCGGCTACGCGCCACGGGCCAGGCCACGGAGCGAAGATGGAATTAGTCGTTTCCCCTCAACCTGGCTCCGTGGGCTGTTTTGCATTAGCTGTGCCTGGCTAAGATCCCCATCCAGACAACCAAACAGGCCCTATGTTGCATGTCGGATGCGGGCCAGGTGCTATCCAGGAAACCAAACACACCCTAAAAGAATTGACACCAATAGCAGTAGTACCGGTTCATTGAAAGAACCTGCACTGATGTGTGGGACATCGGTGCTAGTTTTTATTTAAATAAAACAGCACTAATGGGTATCGAGCCAATGGGGATTGGTTTTTTTAAGTCAAGGACGCATGTAGCACAACGGCCACTAGATGTGGCCATCACTAGTTTGGGGGTGCCCGGATCAAGCCAGTGATGCCCCCACTCAACGGTGGCGCAGCTCCCCTTGGGATTCACCATGGTGAGCACTGCAGGCGGGTGGGCGTTGGGCTTCACCATGATGAGCTCTGCGAGGGTAGCGACCTCTTCGTCTTCTCCGTCATATGGGGCTACACCAGGTGAGTCGCTAGATTGAATGGTGGGTTGGGTGGGTTAACTTAGATTAAGAGGTGCCCGTGCTGCTCTAGATTTTGTGATGAAATCTGTGAGTTGTTGATGGAAATTGTGATGAAATCTGTGACGTTGATGGAAGTGGCGATGAAATTTGTTCTAGACGGGGGCCGATGTTTTCACGTGAGACGACCACACCTGACTATAGGATGTGGTCAACGGACAAAGTGGTGGATGCAAATAATTTGAAACCAGTGTATACATAAGCACACTCATTTGGAAAAACAAAGGCCAAACAAATGAACACAATCTAAGTAAACATGGAAGAAACGTATCATCCTTTACATTTTCACACACTTAGACGTGGGAGCTGAAAACAACTATGGCTAACTAATTCTATGATGAAACATACTCTGTCACCATGTGCTAGTCTGAGTCTTATGACGTCTTATGCGTCGTCACTATGTCCTAGCCTAACTCTTATGACTAATTTACTCGGCATTGTGTCCTAGCTCAACACTCATGACGAATTTATCTCATTTATGATGATTTTGTTTGCTGGCATGACCAATTTTTATGACGCCCAACTCAAGTCGTCACTAAAATTGACCGAGACTAGTCTTTATGATCATATTATGAAAATTCATTAAAGATTGATGACGTTTTCTCGGTTTGTCACAGGCAAAATGTCGTAGAACGCTAAATCTACTGTAATTATAGGTGGCACGAGCCAGCAATGGCACGACTTGCCATGCCAGCCCACCTGCTAAGGTCTAGGCCCAAGCATGGCCCAAAAACACCACGGGTAGTATTATGCTGGCACAGGCTGAAATATGACGCATGGGCAGAAGAAGGCTCATTAGCACATATGATGCATAAAAATTTAAATTTGAGGGGAAAGAATTACAAAAAAGCAAGAAAAAGGGAAAAAAACAAAGGAGAATAGGGGGAATTTAGGAAAATTGATGAAAAATACGGGGAAATAGAAAAAACATATGAGATTTTTTGGGAAAATGGGAAAAAATGAGAGAACACAGGAAAAATATATGAAAAAAAGGGAAAAGTGAGAAAAAATAGGAGAAAAATAAAAAAAATACGGGTCAAATTGTGGACCAGGTAGGCCATGCTCGTGCTTAGACTATGCCGTGCAGGCTCGATGTAAACCTTTCCATACTGTGCATGCTCACAAACTGAGGCGTTGGCCGAAGAATGACCCACTGGCAAGCATGTCGTGCCATGCTTGGGCCGCCGGCTACAGTGTAGCCGTGCCTGGGCCGGCACGTCTTGGCTCGGACCATTTTGACATCTATAACTATAGTACCATGATTTATTAAGTAAATTTTATTCCTTTTCCTTAACTTGGTAGTTCAACTTATGTGCCAACATCCTCTTGTTACTGTTTAAAATATTCCATAAATCATTGGTCGGTCAGACTGATGCGGATAGCTGCCCAATCTTTCGATAGGTTTGATTTATGACAATAGGACGTTGACGCGTTGAGGCTTCCGATCAGCACATCGTCACCTCACAGTCACTACACCTACACATCTAGTCATTATCAACCACGCTCTCACATAGTTGACCTTACCACGAGGGTTATTGCTCCTGCAAACAATTAAAGAAATTAACAGGAACAAGGATATCACAATCTAAATTGCATATGAATGATTAAGTACTCGAAATTGGGTTCCACAAATCGACTAACGATGAAACTACATAACGATAGAATAATCTAAGTAAAACGTGACTCTAAACGATGATGGCAACTGAATAAATATGATTAGGGGCGTCCCAAGGTTGGCCCTAGGTCACACGCCCTTTGGGCTTAACCCACGACAAAATTACAAGGCCCAAGACCCAAAACAGACTTGGACCGCAACGGCTTCCAGACAAACCGCAACATCGTCCAGCTGTAATAATGTCGATCCCAAAAAAAACAAGACCCATATATAAAAGTCAATTTTCATAGGCGAGCCTCTTAACATACTAAGTGGCCCACTTGCCACAAGCCCACTAGGCTCGCCGCACACTCCCTCTCCCTTAAAAATTCAAAGACTTATCCAGTCGCCTCTCTCTCCTCATCCTCTCCCCTCTCCCTCATCCTTTCCTCTCCTCACCCCATTCTACCACATTTCCTCTTCTTTGGGGCTCACGGTAGCCGAATCCGGCGACGACCTCATAGCGTGGGCACAGGTTCAGCAGCGACGGTTTCAATGGGTTCACGGAGGCTGGATCTGGTGACGACTCCCTCGCACGGGCACGGAAGCGGCGGCGGTGGCTGCGGCCTTGGGTGGATCCGCCACCACCGCCCTCGGGAGCGGCAGATTCGCCCAGTCCGAGGATGGCGGGAGCGGCGACGGCCTCCTCGGACTAGGCGGATCCGCCACTAGCGCCCACAGGAGCGGCAGATCCACCCAATCCAGCTGGGGACGGCAGGAGCGGCGGTGGCAACTAGAGTGGCGACGACAACGACGACGACGATGGTGGCTTCGGCTGCAGCGATGGTGGTGGCAGCTGTGACGACGATGGCAGCTTTGGGTGCTAAGGTTTCAGTAGAATGAGGAGCTAGGGTTTGGGCCAAATTTGGTTTTTTAGAATTTTTTTTGCTGAAATCGTCATAGACGGGGGGCATAGGTCCCCAAAAATCCTATTTTCGCACACGGTTGTGATACCCGTATGGAAAGGTGTTGATTTTCGCAAACACCTATACGCTCTCACATAGTTGACCTTACCACGAGGGTTATTGCTCCTATAAACAATTAAAGAAATTAACAGGAACAAGGATATCACAATCTAAATTGCATATGAATGATTGAGTACTCGAAATTGGGTTCCACAAATCGACTAACGATGAAACTACATAACGACAGAATAATCTAAGTAAAACGTGACTCTAAACGATGATGGCAACTGAATAAATATGATTAGGGACGTCCCAAGGTTGGCGCTAGGTCACACGCCCTTTGGGCTTAACCCACGACAAAATTACAAGGCCCAAGACCCAAAACAGACTTGGACCGCAGCAACGGCTTCCAGACAAACCGCAACATTGTCCAGCTGTAATAATGTCGATCCCGAAAAAAACAAGACACATATACAAAAGTCAATTTTCATAGGTGGGCCTCTTAACATACCAAGTGGCCCACTTGCCACAAGCCCACTAGGCTCGCCGCACACTCTCTCTCCCTTAAAAATTCAAAGACTTATCCAGTCGCCTCTCTCCCTCATCCTTTCCTCTCCTCACCCCACTCCACCACATTTCCTCTTCTTCGGGGCTCACGGTAGCCGAATCCGGCGACAACCTCATAGCGTGGGCACAGGTTCAGCAGCGATGGTTTCAATGGGTTCACGGAGGCTGGATCCGGTGACGACTCCCTCGCACGGGCACGAGAGCGGCGGCGGTGGCGGCGGCCTTGGGTGGATCCGCCACCACCGCCCTCGGGAGCGGCAGATTCGCCCAGTCTGAGGATTGCGGGAGCGGTGGCGGCCTCCTCGGACTAGGCGGATCCACCACCGGCGCCCATAGAAGCGGCAGATCCACCCAATCCAGCTGGGGACGGCGGGAGCAGCGGTGGCAACTAGAGTGGCGACGACGGCGGTGGTTGCGACAACGACGACGACGATGGTGGCTTCGGCTGCAGCGATGGTGGTGGCAGCTGTGACGACGATGGCAGCTTTGGGTGCTAAGGTTTCGGTAGAATGGGGAGCTAGGGTTTCGGTCAAATTTGGTTTTTTAGAATTTTTTTTGCTGAAATCGTCATAGACGGGCGGCATAGGTCCCCAAAAATCCTATTTTCGCACACGGTTGTGATACCCGTATGGAAAGGTGTTGATTTTCGCAAACACCTATACGCGGGTAGCTGCTCTGCCCGCCTACGAAAATAGGTTCGGATCGCCTGCAAAAATCTTTTTTATAGCGAGCCAAAGGCTACGGTGTTGTGTGCGGGGAGGCAGAGAGCCAGAACGGAGGGGGCAGAGTGAAGAATGGAGTGAAGAGGGGAGGAGATGGAGGTCGACCGATTTGTTTTTAGTTGGATATGTACGGAAATATTTCCTCGCGCCTCATATTGGACAATAATTCCATTAGCTGATGAAATCATCATAGCTCAGCATCACGTAGCCTACGGATATCTATGTATCCATTGGTTTATAAGTTTCAATATAACATATATGAACAAACAAAATATTTTCTCGGTCTCAAAATATAAAAACTTAAGACCGGATAAAACGTCCTATTCGATCTTAGGTTTATATTTTGTAACGTAAGGAGATACAAGAAAAATGTATGTTTATAAAATGGTGTGGGTCAACTTTATTCTACACTGCTAAGCACTGTCTCGATCCGTTCCAAATAAGAGATCTGCACAATGTATCCTGCCAAAGTCTAGGATGTCTCGTATTCTGAGATGGAGGTATATAATACTCCCAATTTCACTCAGTTGGATGCTCTGTGGTAAACATTTGTGTCCTAATCTGTAAACGCTTTTATGTAGATGGACAATTAATTCAGTCATATTTTGGACCTTAATAGCACAGTTACTTAACGTCGGCCATGACGTGCAGGGACTCATATCTATACGCAGACAGGACTTACCCAGAAAGAAAAACGTTGCCAGCATTCCTACTGCAGGAAAGAATCTGCCCAAGTGCAGAAACATAAGCAAACAAGCAATCACAAGTTTGGCTAAGGATTATTATTTATTTATTTTTGGCATGGCGTTCTTGCTTACACATACACATGATTTCTCCAACGCCGCTTCAGAGTGACTGCTGGAACATAGAGAAGACAGAGTAGATCGAAGAGTGCATACGGCAAACTCATCAAGGACACGTGCGGCCCTTGGCTTTGCTGCAGCACTCTTTGATGCATTGCAACTTTGTCGGAAAGCAGCCAATTTCTGGATGGAATGGATTGCAGCAGTACTGTTGCAAAGCATTAACATCGCATGGCGTCACCGTAATCTTGCTGCTATCCAAGGCGTTTGCGCTTACGCCTGCAGATTAAAACATATATATAATCCATATTGTTAATTTGGTGCTAAAACATTAAACATCCCTTGGATTTAAATCAACACATTAATTCGATTTATATGCTCCGCGTGTAAACAGTATTGTTGAATCCAAGAATCGTGCACAAATTACAGATTTTAACGAAACAAAACCATTCAGGACCGTGTAAAAAATATTAATTTAATTCTCTTCATCACAGAAAGAAGAAAAAATGACTAATTACCATGTGCAAGGATTGCTAAGGATCCAACGAGAGCCAGAAAAACAAGGAAGGCTTTGCGTCCGTCCATATCGAGAAGTTCCTGATGAATGGATTTACTTAGTACCTCCTGTAAATTATGTAATGTCTGGCTAGTGTACATATCCCCTGCGATTCACCCCATATATAAAGCAAAGCAAATGAGCTATAATTAGCGCTAAGTAATGGCTCCAGGAGGTGAGTTAAATGCCTGCAGTAAAGCTAGCTCTGCCTGCTAGTGTACTACTCTCTCTTCGTCTCAAATTATAGGCGTAAATCAAAATTGATAACTTTTGACTAATATTTATACTAATTATATCTATACTAACTATTATATATTAACTATTATGCATGTTATACTAACTTTCATATGATGCTATTTTTATATTAATTGAAAACATAATATGAAATAAATTTATGATCAAAATATATCATTGAAGATCATGTAAAAAAATATATACCTTATAATAATTTGAGAATAGATACTATCTTATCCTACGAGAGTATTCTAGGAAGCATTTATGGATAGCTTGAGCCAGCAAAAGGATTACCAATAGGTATTAAATATAGGTCTTATCTTCGACTAAACTGGTACTATATTTTGTCAAATACTACTATGTAAACCTATCCTAACATATCTTTTGCATTATGTTTTATTTGATAATTGCCAAAATCAGAATCCAATACAAGGAGTCATTATTTTTGTTTTTATTGAATGATATCAAAGTCCAGACCTAATAAATAAATACATTTGGGAAAACACCAGAAATAACTATTTAGAAATAATTTGCCTTTTCTTAATTCTATTTTTGACTGAATTTATGTCGTGCCAATCCAACTTAAGCCTTTATTTTATTAAGTTGTTCTGTCTATTTTCTTCTTACCATTATATTTCCACTGACGAAGGTCTATTGAACATCTAGAATTTGAATTTGTAGATGGATAAGTTTGCTTATCCTCACTCACCATTAGTTCTTTTTTCCTACACTTTGCTCAAATGGTAGGCTGTCCCTTTTGTTTGTACTCTCATACGTACAATATTTATTTATTTAAATAAATAAAAATACTAAAAAATGACAATTTCAATTGGATTTAAATCCTGATGGCCGCACGTATGCATATGTGTGATTGTATTACGAATTTAATTACTGAGACCATAAATGTTCCAAGCACACATACACATATATATGTGCCAGAGATTTGGTGTTGGCTTTTGTTTCAGTGAGCATATGTTAAGGTGACACTTGTTGGTGTGTGCGTGTGGTACGGATATATAATGGTATGCTCGATCGGTGCCTTGGAGCCGAGCCAGAGATCCATTCTTACAATAAATTTAATTATTTCAGGGGTATGTTTATACAATAGGTTTTTGGAAAGGGCTAAATAGTAAATTGAGAAAAATTGATGGGAATTCCAAAAGTTATCAAATTATATATCCACCATACAAATCACACTGAAACGCAGGCTTGAAAATAATCACTTCCCGTCATCCCGTGCATATATGTGAATTGCTGAAGAATAGGTCATCTTTGTCAGCGCACAATTACTTCCAATATATGTGAATTATTGCTGAAAAAACCGGTCATCCTTTATCAGCATATAATTAATTCCCCTTCCACAAATTTATCGCACATATATATATACGTAATTAAACCTTGACAAATATAACGCTAGGCGGCCTGTATATATATAATATGGACAGGAGGATCAGCGCAGCATCAGCATCCGCATCCAGTAGTCACTAACTAGTCAGTAGTATTTTCTCCAAGATTGCACAGAGCCTAATGGCGAGCTTCGTGAAACATGCCGGCCTTGCACTAGTGCTTCTGTTGGCTCTTCTTGGATGCTTTGCAACTCAGAGTAAGCAATATATATCCTCTTTTTTTTGGGGGGTATTCGTAGCTTTGGAAACGAATGCTTCATTTGTTTGTTCACAGCTAGTTTCTAGGTTAGTTCCCATCTTTTTTTTTTCTGAGTGCTCCTAGATCTGAGCTGTACTTTTTCACGTAATCTAACCATACAATGATATATATAGAAAATTTAACTGGTGCAACATGGTGTCCAGACCTCAAGGTGTATATACCAATTTTAAAAGAGTATGATTTTTTTTAAAAAAAATCTTTCGGGTAGAGGATAAACTTGTTTACTAACTAGTTCAAACTCTATTTGAACTTATATATACGCTAATTTTGATATATGTGTGTGTCTCATTTTGATTTGACAATTTCTTTCTTTACAGGCCAAGGGCATGGGCCAGACGTAGTTCCATGCGGAAGACAACTCATAGGACCATGTGAACCTAGGTGTTAACTGCTGCAATGGCAAATGCTTCTCGTCAGAAACAGAATGCAAACTATACTGCCATAACTCAGCCTCTCCAGCCTCCCATCAGCCTGGAAAACCGACATGAGCTGTCTATGGACTATATGTAAAATTTAAACCGAGGCACTGCTAAATAACTCGGAATCCTTGGACAAACCTCCCTAGCAATAATGTGTTATATATATGGGCTGTTCTGATATTCCGGTCTGTGTTTGAAGTTCTGATATTCTGATCTCCACACAACATATTTAAACAATTTCAATGTTCACTCGTGGACTTGCCCCATGAATCATACAAATGAATGTGTCAAATCACATGTTTGTAATTGACACATGAACCCTAATTCTCACTTAAGCTTTTTATGATAAGAAGCTAATGATCTTAATATTTACCCTGTGGAGTTTATCTCGATCCATAATATACCATTAATTTGTCAATTGTTTCTACTTCATGCTATTGTGGACACCTTACTCTAGGTGTCTAAAAGATACTCTCTTCATCCTAATAAAAAAATATTATAACCTACTATCATGCTGGAGACAAACTAGTGCTACGAATCTGGACAAGCCCTCACCAGAGGAAGAGTTGAACGGTCGGCGCAACCTCTGCCCATGTGGATCCCATGTGGATCCCATGTGGATCTGCAGAACTCCAAGCTGAACACAAAGAAGAGTAGGGTGTCGGTGACTAACCCAACGATCGCCAGCCAGACAACATATGCCAAAGCAAGGTCTAACATGTTTTTTCCATGACCAGACACCTTCGGGATGAAAGAGGCAAATGCCACCATCTCCTTCGATGTGCGCATGAAAGGGAAAAGGAAAAAATTGCAATTGGATTTACCCGACCAGAGGACAAAGCTTGACTGTCCTCCAGGAACCCTTTTACGGTACCTTATATTGCTTCCAGTAGTAGGACAGTAGGAAATAAATCTGACTGTTGATTGATTAAGAGAGTATTAAGGGTATTTTGGACTACTATTTCATTCGAAATTTAGGAACTCTCATTATCATTTTTGCCTCGTCTTTTGATCGATATTCGCTCGCACTGTGGCTTCTCAGTCTGAGTGACATGACGCCGCCGCCACACGGCAGGGACACGCCGCCGGTGTTCGCTCCAGCGTCTTGTCCTCTCAGTTGCACGCAGATAATTTAAAGGATACAAGCAAACACTAGAACACAACCTGTTACTGTTAATTGGAATCCCAAACATGCTTGTTATTGTTCAATATTTTATATAATTGAATCGAAATCATCAACTATACAGGAATATCAATTATCGAATCACGGATTAAAAATAATCAACAGAACACCTATCAACCAACAAAGCACATTACGTGCCTAATTTCCTGATTCCCCTGTTATAAATTATGCATGTGCCGTTACAAAACATACTTATCGATCATGCTAACCTTCTACTTCATGTAACTATGGAGGCAGTATAATTACATCTTGACCGTCAGATTAAAACAAATGAATGGTTAATATTCATTATAAGGTACTATAAAATTGACCGTCCCCTAGCCCCCCTCCCCTCGCTGGGCACTAGAGGGCACTGTAGATGGAGAGGAGATTGGATTTGGCAAGGAGAATACAACGTTGGCCTAGCGAGATACCTTTCAGAGGGGCACAGACGGAGAGAGAAAGAAAAGAACTAAACACAGCCAATCCATACTGTCTCTCTCCTTTTCCTCCTACGTCTCTGCTAGAGATAATAAGCGAGGGAAACATCTATCTCGTCTAAATTTAGGGTCCTTTTAAATCGCAGGAATGAAAAAACAAAAAGATAAAAAAACATAAGATTTTGATAGAAATGTAAATACAAATCAGAGAATTGCAAAACATAGAAAAAACACAGGAATGACCGTTTGATTGGACCGCAAAGAAACACAGGAATCGAATGAGAGAGATAACTCAAAGAAAAAATTTTCAAGAGGTTGAAGCTTTTGCTAAATTTTCTTCAAAATCTCTATAGGATTATTCATTTCATAGGATTTTCAAAGTATAGGATATATATGATTCAATCCTTTGTTTAAAAGCATTCATAGCAATATTTCCTATAGGATTGAAATTTATATGTTTTTCCTCTAAATCACACTACTACAGAAAGGGGCTTTCTGGACGAGGCCCCCAACCGTTTCCAGGCGGGCCATAAGTGGCCGCGCCTGGAAAAACCGGTCCCGAGGGGGCCGGCTGTTGAACCGCACGCGATAATAAGTTATCCCGTGCAGTCGGCTTAAGCCGACCGCACGGGATAAATCATTATCGCGTGCGGCTTCCTTAAGCCGACCGCACGAGATAAGATTATCCCGTGCGGTCCGCTTAAGAACCCGCACGGGATAATGCTTATCCCGTGCGGTCCTCTTAAGAACCCGCACGGGATAATGATTATCCCGTGCGGTTCGTTAGGTGAACCGCACGCGATGATGTACTATAAAACAGCTCCCACCCCCCGACAGTGCCATTTGAACTTGGTGTTTCTCTCTCCAAAAAAATGCAATTATAGGAGGGAAGGTTTTCAACTTGTATTCTTCAATTGGAATCAATCCTGTAAATTGCGAGACGCGATGATACGTATATTATATACATATGTGATGCATGCGTACAAATTTAATATCTTAATTCCATGAAAAAATAATTAATTACGTTCAATATTCTTAATACGAGCCATGTGTATGTATACTATTACTGAGAGTGAGAGAGACGGAGAGAGAGAGGGGAGAGATAAGGTAATATATTCACATAAAATAATAAACCAACATATAAAATACTATTTTATATGCACATAAAAAAATGGGCAGATCGCTTATCCCGTGCGGTCTGCTTAAGCGGCCCGCACGGGATAATGGATCTTCCCGTGCGGTTGGGCCGACCGCACGCGAAAATGGTCTTTTCCCAGACCTTTTCGCGCGTGCGGGCAGGCCTTCCGCACGGAAAGGTGCCTTTCGGCCCGCACGGAAAGGCTGTTTCTGTAGTAGTGGTATTGGTAAGAATATATTTAGTTTGTTATCCTACCAAAATTTTGGTAGAGTTAAAAATGACAACAAAATAAAAAGCCCTTAATTCTTGGTTGCTAACATGGTGTTAAATGAGAAATGTTTATGTGGATTATAAAGAATATAAAGGTATGTGCTACTTTTTCGATCAAATAAAAGGTGTGTTCGCACAAACTCTAGTACGCCTGCCTATGCACCTCTAATAATAGGCTCAAAGAGACAAAGCCCAATGAAAAATCCCTAGCCTCACTGAAATAGTATTGAAAGCACGTCAACATGCATATAGTATTCATATGCACCATGATTTTAATTCATGGTGGATAAAATAATACACTAACGACTTTATCACTGCAGGTGCTTCCTCAAGGTATGTGCTAAATTAAAATGCTTATCACCGATGTTTAACACTACGTGCTTAAACAATCCTCTTGTTTTATTAACATGAAACAGTAAAGAATCTTGATAAGCTTGCTAAGGTCGATGGAATGTTGATTCCCCCACCATACCGCATAAATTAGGTGATAGGAGATATATTCTAGCGAACTATGCTACTACATGTCTTAATCACCTGTGTGAATTCTCCTTAGAAATGGATGGCTAAGGTATGGGTAGCTCATAGTTCTTTTTTTTAATAGAACTAATGGTTTTTAAGACATGGTGATGGATATCAAGAAAACTACTGCTTCAATAAAGTTTGCT
Organism: Oryza officinalis; assembly: GCA_008326285.1. Lineage (NCBI taxonomy): Eukaryota > Viridiplantae > Streptophyta > Magnoliopsida > Poales > Poaceae > Oryza > Oryza officinalis. The sequence goes on along the minus strand of BDMV01000001.1, from coordinate 29,809,208 downwards.
ACAAATCTATAACTTGGCTTTTACATCTTAGTTGCAAGGGCCGAAAGTAATATTTCCATTATCTTATTGAAATGAGCCTATGACTTATATATACTAGTATATTAGTGATTTATTTTGGCTACTAATAGTTAAAAAGACATGTGAAAGGAAAAAACTCGTGTCCATAAGAGAATGCTCTAGGGATGACAATAGGACATGTTATGATAACTTTGCCCTACCCACCTGTCCAATTGAGGTTGTGGCAAAAAAAAATCCCACACAAAAAAAACATAGCCATGAACCAAAAACTAAAAACATATATGATTCCAACGATATTTTTAGAGTAATTTCATAAAACTACAGGTATTTTGATCAATCTATCATAAAACTATAGATTCAATAACATGTATCACAAAACTACAGATATATTTTTCACAGAACTATAGATGTAAGATATGATATCAGAAAACTACACATTTAACATTAGTTTTATCATAAAGCTATAATTTTTGTAACCTTAACATGCAATGGACACAAAATTAGAATGTGTAGTTCTTTAACTTAGTCACAAAATATGCATTATAATACGGTCCTTTAAATTTGTCTGTAGTTCTATGATAAACTATTAAATTTATAGTTTTGTGATACATATTTTTAAATCTATAATTTTATGACAGTTTAATCCAAGTATTATATAAAAATTTACTGATGTTTCTATTAGCAGATAAACAACGATCCAGCAGAATCACCAACCCGATACATCCAGCACCAGCACACTCCCCTGGCCAGCCGCGCCCGTATGGGGGCATGGGGCTCATGGACCGTTGTCTCTCCCCACCCAATTCCAATTCAGCCACGGCCAACGGGACCAAAAAATTTTGAACGCCCAACCAATTATAACGTACCCAAGCTTATCTGACTCGTTCCCCCACTCCCCCGATCGATCCATCCCCATGACGCCCGAGCGCTAAACACCAAACGAGCCCAAACGCCAGAGAGAGAGAGAGAGAGAGAGAGAGAGAGAGAGAAA